>CM052137.1:4136019-4149450 GCA_028454255.1 Halictus ligatus
ACGCAACGACGAATATGATCCTCGGAAGGTACGGACGCCGCCATTTTGTCACAGGGTGTTAGAATGGCCAATCACTGATAGCTGTTCCGGACTGTCACATGTTGGCGACGCCGAGCTATCGACGGAGGTCGCGTATACATTAATTTCTTTATTATATGCTTAGGTTTGCGTTCTTATGTTTTGCTTTGTTATGTCCGCATGGCGACATCGAAATGGTTTTGTTTTAACACACGCGCTCCCGTTAATTCATTTGTTTGTTGTATCTGTTGGCTGTTAAATTAAACATTAAGTATACCAAATGTTCGTTTGGAATCTTCTCTAAAAACTCCAACACAGGGTTGTACGAAAATTATACTTTTCAGAATATTTTGAACACAAGCTGCTTCACTGTAAAAGAATACGTTGTTTTCTCTTCGACAATCGGTGCAGAACTGAAAACAAATTCTTTCCAAATAGAATTGATTACTTATAAGAAATAACTAATCCAGAACCGGTTTTGGAGTTAGAAACAGCCGGGCGCGCGTAACGATAGTCGAACGATCATTAAAAACGTTTTCTGGACAGAAGGTGGAGGGGGACGGGTCCCGAACGACGCCGGACACCCTATAGAAGGAGTAAGAGTGTGGGGGGTGGGTCGGGAGAGGGGGGGGGCTGATCCTAGCAGGAGGTCCTCTCGCGTGTTATGGTCAACGATGCCATAATAAAACTATTCCTGTCGTGGCTTACGAGACGGAGGCAGAAACGAGACGAGGAACGACGGGGGTGGGTATCCCACGGGATATAAATGCCGGCAGGGTGTTTCTTTGGACCGTGGCCGGCCCGGTAGATTCAATCACGACCCCTCCTATGCCGACGAAACTCGCGCCACGAATACCAAGCAGACCTTTTCGCCTCTCGGTATTAGAGCGTCCCGGCGTCTTTGATCGTGACGGGAATCCTGTCCGCGGTAGAATCCACCATTTCCCGGGGCCCACGCCCCCCCTAACTCGACGATCGGTCCATCTGACGACCAGGTAACATCAGTTTCAAGTACCCTTTGTGCTAGACGCGATCCAACCTGCTCGACTCCAACCGCCCTTCGAACTATTCACCGAGGATTCGTTTTCGAGGATGAACGTTCTTGCAACCAGTGAATTCCTCGCCTTGAAACTGCGATTTTTGCCATTTTCTCGTCGAGATGTACACGATTATATAGAGAAAAGTAAAAAATTTCTGGGTTCCCGAGCCGAAGTTTCACCAAATTTTGTTTCATTGTAGACGATATAGTCTTTGGAGAGGAATATACTTTTTCTTATTATGAAAGTCTGAACGATTCGCGATCGTATCATTCTTCTGGCGTCGAAGTGGAAACATCCCTTAAAAAGTGGCAGAGGGTTGCGTCCGTCGAAGAACCGGTCGTTTTTCTCGTGGAACTCGATGGAATTCGACAGCGGCGAACCGTCGATGTCAACGGGCTGCGAGAAACGATAACCACAGACCGTAAAACGTATTATGGGAGGCGAACCTAACCCGGCACCGGTCGCAGGGTTTATTCAGGACGTAAAATTAAGTTACGAGCCCTTTAAGGATTAACGATTCCACCTTGGTTCTCTCTCCGTCGAGTGGCACAGCTCTCGATCCCGGTACTTTCGGATTGTTTACCTGAAGGTTTATTTATGTCGTCGGATGTGGTCTTTGATCTGCCGCCCTTTGGGCTTTTCCTTATAGGCTTTCAACGAATTAGAGGGCATCCTCGGTTTTCCGTGAGGGCGAACATACACGCTGGTGTGCGGCTGATGGATTATTACATGGTCACCTTTGTCGGCTGTGTTGATAGCTTGTTGAACTAAGACGATCCATTCAATAGGCTCCTCGGTGTCTATTCTTTCCCCTCGAATCTCATTCGTGTTCAATCGTTTTTGGGCTTAACTTCACCTCGACAACCCAGAAATTTTTAATTTTTTAATATATAATCCCGTACATCTTGATGAGAAAATTACGTAAATCCAAGTTTCGAGACGAGGGGATCACTGGTTCGAAAGTTATGCGTGCTTAAAGTTGACCGACTTTGACGAAAAGTACAATTCGAACAGTTTCGAATTAGTAACGAGCTCAGTCGCCTACTAAAACAACCTTCTTGTAATTGCAAAATATCGCTGATAATTATTCCGCGGCCAGAAATCTCAATTATTTTATTGTCGTATCGAATCACTCTCTCTCTTCGTAAACATCATTCGATTAATTTTTGCGCGGATTTCGAATTTCAGTTGCACGATTTCACTTTCCCAGGTATCTCGTCGAACAAGTCGAACAGGGTGCTTCGTAAAATAGAGCACCAGAGAGAATTTACAAAAAGCTGAATTTACAAAATGCCATCGGTAACAAGATCATTAAATGTCGCGTGAAGATAAAAACCGATTCGACGAATCAGTACACGACGAACGTGAAGAAAATGTTTAAACGGCTGCCACGATATTCTGATCCAATTTATCGACTTGCTGTATGGAATAGTTATATTTACCAAGTGTTACTATGAATAATTCCGAGCGTATAATGTATATTCATTAACCTGAACTGCCGCTTCAAGTTCGCCGTTCAAGGCGAAACTGCCTCGCGCCGCGAAACCTGCACCTCCAGTCAGGCAACCCGTCTTGCAGCTGCGTCGACCCGGTCTCCATACCACCAGGCGCACCGAACCCGAGGAAACCAGAGTGACCACCAGAATATCCAGAGTATTAATTATTGTTATCGCTCGTGTTTACATCGCCCAGGCCTAACGACGTTCGAATGCAAATTTTCAGGACGAATAAACATCACGCTCTCGGGCCAACGTTTTGTTTATCGAGCAATTTGTTTATCGCATAAAGATATTTCCGTCGGACGCAATTATAAATCGAAAGAAAAATCAGTTAGCTCCCTTAGTCGACGAATGTGGATCGATATAATTTATATTTTCATTCGTTATATAAGTTCAAATGAGAACGAACGACTCCGGTATAGGAGAGTTAAAATAAAAAGAATTTAGTACATTGTTCTCTACACTAATTTTTATTCCAAACGAATAAAAAGATTACAGCTCGCGTTAAATTTTTGAAATTGACTTTTTTCCGGCTTTTCAAGATAAATACACCACTGTGCGTCGGTCACGGTGAAACCAGCGGCGTTCTCCGTTTCCTCTGTCTGGATCTAAGAAAAGAATCGCCGCCCAAAGGGTTGGCTGATGGAGTCCAGGAGCCGGGCTGTCGTCAAAAGAAGCTGGAAACAGCCTCGGCGGCAAAGGGATCGATTTTCCTCTCGCCTCTCTGCTCGGTCCGATTCCTCCCTTCGGCCTCACCCTTTTCGTTGTTTCCGGCAGCGAGAGGCACAAAGGGAAACGCGAGAAAGGGGAACGGGAGAGAGAGGAACGCGGGCCGAACAAGACGGACAGTTTTCCGGCGGCGGTATCGAAGTTTCGCAAAGGCAGTGGTAAGGGGCGGTGAGGGGTTGGGGGCGGGGAGGGAGTTCGGCGTGCTCAACTTTTCGATGGAACGGCACCGGTTGAATGCCAAGTAACCTGGGCCGGAGCACGAGGGGATCATCGCGGACCCTGTATCCCCGGGGACGTCTACTTGAGAAAAATGATCGAGCCAGACGTTCCCCGGGATCGACGGGGGGACGTCTTGTTTGTGTAATAAAACGATTCTTCGGGGACGTGTTCGGCGGCGGATCTAGTGACTTTTTTCGGTGCCCGCGGTGGTAACTCCCGCTTTCTTACGGGCCGCTGATGGAATTCTGATGTTAAACTTCCCGAAGATCGGATTGAGATCTCCGCGAGACGGCGCACAGCCGTCGGGACCTTTTGTTCGTTTAAACTTGCGCGCGTTCGGAGAGAAACTCGTTTCGACGGTTTTCGATTCACCAGAGGATAATCGCCGAGAAATCGGAAAAATCGGGACAGCGAGATTGACTGATCGCCTCGTCCTTGGAAAAAGAGACACATATTGTTCGCGTCAGAATAAAATCAATCAAAAATGGCAGAATAAAATCTCCCGATCGGGGAACTCGCGGAAGAGGATGTATGGCGAGAGTAAATCACGGCGCGAGGAAACAATTAACATAATGTACAGGGTGCAGGGTATGAGAGCAAGGGATACGACGTGGGCGGCCCGGGGTTCATCCGGAAAATGGTTGTTAGCCTCGTCTAAGGAGGAAAATTAATATTAAGCGTTCGCGTAACTGCGAGCCGGATGACTAAACGGGTTCGTAAGGACACGCGAGGAACCGAGGGACCTCCATCCCGGCGAAAATGGCCGGGACCCGTTGTTCCGGGGGGTGCTGCTCGTGGCCGGAGGCAAAACATCGGACGTGCGTGAACGAGACATTAGTTTGCCGCGCGAAGGATTACGGGCCCGTGTATATCTCCTCGTTAATCCTGATTTAGGGATTCCGACGTGGAGCGGCAGCCGCGTCCTATCCGTTGCGAATTAAGACAGCGGAGCGTGCGTGCTCGTCCCGCGTGCAGCATCCTAACGGCGCGCTTAAGTCAAACCTCGGGGATTAACTTCGATCCCCCGGCCTTCATCCGACGCGCAGCTGATCATCGATCGCGGAAAAGTATCAGCCAACAACGAAAGCTCCCCGAAGCTTCTCCGACGAGTAACTTAACCCTTTCGATACAAACAGCCGGTGTACGGCTTCTTCGCCGAGCGTCATTTAGGGAAATACAATATTCGTGATCCACGGGTTGGTGCTCGCCTAATTGACAAGCGCAGCGAGGATTAATATTGAAGAATAAATATTGGCTGCTTCTGTTGCGAGTAACAGAAGCCGCTTTGGTAATATTTATGTATTTTAATTTCATTCTAGTAGCTCAAAAATTGTAATTCTTTAGAAGGAGCGATTCTCCAGGTCATTTGGAGCAACTTTTTCCTTTGCGGAAATATTCTCCGCGGCTTCGTTAAGGAGTTATTCGCGAAAAACACGGACCAATCGGGTCGCGACAACAGTCAGCGCCACGCCCAGCGGGACTCCTCCCCATTCGCTGTAGCCGCGCTCCGATTGGGCAGTGTTTTTCGTGGATAACTCCTGAACGAAGCCGCGGAGAACATTTTCGCAAAGGGAAAAGTTGTTTCGAATGACCCCGGGAATCGCCTCCTTCGAGGAAGTACCACATTTTTGGGACACCCTGTATGTTTCATTTATATAAGGACGCTACTCGAGTGAAATATACCTCTTGCTTTATTCAACGGGTTAATCAAAGTCTTTTCTTACAATTAACCGACTTGTCCAGCATTTCTGTAAATCGAATTATTGGTTTAACCCTTGACGACTGTAAGGCGCCACTAAAAATTCCTGTATCATTATTCAAAATATTTTTTACATTATTAAATTTGTTTGTATCCAATAAAAATGACTAAACATTTCAGTACTGTATTAAGTAAATTGCACCATTTTCGTATATATAGCATGAAAAATATATATATAGAAAGGAAAGATTCTAGGTCGGAAGAAATGTTTCGTCTTAGAGTTAAAATGGTTTCGACTGCAAATGGTTAATTGCGTAATGGTGAGAGGTAAGAGCGTGTTTTATACTCCTGATACAATTAGGTTATAACAACTGTACAATTAGGTTACAATTTTATTCTACAGCTGAACGTGTCGTCGATCATATGAACTAAAATATTTCCCACAAAATATAATGCAATTTACATGAAAAATATTTGATTATCAACTTAGAGCCTGTCAAACGAAAATGGCCACGGTAACTACAATTGCACACGGTTCCGAATAAAAAGAAATCTGTAACTAAATGTGCCATTGTCCACATGTGGCGAAGAAAAGTGTCATATTAATCGTTAATCAACAAATTTTAGGCGTATGATGTACGCAATTTTTTACATTATTAAATTTGTTTGTGTCCAATAAATTACTAAACATTTCAGTGCTGTACGAGTACATTGCACCATTGTCGTATGTATAGCATGAAATATTTATATATATAGAAGGGAAAGATTCTAGGTCGGAAGAAATGTTTCGTCTTAGAGTTAAAATGGTTTCGACTGCAAATGGTTAATTGCGCAATGGTGAGAGGTAAGATGGCGTGTTTTATACTCCTGATACAATTAGGTTATAACAACTGTCCAATTAGATTACAATTTTATTCTACAGCTGAACGTGTCGTCGATCATATGAACTAAAATATTTCCCACAAAATATAATGCAATTTACACGAAAAATATTTGATTATCAACTTAGAGCCTGTCAAACGAAAATGGCCACTGTAACTACAATTGCACACGGTTCCGAATAAAAAGAAATCTGTAACTAAATGTGTCCACATGTGGTGAAGAAAAGTTTCGTATTATTCGTTAATCAAAAAATGTTTGACGATAGGCGTATGACGTACGCAATTGTTTACATTATTAAATTTGTTTGTATCCAATAAATTACTAAACATTTCAGTGCTGTCCGAGTAAATTGCACCATTGTCGTATGTATAGCATGAAATATATATATAGAAGGGAAAGATTCTAGGTCGGAAGAAATGTTTCGTCTTAGAGTTAAAATGTTTTCGACTGCAAATGGTTAATTGCGCAATGGTGAGAGGTAAGAGCGTGTTTCATACTCCTGATACAATTAGGTTATAACAACTGCACAATTAGGTTACAATTTTATTCTTCAGCTAAACGTGTCGTCGATCATATGAACTAAAATATTTCCCAAAATATATACTGCAATTTACACGAAAAATATTTGATTATCAACTTAGAGCCTGTCAAACGAAAATGGCCACTGTAACTACAATTGCACACGGTTCCGAATAAAAAGAAATCTGTAACTAAATGTGTCCACATGTGGTGAAGAAAAGTTTCGTATTATTCGTTAATCAAAAAATGTTTGACGATAGGCGTATGACGTACGCAATTGTTTACATTATTAAATTTGTTTGTATCCAATAAATTACTAAACATTTCAGTGCTGTCCGAGTAAATTGCACCATTGTCGTATGTATAGCATGAAAAATATAGAAGGGAAAGATTCTAGGTCGGAAGAAATGTTTCGTCTTAGAGTTAAAATGGTTTCGACTGCAAATGGTTAATTGCGCAATGGTGAGAGGTAAGAGCGTGATTCATACTCCCGGTACAATTAGGAGTATTAATCGGCTGACGCGCGATTATTTGTCAGCGTTAAGGAAGCATAAGCGGACGTTGGATCCCGGCCGTCACCTGGTTCGGCAGTTACCGAGGCTTAACCGTGTACGAGTGAATTTATCGGCCACCCCGGCGCCCGTAAGAGCTTGTTAGATCCGCGAAGTATGCAATAAGAGAATTTACCTTCGGCTTTCGCGAAGGTGTCCACGCCGCGCCGAGGAGACGACGACGACGAGCGCCCCGTGAGAGAGAGGCCCGTGAGACGCCTTATTAATATAATCCTATAATTCCGGCCGGATATATTCCGCTTGTGTGCTCGCTCTCCACGGTCAGCCGTCTCGGTGTCGGTATCAATTACTTTACCCTTGTCAACCCGGTTAACCGTTCTCCCAGGGTGCAACGTAACGTTTCCACGGTTCCACGCACATTTCTCTACCCACACGCACGCAAGTTCCCGGTCGAATACAACAGGAAACCGAACGAATCGACACCGCGTTTCCGATTTATCCTCCCCTGCGCGTCTGCTGAAAGATCTTCCACTTTTACAGATCATTTACAGCAAAAAAGAATTGTGAAACGTATAATTCATACACGGCAAGTGTTTTACCGAGAAATCGAAATTTTTAGGAATTCTCCAAAATTGAAAATAAAGTCACAGCTTTCTTGATTCCTTTCAGATATTAAATGGCAGATTTCTAAATAAAATCAAATTTTTTCCCGAGAAAATAGAAGAAACAAGAGTGAAATGAAAATTATTTTCTGCCCTTGAGAACTGCGATAAGACGAGAATAAAATCACGTTTTCCTTGAATTCTTCGAAATTCATTGTGCCTGTTATGAGTGCATAGATTAACGAGCTCGTGTTGTAAGTAATGTTTTTTAAAGATGCTTTCTTAGTGCAAATATAAAGAATTCTATGGATAAATGGAAAGCCGCGGAAACTTTCCTTGCAGACTCCTGCGACAGTTTCTTGTTAATCGACTCTCTTTCGGTAAATATTTAACCGCTGTACGCCGCGACGCAATTTGAATTTAGCTAATCAAGCATTAAGGCGTATTTGAATACAAATAACGAGTTAACTAACCTCCTCCGGTTAATAGGTTAATCACGAGGAAAACATGTCCGGAGCTTGGCCTGATTAAAGTTTCACCGTAATTTATGAGCCTCTTTGGAAGTTATCAGACTTCCAAACTGTCTGCGGAATCACCGAACGAGTTTATAATTTAGGTGTCTTTAATAATGTTCAACTTATGGTACACTCTCGTGCCCTTAATATATGAGCATCTTAATATCGTGTTGTATCATGAACACGAACTGAGAAAGTATTTTCACATGTTTCAGACAAATATAAATTTCTTAGATTTGTAATACCGTATAGTCCTGCACACACAAAAATGGCCACTGTGATCACAACAAGTATACTCAAATTTTAATTTAAAAAGTTATAGTTTTCAGCCACAGGAGCCATTATTCTTGTCCAGTAAAAAATTGTTGAAAATATATAATATTCTTCACACTAAAAATATTTAACTGTTAACTTAGGGCCTATTTAAACGATATCGCACAAAAATGGCTACTGTGGCATTGAATGTGCCCAGTTTTTAACCAAATAAAATTTTACTCTTCAGCTAAACGTGTCGTCGTTCGTATGCGCTAAAATATTTCCCAGAATATATACTGCTATTTACATGAAAAATATTTGATTGTCAACAAACGAAAATGGCCACTGTAACTACAACTGCACACGGTTCCGAATAAAAAGAAATCTGTAACTAAACGTGCCATTGTCCACGTGTGGTGGTATTATTCGTTATTCGTGTTATTGGTTAATCAAAAAATTGTTGACGATAGGCGTGTGACGTACGCAATCCCCGGAAAGACCAAGGATGAGTAAGAAATTTCCGAGATGATGGAAACGCGCGACATTACCTGATGTTCGCGAATCCAATTCGCGAGTGTTGCACGTTGATCATCTGCCACCTGACACGTTCGCCGGTGTAGAACTGCGTGTGCGACAGCCGCCTCATTTCTCAGTCCGGGCTGTTTCGGTGGCACAAAAAGACGCTGTCCAACAATAAGCGACGCCGGTGAAGAAACGAAGGCGCGAGCGACGGTCTCCATGATCGTCGCCGCTGAGCGGCGAATTATTGCCGGCGTCCACCCCACGGCACATAAATCGAGGTATCGAACCGAGCCAAGCTGTTTGCCATCCTCCCCCGTTTATTCCCGACGACGCTTCTCCTTGCGGTCTCTCGCTAATGCACCTAACGAAGTGCACCGACGTATCTCCGGAAGATTAGCTAATCGATACTCTCAGTCTCTCTTATCGGGAATCCTCGTTAAAAAATTCTACCATCTCCGCTCGCCGTTGGAAAGCTTCAAACCCGTCTTCGTGATCAAGTCTTCCAAAATTATCCAAGAAAATAATTACTTCTCTTAGTAATTAGTTCTTTAAATATACGATTCTTTTTTTAAATACTGACAATTTGTTTCTGGGAAATTGCAATCGACTTGGAATCCTGTTTTAGGTAGAGAAAGCTTTCTTAAAAATATTGACTTGGTCACACCTCCCTCGGAATTATTTCTTAAATACAGAAAGCTTTCTTAAAAATTGGAATTGTCTTGGTCTCACATCCCTTGGAATTATTTTTTAAATACAGAAAGCTCTTTTAAAAATTAGAGTTGTCTTAGTCTCACATCCCTTGGAATTATTTGTTAAATATAGAAAGCTTTTTTAAAAATTACAGTTGTCTTAGTCTCACATCCCTTGGAATTATTTTTTAAATACAGAAAGCTTTCTTAAAAATTAGAGTTGTCTTAGTCACAGATCCCTTGGAATTATTTTTTAAATACAGAAAGCTTTCTCAAAAAGTAGAGTTGACTTGGTGTCATACCTCCCTTGGAATTATTTTTTAAATACAGAAAGCTTTCTCAAAAATTAGAGTTGACTTGGTGTCACACCTCCCTTGGAATTATTTTTTAAATAGAGAAAGCTTTTTTAAAAATTAGAGTTGACTTGGTGTCACACCTCCCTTGGAATTATTTTTTAAATAGAGAAAGCTATTTTAAAAATTAGAGTTGACTCGGTGTCACACCTCTTATTAATTATTTACAATTATCGTTTAGGTACAGAAAGTTTTCTTAAAAATACAAATTGACCCGGTCACAGCTCCCTCGGAATACTCTTTTAGGTACAGAAAACCTCCCCAAAAATAGAAATTGACTCGGTCACACCCTCTTCAAAATTCCTTCATGAAAATCTACAATCCCGTCCGTACTACTACAAACATTCGACTAACAATCTCAGTCTGCTCGTCACACGCGATTATCACGAATCTCTTGTTCTCGGTTGATTGATATTCTCAATTGTTTTTTGCATCTAGGGGTTCATCAATCAAGCACAGCCCTTCGGCAATCCAGTTCTGGAATACTCCCACGTTCTTCTTGCGAGACGACGGGATAAACGGGTACAAAGAGCCTTGCTCCGGGAGCAAAACAAACAAACATAGCAATCCAGAATCGAGAACAGTCGCGATCAATTCCCCTAGACACTGTCGCCACCAGCAAGGACCGGTACATCCACTTCCAGGATAGTCTCTCGACACAGTTGATCGGCCAGCAGCATCCGGACACGTCACAGACTGCATTCAATTAACGAAAGAGGCGGCTGTCGTCTCTGCAGGATTTCGAGATCCACCCTCGGAGGATCGTGAAGTTCCCATCCTGGTCAAACATCCTCGTTGCAAATGTTTGACCGTTCTACGCGGAGAAAACTGGGTCCTCGGCCACCCCAGAGCCACCCTGGCGCCACCGCGAAGCGGTTCGTTCGAGTGTTAGCACCCTCGCGTCGCGAAAAACCGCAAGATGGAGGAGAAAAAGAAGAAAGAGCGACGGCGGGTGAACGGAAGGACACGATATTCTTGTTATTTTGTTAGCGCGGCGACGGAGGATCAGGCGAACGGGTAAGCGTCGAGCGAAACACTAGCTAGCGGGGTGCACGTTAGCTAGGGGCGCGCCCCCTCGCACACAGGCCCCCCTTTTGCTAGGCTCCTCCTGCGCGTGTATGCATCGGCGTACATTCGATACGTTGTCCACGAGGGGTTCTCTCGACCCATCGTTGCCGCCGTTACCACCGCCGCGGCTATGACTAATAAGAAGCCGAAGACACTGTCACACGAGTCCACCAGGACAGTGTTAAACGATGCGGAAACCTAGGGCTTCGATCGGCTGGGGTGCCACCGGGGTGCTCGATAGGTCACCCTCGATCCCCACCGTCGTCCACCACTGTCCGTGGCGTGCACGATCGCCTCCTCATGGTTCGTTATCTACGATTGTCTGGGTGTCCGTGATCGTCCATTGACATCTGTGGATCTCTGTAGGTTGCTACGGTTGGCTGTAGATGGACACGAGCGTTTACGAGTGACCTGGACTGTTTAAACTTTTGTCCATGTCCATAGGTGTCTTCAGCTGGCGGTAGGTGACCTTCACACCGTCCCCTAGATCTGTCCATGGCCTGCACCATTATCTGGACATGGACATAAGTGTCCACTGGGATCGTTATCTACGATTTCCGGGTGTCTGTGATCGTCCATGGACATCAGTATTTATGAGTGCCCTGGACGGTTTCAACTTTTGTCAATGTCCATAGGTGTCTTCAGCTGGCGATAGGTGACCTTCATATTCCACACCGTCATCCAGATGTACCCATAGTGTGCACGACTATCTGGACATGGACATAAGTGTCCACTGGGATCGTTATCTACGATTTTCCGGGTGTCTATGAGCATTCATCGAAACCTTCAAAAGTCTGTAACTATCTACAAACGACCTTGACAATTCTATGAATGTCTACAAACATTTTCATAATCATTTACAGCGGAAGGATGAGCGTCCATCGAAACCGGTAAAAGTCTGTAACTATCTGCAAACGTCCTTGACAATTCTACGAATGTCTATGAACATTTTCATAATTATTCACAGCAGAAGTATGAACGTCCATCGAAACCTGTAAAAGTCTGTAACTATCTGCAAACGTCCTTGACAATTCTATGAATGTCTACGAACATTTTCATAATCATTCACAGCAGAAGTATGAGCGTTCATCGAAACCTTCAAAAGTCTGTAACTATCTACAAACGTCCTTGACAATTCTATGAATGTGTACGAACATTTTCATAATCATTTACAGCGGAAGTATGAGCGTCCATCGAAACCGGTAAAAGTCTGTAACTATCTGCAAACGTCCTTGACAATTCTACGAATGTCTATGAACATTTTCATAATTATTCACAGCAGAAGTATGAGCGTTCATCGAAACCTTCAAAAGTCTGTAACTATCTACAAACGACCTTGACAATTCTATGAATGTCTACAAACATTTTCATAATTATATACATACATCAGAAGTATGAGCAATCACTGAAACCTTCAAAAGTCTGTAACTATCTACAAACGACCTTGACAATTCTATGAATGTCTACAAACATTTTCATAATCATTCACAGCAGAAGTATGAACGTCCATGAAAACCTGTAAAGTCTGTAACTATCTGCAAACGTCCTTGAGAATTCTACGAATGTCTCCGAACATTTTCATAATTATTCACAGCATAAGTGACTATGGTTGTTTACAGCTGTTGGTACCGGTATCAAGGTGCGTCCAGTAGTGTTGTTGACTAGCGCATAAACCTCGTAAGGGGAAAGTGTTCGTGCAGCGAGAAGCATCTCGGGCCCGCGGATCCGACAATGGGAAAGTGCGAGGTTAATAAAACCGAAGATTGAATGTCGCCGGACTTGTTAAACTTTTGCACGGTTGTTCCGCAACCGCTGATAATAAGTCGAGAATCCTCCACGCGGCGCGTGTACTTTGAATCGTGCAGTAGCGTCATTTAAACGCGCCACGGACAGCTTCCTTGATGTTGCATACAAGCCTGTGAGAATCACGCGGACAAGTGTTGTAAATCCTCGACACTATTGTTGCCTTCAGCTACGCGCTTTGATATACGATGACACTGAATTGCTGCCTGGTACATCGCGGTACCTGAGAGAGCCGCCATTTTTCCGGGAGCCGTGCCTCTGACTGGCTTGGCTCTCCTACTTACGAACACCGCCGGTCGTGACGGATGATAATATTCAAACTAACGTTCGCTGATTGTGCGCGTTCAGTGAATCTGCTCGGTAAAAAGGCGAACGTACACGGTTCAAATTAAATTAATATCCTTCTGCCGCATTGGCGCGTATTTACACTTCTACAAACTTTCTCTTCGATAGCTGTAAGCGCATTTGCTTTCATTTTAGACAGTGGTCACCGATGATAAGAGAAAA
>CM052137.1:4149550-4173913 GCA_028454255.1 Halictus ligatus
CGTATATACGATTAGATCACGGCCAAGACCTGGCATCTGCCCATTCATCCTCCGAGACACTCGGAGCAACACAGACGTCAAAACCCGAGTCGGTCCGACCGCTTGAGCTTCGATAATAAGCCATCACCGAGGGCGCATTTGTCAAAACGAATGTCTCAATCTTGCACGATAAAAGGAAAAAGAGAAAAGAGAAGAAAACGAAGCTCGAGGAACCTGTTCTCCGGAACATTAATTTCGTGTACTTCCGAGCCGGGTCCCGACACGGCACGAAGCTGTAAAACGGTAATCTCTGGCAGCAAGGTTCATCATTTTCAACTGGCCGAAATAAAAGCGAGAGACGGTGGAAGCGTGGTTCCGGGGGCCGGTCCATAAAGCAAGGGTATTTCGAGGGATTCGTTTCGCCGGCGATAAAGTAAAAAAAAAAAAATCGAAGGCGAGTCCTGTCGGTGGGGCCTCCTGTCGAGTCTCTGATAAGACGATCCGAGCAAGCCCGAGGGAAAAATCGCCGTGTGCCGGTAGCTGCCGGGCTCAAGTTTCGACTATTTGTCCACGAAAGACAAGATCCTAATGGGAAAGTAATCCCTTTCGGGTAAACGGCAACAGAGAGAGAGAGAGAGAGGGAGAGTAAAAGATAAAGACGACCCAGAGAGATCCGAGAAGATTCGTATTGCTCGCGGCGACCTGGACCAGGCCTCCTGGAGATCTGGACCCCGATAACGATCCCCCTTTTCGGAAAGCTCGTCCGGAATTTGTCTCGAACCGACAAGCCCAGAACCGGTGAGGTGCCGGCGTCCCCGAGACCTGCTTCGCCTCGGATTCAAACCGGCGACCGCCCGTTCGGGACATAGACCCGATTTTTTTATCACCTTTTGCACGATATATTGGACTTAATAACAGCGTTCATTAATTGCCCGGGTACACTCGCCCTTGCACGTTATATCCCGTTTCATTAAATTTTATCCGGCTCGTACGGTTATTTTTATTCCGCGGCCGCCTTCTCTGTTGCTCTTTCCTTTCCTTATACGGCGCGCGTCTTCGTCCGACGAAATTCTAACGCCTAATCTAATTCTAATTCTAACGTTAGTCTTCTAACGCCGACACGTTTCGCTCGATTTCAATTTGTAGAGGTCATTCCGTTTTCGAAAAACCGTCTCCAATTATTTCTTCCGTGAAATATTCTTCCAGCTTTATCGTCACACGTTTCCTAATACGTGGACTTGGAAAAAATTCGAGAACATAAAATACGATAGAATTTAGTATGGTTTTTATATATTTTGGATCCACGAAGACCACTCCCATTAAAAATGAAGTTTCATGTGATTCCACCTTCTTAACACTTTAACGACCGCTCACGCAACATGTGTGTGATAGCCGGAACAACCGTGCCATGTTTGCTATGCAAAGAAAATTAGAAAACCTACTTATTTTATGTGTGAGACATGTAAAATACCAGTACATGTAGGTGATTGCTTTAATAATTATCGTACAAAGGAAAATATTAAACTTGTTTATAATTTATATCGGAAAATATTAAATTTTTATTGTTTTTTCGTTTTATGTTAACTTTTCCGTGAATTTAATAAAGTTCTTTCAAATTAAGTCTTCAAAAATAGAAAACCGACTTATTTTGTGTGTAAGACATGTAAAATACCATTACATGTAGATGATTGCTTTAATAATTATCGTACAAAGGAAAAATATTAAATTTGTTTATAATTTATATTGGAAAATATTAAATTTTTGTTGTTTTTCTGTTTTATGTTAACTTTTCCGTGAATTTAATAAAGTTCTTTAAAATTAATTCTTCAAAAATACTGCCGGCCGTGCGGTCGTTAAAGTGTTAACATCTGTCCACGAAAATTGAAAATTGCATAAACCCATGCCGATGTTTCACCACAGTTTTGCTTCGATATAAGGCGACGGTTCGGGACCGGCTCTCGTCGTATTTCGGACGACGAAACAAAAACCATCGTCTTACAAATAATAAAATTGTACACATTGACGTTTTCTCACGAAAATGCATTGGAACGTGTGAGAAATGTTTCAAAAATTTTGATAATAGTTCTGAAACCACCATACACATGAAGATCGAGCGACAAAATAGAATTTATTTCGATTTATGGAAAATTAATAACATATTTGGTAGATTCGAAATCTTCGTCAGGAGTCCGACTCGCACTATAGCGCGATAACACGTCGTTACGAGTTCGATACGGTGTTCCAATTACGAAGAAAGTCCAGAATCAAAATTTCGTTTCAGCACGAAGTTTGTTCCGGAACGTGTAGGTGAGCGACACGTAGGGTCGTCTGGGCTCGAACGAACGAGTGCAGTCCTCTTTTTTTTTTTTTCGAAAAAGCGACTCCCGTCGATTCGGCGTTAAGCACCCGCGGCAAAGGGAACCCTTTCCCCTTTAATCCTCGAAACGCGAGAGGCTCGACAGATTTTCCGGCGCGCGGCACACGAAGGACTTAAACGCAACAGTGGAGTACGCGTCGCGGCGCTTTAATCTCGTGTCCCGGCCTCGGACGCGAGCTAATTAAAAATCGCAACGCGAGATGCTCGCCCGAAAGGGCCACGACGGTACACACGGTCCTCGGGGCCCTTTTCTCCCCCCGTCGAAGAGACTTGGAAGCTTGCCCGCTAATTGGCGCATCTTCAAAGACTGTCGACCCGCGTAGAACTCTCTCCCTCTCTCTCTCTCTCTCTCTGTTCCCCTGTTCCGCTTTAACGTCCTTTCCGGTGTTCCGTGTTTCTTGTCGCGCGAATAATCGTCGCGATAAATCAAACGGATCTCTGTGTTCCGACCAGAAAATACTGCGAGCTGACACGCGAAACAAAGAACGCGCGCCGACGAGACGTTCCGCGACGGCGAGATACTAATCGCGGTCTAATTTCACCTGTTTTCGGGCGCCCACGGGAGTCGCAGGCCTTTAACGAGCAGCCCTAGTCTCGTCTCGGATTTTTCATTTAATGATTCTTAACCCCTTGCACTACTTTCACGAGTCTGACTCGTGACGAAGATTCTGAACAGAGTCTAACAAATATGTGTGCTATTAGTTTCCTTTGAACCGAAATACAATTCTATTTTGGCATTCTTAATCTACAACTTTAGAAGAACATATAGACATGCAATAGACATAAATTTTCTCCTTTCCTTAGCGAATTACGAATTACAAAAAAGTTCTGATCACTGAACACGTAAAATACATCGTAGTGCAAGGGGTTAAATAGCGGGTTGTATGCATTTATCATAGAAGCACAGAAATGTAATTTAAAACAGTAGGATAATTGAAACGATTTAATAACTATGAATTATTTCTACCATATTGAAGTTGTTAAAGAATGAATGAAATTTTGTATTTGGGTCCCACTTCTCGGAATTCATACAAAATTTTATTTTGCATGAAGATCCGCTGTCTATTCTTTTAGTAAGCTCAGGAAAGTAATTGTTAAAAGAATTTACTTATTTGCGAGTGCATTGAGATGAATGTAGAGTCAAACGTTGGTAGACATTATTACAGTTTTCTCAAGAAAATTAACAAAAAATGTATTTGTTCGTTCGTTTATCAGTAGACTGCGGAGATTGTACGTATTTATGGCAAAAGCGAGTAGGTGAAACACAAAATGAAAGAAACGTCAAACGAATCGAGTATTACTTGTACAAAAATTACAATTACTGTACTTATATTAAAATTGTTGATAGAAGAAATCAATTTACACCTAACTCCCTTTTCCAGGAACGGACGCAAGCAATGTTAATTTAGCACAAACATCCGCAGTCTACTGGTCACTGAAAACTCGCTGGATTTTCACAATCTTACAAAAGCAAAATCGAACACTTGCCCGAACAAATTTAGAAAAAAAAAACTCGCCCGAAAAAGACAAGGTTAAATTTATCAAATGCAACATTTCTACCTTGACTCTGGAGCACTATCGCTCCCGACGAACTTCCGAACGGTTCCTCATGATTCCCACAGCGTCACCGTCATCGGATCACCACTGACTTCTCACCGACGTGTTGGAGTGTCTTGAGGCACAGTTGTGTCACACCGAGAACCCGTCAAAGTGCACAGAGACACAGGCACGCATGTTTTTTTTTCAAATCGAATATTCGAGAAGACAGTCCGTCCAGAGGGTGTGATTACAGGATAAAAATATTGTCGGGGGGTTGTTCGGGTGGATGGAAAAGAACACGTGTCGGAGAGCAAAAAGGGTGGAAACCGAGCGAACCACAGATGAGACACGACGGTACGTGGCACGCGCCTACGACTGAGAAGCAAAGCATTCCGACACCGGGCACGAACACGAAATCTCGCGTTCGGCCGTGTTCGGCGGTACCCGGCGATGCTCGACTCGGAGCACGTGGCCGCTCCCGCGCGACCACGCTGTCCCCTTCCGGTTTCCCTTTTCACCTTGCCGTCCCACCTTTTCGCCTTTACTTTTTGTTTTGCAGCAGCCGCGCGGTCCGCATCTGTACGCGAAATCAAAATTGCTTTAACCCTTTGCACTCGGCGCTATTTTCAATACAAAACTAAATGTTTCTTCCGTCTTACAATATTTTCATCTTATTCAAACTGATCCGAGTTCTGCATACACTAACGAGCAAAACTGAGTCTACACTATTTGAAGCAAAATAACTTTTTAAAAATTAGATCAAATGACTTGAATGTTATTGAGAAGATAGAAGGATTAGTTTATTAGACGAGGTGTAAAAAAATTTTGAAAAAAGTTTGAATTGGTCGGAATCGCAAAATAAATAGTAAAAGTTAGCTTTTTTAGCTTTTTTATGTGAGCTTGTATTGAAAATTTAAAAAATATGTTTGATTCGCTTGAATAGATTATATCCATGCTGAAAATTGCATCGATATTGGTTAATTCGTTTACGAGTTATAAACGATTAAAAGTGCGATTTTAAGTCGAGAAACGTGAAAAATGGCAATTTTTCCTCTTTTAATCGTTTATAACTCATAAACGAATTAACCAATATGGGTGAAATTTTCAGCATGGATATAATTTATTTGAGTGAATCAAATACATTCTTTAAATTTTCAATACAGGCTCAGATAAAAAAGCTAAAAAAACCAACTTTTACTATTTCTTTTGCGATTCCGGACAATTCAAATTTTTTTCAAAAATTTTTTACACCTCGTTTAATAAACTAATCCTTCTAACTTCTCAATAACATTCAAGTCATTTGATCTAATTTCTAAAAAGTTATGTTGCTTCAAATAGTGTAGACTCAGTTTTCCTCGTTAGTGTATAATATTTAAACGTTTAGTGATCTATTAAATACAAATTTTTGTAATGTTACAAATATTTTGTAATATTTTCTATAATTCCCTTCGAATAATGCGACAACAATTACTAGTGGTGCTTCAGAGTCACCGCTCGAGTGCAAAGGGTTAACTATAGTATATTATGTACTTTATTTTGCCTTCCCTAAGGGTTACAATTTCTTTTTACGTCACCTTCTCCTTCTATCGCCGTCTTTCCATCTTCATTTAACCTAATGTAACCTTAACCATTACCTAACTTAACCTAACTTAACCTTACCTTAACCCAACATAACTTATCCTAATTTATACGTAAGATAATTTCAATAGTAATAAAAACAATAGTATTCAAATTACACCACGCTTTCCGGTTTCCCTTTTCACCTTGCCGTTCCACCTTCTCGCCGGTGTTTTTATTTTGTGTTTGCAGCAGCCGTGGTCCATGCTGCGCATCTCTACGCGAAATTAAAATTGTTTTTCTTACAATAACACGTTGACGTTAACAAGTTAACTGCCATGTCAGTCCCACATAACTAAGAATGATTTTTGACTAGGTTTAGACATTAATTTCTATTGTGACGTATACAGATATATATATATATATATATATATAAACCGAATTTTATTAACTCTTTTAGTATCAGTCATTTTAAGGAGTACATGACGAAGAATACCAAGGGACGATTTGATAAACAAACGAGGCCCTTCTAACAGATAGATAAATCGGCCAGCGGGCACTAAAAGGTTAAAGTTCTTTAGAATTCAAAAGGTTTAAAACAGTTTCATTAATTAAATTACTCCGATTTTGCAAGAATCTCTGGTAATTTGTCGCTTAACGTGTTGATCCGATAATTTCAATAGTAATAAATTGCATTCAGCTTACACCGGGCCAAGCATCGAAGCACACGCTAAAAAGAACCGCGTCGTAGAAATAAGAAGACTCCGATGACCTTCAGCCGGGACGGGTTGTCACCGGCAAAAGCGAACCTCGGAAACCGCAAAAATAGAGTCGGATCCCCTAGGACGGTATCTTATCCCGTTGTAATCTGGCTCTCTCGGATCATGCAAACCTCCTACCGAAGGAGGAGCCGACCGGGCCCGTCATTATTGGACTCCTCCATTTCCCGGATAACAATCATAAAGTCTGTTTAGACATCGGAACACGGGACGCGCGGCCGGCGTGCCGCGAAATCAAAAGGCGAGCCCCGGTCGAAAGGGAAAAAGAATCGTCCGCCCACGCGGAGGTGGATTTGCAGGGTAACGGCGGACGGTCACGAGATTACCAGGGGGTTGACCGGGGCTGCCGGCTCTATAACCGTAGTCCACGACGGCACCAGCACCCTGTGCGAGATCGCGGCCGCATTAGTATTCACCGTGGATGCCCGGCAAACATTGATGAGCTCCGGCTGACGTATCATCCCCCTTCGCTTCACGATAAAACCGCGACTTCCAGCTTTTCTGCTTAAGGGAAGGGACTTTGGGAGTTCAAGGCGCCGTAAAGGAGAAAAGAAAAAGGGAAACCACGACGTCGATAACGAGAAGATCGTTCGACGAGATCAACGGTCCGGCCCGCGATGATCGATGGAGAACCGTTCCGGGAATCTCCTGCGGGAATAGGGATGAAAACAGTCGTCGGACTCCGGGAAACGATCACTCGAAGATCACTCGAGGCTTGCAGGCCTCAATCGTTGACATAGTACTCTCCGGTGTGCGAAGCAGTGTCGATGAGGGGAGGGGAAAACGAACCGAGGGGAAAAAGTTACCCCCTCTCTGCCAGTACCCGGAGTATGCACGACAGGAACGCGTCACGTGACCGGAGAGACGGAAGCGTGGGGGAATTGCGCGGTAGGAGGGGAAGTTAGAGTGGGGGAACAAGTCTTGATCTGGTACGAAGACGTATGAACTTTGGAACCTCTGATTTCCTCGAGAAATTAATTTGTAGGTGATACTAATATTTTTACTTTTCTCAACCGGCTTTGAAGGTTCATAACGCGGTCCTATAAAAGTTGCAATAACAATACTACAATGAAAATTACAAATTACAATATTACGATATTGAATATAATATTGAACTATTCTCTGATTTCCTCGAGAAATTAATTTGTTGATGACACTAATATTTTTACTGTTCTCAACGGGCTTTGAAGGTTCATAACGAGTTCCTATAAAAGTTGCAATAACAATACTACAATGACACTTACAAATTACAATATTACGATATTGACTAGAATATTGAACTATTCGGTAGTCGTTTATTGCAACTACTGATGCGCCTGGTATTCAGTATCAGGCATTCACCTGGTTGTCAGTATATTCCATGGTACTAAATAAGAAAAAAATGTTATGTAAACATAGGTCACATAGAGCTTCATTAAAAGGTTATGACAAAAATACGAAACACAAGTAATATAGGAATACTAACCGGCTAGCTGTTATTGCGAGCATTGGGTCAAATAGATCAGCAATATTTACATTCAGTGTGTTTACGTAAACTGTGTTTACTATCCGAGGTCGCTTAAGATTGAAAGTCATTTCCGCCAGTAATAGCTATTAGTAAGTCGGTTAGTATTCCTATATTACTTGTATATCGCATTTTCGTTACAACTTTTTAATAAAGCTCTGTGCGACTCACATAACATTCTTTTCTTATCTAGTGCCATAGAATGTACGGACAAAGTTCGAACATTAAAACCTGGGACACCGTGTACGTCAACAACCAGTTGTCCCAGTTTCCTGGGAAGGGTGCGGTGCTCGTTAATAATTAATAAAATAATCTCTTTCGTATCACTTTTTCCGATTACCGTTCTCACGAAACTACGACCCCCGTTCCCTCACGAAACTGGTTGTCCCACGTTAGCGACAATAACTCGGACCCTGTCAGCGGTGGGGCGGCTTCGTGCGCAAAGGGTTGAGAGAGCCGGAGCCGAAGCGTCTCCTCGGGGCAGATCCTCTCGAGATTCCCAAAAACTCGAGCGGGTTCTGGCCGCGGTTCTGTTTACCGTCAACTCGGCAATAGCCATTATTCCGGAAATATCTTGGCCGGTAATCGATGCCGGGTAGGGGTAGTCGGCTGGCAGCAGGGGGTAGGGCAGGATTTACGAGCGGACGGAGTCGGGGATCCATTAGAATCCGGCGACGCACACGGGGACGACACACTCGCATACCGGCTCGCATACTGGCTCGAATACTGGCACGCACACCGACTCGCGAACGCTAGCAAACAGCCGAGGCGATACAGGTTGTTCCCGAGCTGGTGGCACAACCGGAAACGGAGCAAGACAGTTAAATAACCCGAGAAAATTATTTCTTAAAGTTGTTTATTTATTAAACTTTCCTGGGCAAGTCGAATTTCAAGGTTAAATACCCGTGCTGTTGAATGAGGGAGCTGTGAGGCTAGCCTGTGGGGCTAGGCTGTGTCTGGTCATGGCTAGCCTATTCTACTTGCTGCAACTGCTGCTGCCGGGAGCCTGACGAATTTGCATGCATGTATATTTTATCATAATTTAGGTTAATAAGAAGACTCGGCATTTTATGCATGCATGGAAAAATTGTAGTTTATATACTGAACTGTGAAGACAGAAGAAATTGAAAATATCGCACCGTTTATTTTCTAGTGGTTCATTGTTCTTATAACTATTTCCAACTCCATTTTAGCACAGTTTTAGCTCCAGTTTTGGCTCTAGTTTTAGCTCCACTTTTTTAACATCGACATATTCGCGTGTAGTATTACTAGACTGTGGATCTTTATGCGAAGTAAGAATTTTTTATCTGAATTGCAACGAACTGAAGTGAGATAGACATTTATTTTCATTCTTATTGTGTCTAGCAGGTTGAAAATGATATAACAGCATGTTTAAATTTTTCTAATATTTTTGCCACTTAAAATTACACTAATTTTTGCCGTAAATGCACAAAATCCTCAGTCTACTCATTACGTTATTCTTTTTTACTTACGTATCCTATTAACCCTTAGCACTCGAATGCCGACTGTACGGCGCCACTAAAAATTGTTGTATCATTATTCAAAATATTTTTTACTAAATCTGCACTGAACAGATTACTAAACACTTCAGTATTGTACGAGTGAATTGCACCGTTTTCGTGCGTACAACACAAAAGAAAAATATATGTAGAAAGGAAATATTCTAGGTCGGAAGAAACGTTTCGTTTTGGAGTTAACTCTTTGACCGCAAAACTAGGAACCTCGAAAATTCCATAAAATCAAATCAAGTTATTTAACGAAATAAAAATTGAAAAAACTAAATGTATGATATTGAGTAATCCACCAACTTTCTTGCATCTGACAGATCCTAATCAAATTCGGTACAATGAACATATCAACGTAAAAATTCATTTAAAAACCCCGGACAAATAATTCCGCCACCCGCATACGGGTGACATGGACTCTTCCAGTGCAAAGGGTTAATTTAAATAAAAAAGAAACCGCGTCCCATATGGAAAAGTTATACACCTCCGACTTACTTTCTCTCGCGGAGTCACCCTTCACCCTTTTCGCAAGACCGAGCCACCCTTATTGGCAGTGCCACCGGCTGAGTAACAGCCTGTATAGTCGTGTCGCAGGGCGGGACACAGTTGCGGAGAGCCCTCGCGGCACACGGTGCGCGTTTTCCATCGAGCAAATAGAATTTTGCGGTCGTTCGTGGCGTTTCGTCCCGCGGAACCGTCTCCTCCTCGTCGTCTCAAGCCGCCCCTCTCTCTCTCTCTCTCTCTTTCTCGCTATTCCGGAAATTTCATCCCTCTCGCCTCGCGGTGGCCGGGGGGCTGAGATTGCCGTGGAGCGTGTTGCGTCCGGCAAGTTCCGGGGACGCTCGACGGGAAGAAAGAGGAAGGCGATCGACAGCAGGTGCCCGGCCCTAGCCCCCGGTTTTACGAGCGGTCGCCAAAGGGCAGTATACCGGATGTCGTTTACATGCGAATCGCTCATCGGGGAGAAACTACCTTCCAGATAAACTCTGGATTTGCTCGGGCAACGCCGGCCGAACGCATGCCGAAGCGGTTCGTTGAACGCCGATCACGAGAAACGAATGGGAGGATACTCTCTCTTCCTCTCTCTCGGCCGCTTCAAGCGTTACCGTGATTATGCCAGCTCATTTAGTTTCGGGGATGTATCTTTTTATCGGGACGTTTAACGTATAACGATGCCAGTTCGACGCGGGACTGTGCGTTTCGAGGAGGAACGAACTGTGCGCGTGCCTCTTGTCTTGATCTTACATATATTAGGCGTGCAAATAAGCTGCCTTTTTATTCGACCAATCGTAACTTCGGTTTAATACTAACACGACAGAGCAATAAATGTGACCGACGTATATTGCTTTGTAGCAATGACAAGACTGTGCCCATTCAGACTTCATACAACTTTTATTGTAATACGTGCTTCAATGAAGAGGTTCATTAAAAAATTTCCGATGAAAACATTTTTACAATTCCAGTGATTGTAAAAGAAAAAATTAGGAACCAGTCATTTTGACTACTCCCGTCGTTCTAGTGTTAAATTATACTCTCCTTCTGGAATCTGGAGAGCTGGAACAAGTATTGGGAGGCGGGAGAGCTTATTAGAACGTCTAATAAGGAACTGTAAATAAACTATTAGAGGTATTAGTGTAGAAGAGGCGTGAAGAGAGACAAAAACATTATGCAAGGAAAGAAGGAATGAGAAGAAGGAGGGAAAAATCGAAGGATAGTAAAGTGTGCGATAGATATTGCTAGTTAGGTGAGTCCTTAGTAGAAATTAAATTACAAACTAGTAATTTAACTAAATATTGTGGACTGAAGATTTGATGCATTTATAGTGAAAATGATGAAACACGAAATAGAAGGAACACCGTGTGAATTTTCGTATTATTTACAATCTGCCGCGGTGAACCCGTTGCACTACGATATGTATTTTACGTTTTCAGTGATCAGAACTTTTTTGTAATTCGTAATTTCCTATGGAAAGGGGAAAATGTAAAATGTACGCCTATATGTTCTTCAATAGTTGTACATTAAGAATGCCAAAATAGAAATGTCATTCGGTTCAAAGGAAACTAGTAACATACATATTTATCAGACTCTGTTCAGAATCTTCACGAGTCAGACTCGTGAAAGCAGTGCAAGGGGGTTAATCAAATAATCGAATCAATTTTTATCCCCTTGTAACCGATGCAGACAGTTCTGCCTAAAAATTCGCAGTCGGTAACGAGAGATTTATACTTTCACCGTCCCGAGGAGCACGTTAATGGTAAATCCTCGGTGCGCGAAGGGTTGCCATAATTCGGTCCCGCCGATTCGCCTACCCCGGGCACTATCAGAGCCCGTCACTCGAGCAGCCAATTTAGCCGAGCGAAGGAGGCGGCATCGCGCGAATAAACCGCAACTTATTTTCATAAAAAGAGCCGCGAAGAAAGTATTAATCTCTCGATCTTTAATTAAATTTCGCCGCGGCAACGTTCGCGACCGTTTCAACGTTGAAGGGAACGGTCGAGGGGTGTTTTCTCGCCGAGTTAAACCGTTTATCCGGGCCGAATATCGAATCACCGGAGAATTCAGGACAGTCGAAGAGGTGAAAGCATGAAAGAAAAAGCGGGGCGGAAGCGTTTTCAAGGGCGCGTTTCCGCGAACGGACGCCGAACCGGAGAGGGCGAAAAATAAAGTCCGTTTCATTTCCCGTCGTTTAACGCTCCCCTCTCCCCGCCGCCCGAAAAAGGGCGCTCGTTATTTTTTATTTTCTTTTTTTTTTGGCACAGTTCCGACCGCGCTCGCTTTCGATCCGAACTCCGGAGCAGCTTCGTGGCTCGCTTTCCCCGTCGCGAGAATCGAGTGTCACGACGGGATTTGAACGAATGCGTCTCGAATCATCCCCTACGCGTAGTTGTACCCCCTACCCTCCCCCTGCTCTTCCCCCACTTCGAAAAATATCGGAACCGTCGCCGCGGAACAAGGCGCGAGAAACTAAATCGATTCGCGAGCAAGCGGATTGCCGCGGATAACGAACGGGGACCGATAAAATCGGGAAAACAGATGGTATATTCCACCCACAGGAATCCCCCTCTCCCTTCTTCTTCTTCCTATTCGCGCTCCTTGAATACGGTACGGCCCCGATGAATCCGCGGAAGTTCGATTTGCAGTTTACATGCAAAGCACCGGCGCTGATGAGATCGCTCCTCCCCGAAACCGCCAGTCTGTCGAACGGCTCCGCGCCTTTAATTTCTCAATCTGCGAATTAAGGGAGCCGACAGGCGTTTCGCCTTGACTGTCACGCTATGTTACGCTGTGCTTTTTCTTTTTTTTCTAGACATTTTTGTTGCAGCATACACCGAAATGCACGAAACGTGAGGAGAGGGAAGTCCTTTTTTGACCTGCGGTTTGTTGCACCTTCGAACGCCATCTTTTTCGGTATTAAAGGGCCTAAGGAGGAAGAAGACATTTCTATTCTAAGTATCGATGGTCATACTTTCAGTGTATAAGTCGAACGCAAAATTGTGTTATATGCGAACAACGTTAGCCAAACTGATCAGCGATTATTCCGTTGCGGGGTTCAAATAAACACTCGAAATATAAAGTCACATTTAGTCTCCTAACCTCGTCATCAATTTTACGTCTTAAATAAGTAAGTAATCAATTAAAAATGCGTACCACCGTGTTTCTACATGTCTTTTCTACGTCTCGCAGTGGGAAATTTGGACGAAATCGGATTCAAAATGAAAGAACTTTCGATAGAAATGAGGTAGAGTGTTTAAGTGAGTGTTCAATTCTTTTAACTTGCGCATTTTCATGAACGAAGTTTCGAACTTTCTTTCTTTGGCACAACTAAATACTTACCTTACTTCCTCTGTAAACGAAAATATAATTATGGCAATAGATATATCTGAGTTATGCTACATTACAGCCACACGCAGTTTGCAGAAAGTGCCAGTAGCAATGTGGTTAAAAAAACGACCCGACCTCTTCCCGATTCGCCCCGAATATCAGGTTTCCGATTATCGGGTTCTCGCACACACCCCTGCGAATTACGCCTGGCGAAGAATTGTTCTTTTTTCATTTATTTGTTTAATGTTGCTTCAACATCAAAGGTCATTAGCAACACGGTACATTTTGGCGAAGAATTGTTTTCAACTCTGTGCGGCAATCTTCGCTAAAACTCATTTCTCAGCCACGAGGAAAATAATTTCGGGACTTAATTAAATTCGGGCGAAATAAAAATTATCTGCATCGACTCCTAAAAATGAAAATTTTAAGGAATTTAAGCGGACGGGAGACGTATTAACTCAGGTGTCGGACCTGATGAAACTGCTTGTCCTTAGATCGTCCTGTTTCGACGTTTGTTTTATCGATAACATGAACGTACATACAGAATAATAATACATGAAATAATATATATATACAGTGGTGGATTAAATCTCAGCTTACAAAATCGAGTAACAAATAATTCTTCTCTCTTTAATAATTTTGATAGATTGAAAATCGAGGCTCCCGTAATGTTTTCCCGGTTCGAATTTTCCCAATTTCCGTCGCAAAAGATAATAATATAAATACAGTAATCATAAAAATCCACCCGTAAACGACGAATTAGCAAACCTCCGCGCTTAGGCGAGCGGGTGTTCGCACGCGTTTCACGGCCACGTGTTGTCGGGGTTTCCGAATTCTTTCGGGTGCGGGCTGGTTTTTAAATTAAAAATTCCGAACATACGTCAGCGCCGGGGGAAAATATAGCTATTCAGAATGAGAACCGAAGCTCCCCGGTGCACGCGGACGAAAGTTGGAGACAAATGGACGTTACAGGCGGGCAACGAGCGAGCATCGACCGCCGGACACATTCCTGTGGTCGGACAGTGAGAAATGTACACAAAGTGCGTGTTACATGCGCCCGTTATAGTACGCGGAACAATTATTCCGGCTTCCTATCGGTTCGTCATTGCGCCCGGGCGATATTACTATCATCACGGGAAATTCATGCTGATTAGGACTTGTTTATCGGCTCGGTGATGCCACCTGCGCGTTTTGAGTTATGTTATTCTTATAGTGCGACCGAGCGTCTCGGGGTTCGAGCAAGCTGATCATTTTACGATTTTTAGACAACCTGACTGGCGCCAGGAATGGGACTTAGATCGACGGTGGATGGCGAGGGAAATATCCGCGTGGGTCAGAATCGACCCCGACATAGGCGTGGAACTCGCAGGAGACCGTTAAGATAATTTATAGCACGTTATACCGAAGTATCGTCGATTTAATGAACGTGTACCGTCTATAGAAAGCAACGGTAACAGTAATTATCTCGCTAAAAAACCAGTTATTCTCAGGCTCAATTAATGTTTACCACCTGCAGGAAATAATATGTGATATAATTGGCACGTTAAAAAATATCCATTGCTTCATTTCACGTGTAACATGTCCATTTAATTGACACGTTAAGTGCCAAATATCGAGAGATACTTACAAAATCAGAGTAATTTAATCAATGAAACCAAAACTAGAAATTTAAAATGTATTATAGGGGGTGCTGTGTTAACCCTTGAAGGACTCCAATAAAATTCGGTTTATCTGGATATCAATAAAATAAAAATAAATTTCTAAACCCAGTCAAAGATCATAAATATCTCAGTTAAACACCTCATTTTTTTAGGTAAGAAAAACTGTGTGACTTTACTCGACATGGGTTTATGAAAGTTGATTTTTTTATCGCTTTCGACCCAAGAATGCATTATGCACGCCTAACTCTCGGTCGCACGTTCTTCCGCTATTACTTCGGCAGTATTTCTTACATAGGTTATACGGTGTCGTTCGGGGCTCTCCGTTTTCCACCCCATCGGTACGTGGTGCCGGGGGGTGGTTCGCGAGAGAAAGAGAACGGGAATAAAGAAACAACCCTGGTCCGGAACACCCTCGATATTCGGTGTGACGCATCAGTATTCCGAAATCGCGTCGGCCGTTCGTCTTTCGAGACAAGAATTCAAACCATTTTGAACGAATTTCCCGTCGGAGAGGAGAGCTCGCGATGACTCGGCCGTTGCTCGCCCCTCTCCAACCCCCCCGGTGGCACGAGGGAGGTCCTTGCACTCCGACCATCCCCTCCCTCCCCGCTCCTCTCCCTCTTACCTAATTGTCCTCGAAATAATAAGGACTCGCGAAAACTTTTTTGGTACGTCTCCAATTTCCCGGCGATGTCCAGACGTCGTTCCGCCCGCCTCCAACCCCCGCGCGACATGGCCGACGTTTTCGTTCTTCGACCAACCCCTCGGCAACCCCCGACGTCGTGGATGCAGAATAATTAACGTCGCGAATCGGTGGTCCCTTAATTAACCTTCGGCAATCGGATGTGTGGGGAGTTTTAACCTTTAAGGGGTTCTATACAGTTAGGAGGTCCAAAATAAAGCGATTTTTTCAGAATTTTTCTTGAGATGACTTTTAGATTTATTAACGTAAAAATTTGTACACATATCATGGTAACTTTTAACTGTATTTTAACATTTTTTATTTGTAAAAATAATAGCTGATCTCCAGAAGCTCCTCTCGCCTTGCGGTGACCACGATATCTCTGGACTGGATTATCTAAAATGGAAAAACAAAACGGATTTCGCTAAAGTAATGTATAATCTTGTAATTAATCGAAGGTTTCTTCTCACCGATGAATATTTCTTTTTTTATAAACAATTTAAGGCCAAAATTTTGGTGAAAAATCGATTTTTTTTTAGAAGCCGCCATTTTGTAAAAAAATTTTAGTTTGCTTATTCCTTCGATTAATTACAAGATTATACATTACTTTAACGAAATCCCTTTGGTTTTTTCATTTTAGATGATCCAGTCCAGAGATATCGTGATCACAGCGAGGCGCCTTTTTTTTTCAAGGAGCTCACGAAGATCAGCTATAGCAGCTTTCAAAATTATTATTTTCACAAATAAAAAATGTTAAAGTACAGTTAAAAGTTACCATAACATGTGTACAAATTTTTACGTTAATAAATGTAAAAGTCTTCTCAGGAAAACTTCTTAAATAATCGCTTTTTTTGAGCCTCCTCGTACATAACCTATTAAGTGGACCTCCGCTTTAAAAATGCGATGACTCAACCGAATTTCACAGTCGGTGTAAAAAGTGTTCCCCTCAGAAACGAATTTTTTAACGTTGGACCAAACGGCTTCAGCTTTTTTCAGGATGTCGGAAGGATTAATTTACTCTGCCTAAATTACTTGTAAGTTTAAGTTTTTGTCTGTAACGAAAATTTAGAGGAAATTGCAAGCCCTAAATCCAAAGATTTTTAAAATGCCTCCAGCTCTTTCCTGCGTCGATGGATTTTGACGAAATTTTGTGTATAACTAGCAGAAAGGCAGGGCATTTTCGATCAAATCGCTTGGAAATCTAGCTAATTATCCAACGACGGATTAAATTGCAAAAATCGGCCGCTAACGGAGTGCGATAAAATCTCGGAATATCGTCGGACGTTTATTTTATAATCTACGACAGGATTAAATACACGTCATGCAGTCGTAAACGTCCGGGATGTAGTAATAACGCTTCGGCGAACGTCTCGCGACGAGTTGGTCGAATCGAATTTTCCCGCGACACTCTATACAATAATAGACGAGCATGTTTGATCGGTAATTAGGCAGTAGATTCTAATTTCACGTGCTCGGATGCCCCGGTATCTTAATTGGACCGCCCGTAGTCGCTCGGCACGAATGAATCTTGCCGCGCCGGGCGTGCACGTGTGGAGCCACGGAACGGCATGAATCACTTAGGCGAACGATTCCGTGAACGCAACTTGTCCGTCTTCCTTAAAGGCGAATTTACAACGAGATATGCTCGGTTAAATTCGGTGCCATTACGATTACGCGTACGAGCCTCCGCTCGAAATTAATACCTCGGCTACGGCGCGAGAACGCACGCGCACGCGCGCGCATAGTCGATACCATAATTCGAGGCTTTTATGACTTCTTCGATGTCCGACGGCCGACATCAACATTCCGCGAGCTAAACTCCCGGCGACATTTAACAGCCCAGCGACTGCTACGTTTTCCATCTACACGGTGACGGGAAAGTAGGCGATAAGAGGAACGCGTAACGTAATTCACCGGTCCGCTTTGTATGCATTAACCAAACCGTCCCGTTACAGGAACGTTTTCGAACCATTGGCTTCGTCGATGGGAAATTTATGGCCGTTCGAAGCATGTTTCGGCTGTTAATGCCACCCGACAGTCGAGCTTCTTTCGCTATTCTGCTTATCGACTGGTTATCTCGATATTATGTTATAAATTCCTTATCTCGGTATCAGTTCTCCACCGTTTAAATGCCGTTCATCCGTCGTTGCGGTCTTCATTTGCTATAGCAATCTTCTTATCGCAGACCTGCCATCCAATTACCATTTTTACGGCGTGTTACCTCTGTTTTATTCACGTGCCCATCTTGCTGCCACGGTACCGTAATATTACTACGATTATTGTTTGTACTATTTCTATGCTGCTTCTATTTTTTCAAGTTTGTTTTATTCGCGTACCCGACTCCGTTTCGCCGCATTAAACAGTTAACTGTGACTGACGGGTGTACTGATGCAGCGCAGTCAACTCTAATGCGGCGCAGTTAACGTTAACGAATTGTTAAATTCTTATCGAATCAAAAAGTAATTCTTTCTCGTTCAGCTTTACAAGAGCTTCGGCTTGTATTGGGTTGTTCGGAAAGTAATTTCGTTTTTTCCGAATAGTGGAGGTAATTGTATTATTTCGCAACCAACTTCACACTTCAGCCGCATTGTCATTATACATTTTGTAAGCTTATATAGCAAGGCTTGTTTGTGAAAAAGATTGTTTGATCCTGCGCAATAGTCTTCGTTTGGTGCTCTATAAAACATGGAAGGTCGAAAGTAGCATTTTCGACAAACTTTACTTTTTTATTATCGAAAAGGTAAAAATGCTGTTTAAAGAAGAAAAAATTATTCAGATGTGCACGGAGAAGATGTATCGATAGAACGCCAGTGCCAAAACTGGTTTGCAAAATTTCGTCTCGAAGTCCAGTTGAAGCTGATAAAGACAAAATTGGGTAATTCGGTACTTATTCGGTATTGCATCAAAAAGGAAAATGTATAATGAAATAAAACATTTATACACTGTAAGAAAATCGTCTTTCATTTTCACCAAAAAGGAAAAAACGAAATTACTTTCCGAACAACCCAATATAATAGCCATTGATTTCTCAAATTCAATTCCATTTGGTTAATTGCGTGTCGTAGGAGCTGCGTCTAAAGCGATTTTAAATTCTCCAGATGCTTTCTGTTTGAGCTGTTTCTCGCAGCACAATTGCGATGCATGTTTGATCAACGAAATTCGGTCATTTCACGAAGCAAAAGTTCATAGTTTCGATAATTGTGGGATCGATATCATTTGACCGGGGCAAATCGGGAAGCGTGCAGAGAGAAACTCGCGATGAGAGTTACTTCGAAGTGGCATTGTCCGAGTGTGCCGACCAGAACCACGTCCGAAACGTCTCCGGAATCCGATGGTTTAATGGAGACGTTAAACGCCAACAGATGATAAATCTGTCCGTCTATTCGCGTATTTACTTATCTATCCATCAGCGAGCGCGACTGCTTTTTCGCCCGGAATCCGACCCTTCGGTATATTACTTTTAATTGAATTCCCGCGATGAAATTTCATCCGTCGACTCTGGAGCCTCGTCATACACACTCTTCCTCTCTCCCTCCCTCTCTCTCTCCCTCTCTCTCTTTCTCCTTCATTCTCGTTCTCTCCTCCCAGCTGTATTAAGTCGAGGGACCATTCCCGCAGCCTCACTATAGCCGCTAGAGTCTACCTACACCGTTCTCGATCTTCTCGTCGACAAACCGAGGAGCCGGCGACCGATCTCGTTCGAATCCCTTCTCCTTTGTCCGCGCAATTTTTCAAGCCATTTTGCGCACGCACACTCGTACAACCGCGTTTGCAAATGGCCGAGCGCCGGCGACGATTACGCGGCCGGAACATAGTCTCGATAACTCGATAAACACCTCTCGAGGCGTCTGGTACCGGAAGCGCGGCCTGTAGATCGATCCTCTTCATCGATGCTCGAGCTCCTGTCGCATAATGCGATGCAAGCGCTTTCTCGGGTGGACTTATGGGATACACTTTTTGCAAGTATTCTGAGAATTCTCTTTTTTTTTTGAAAGTGTCATTTAGCTCTGTAGAGCATTTTACCACCTCTCCGTAATTTTTAGAATTCTTTTTTAATGAACGGATTGTTTTCGTCATAATATTAACACGAGTTAACCCTAATACTTTTGTTAATCGGTGGCTTTTCCCGTTCTACATTTTAGTTATCAATTTATTGGAACATGTTTTACATACCCCAGAAAACTATAAGAAAATGGCTGCTAACGTATCGAACATCCCAACACAGTATTTATTTCCTAAATAAGAATTTGCAATTTATAAAACTGTATAAAAATGGTGCTTCCATCTGCACGATCTAATGGACCCGCTTTATTATCGGCTTTAATTATAAATAATAATTAGACTGCGGGTATATTATTACAGATTGTGATTCGATTATTCGTGGTCTCTTAGAATTATTAGTGGAAATAAATGTCTGCGCGGCGTCGGTTTTTTGCAGTGGTCGCAAGCCAAGTTTCATTTTGCATAGGGGCCCGCGGTCTAATGACATTGATATCGTAGCTGGTGATTACACGGCGTAAAAAGCCACGAAAGGAGGAACGTTTAGGCCAGAAATATATTAAAGGCCGTGGTTACGCCGGTGTTCGAGCGTTACGAGGGCAAGAAACCCCGTTCGAGAAACTGGTTGCGCGACAAGTGGCCAACGCGATAGCGTTGTTGGATGATTGTAACGACAGGTGCGATTAACGAGCGTTTGACTCAAGTTTAGACCCGCGCGCCGACCGCTAATTAAATTAATTTCGAGACACGCTCTCGGTCTTGCCGCTGTCGCCCACATCTAAACTGCCAGTCACGGATCCGGTAACGATTAGAGTTGCCGGAGGAGGTCGGTTGGGGCGAATGACTAGGGGAATTTTCGTTTCGAACAGCGGAGCTCCCGCAATTATTTAATTAATTTCTTCCCGTTCCCGAAAAACGCCCGTTACGACACGAAACTCTCGCACGAAGTCGTTCGCGGTGAACCGTTCCCTTTCAGCACAGTAATACAAGACGGTATACGTTTTTAATAGAGATTATACTAATCTTCCTAGGTCGCCCAACAAATAATTGTCCACAGGATGTACAGTCGCATTTCCAATAACCCGATGAAAATTAATTATTCGAGCAGAAATTGGCAGAAAGGTTTTCACTTAATTAAAAGGAAATAGAGATCGATTCAATTTTTGTACACTCTTCCTTCTCGTTAACAGATGTACGGGGCAAAAAAGTATTAGGGGTCGAAAACGGGTTAGTCTGGAAGTTTTCAACCCTTTGCACTCGAGCGGTGACTCTGAAGCGCCACCAGAAATTGTTGTCGCATTATTTCAAAGAAATTACAAGTTATAAAATTTGTATTCAACAGATTACCGAACATTGGAATGTTATATGTGGAAATCGGATCAGTTTCGTGTGAATGGAATGAAAAATTTAGTATTAGAATGGCAATGTTAATGTTCTGCCCGGCTCCTAGAAGAATTCGAACGCTGCTTAAATTAAAGCTCAAACTTTGAAGAATATGAGAAAAATAGGGAGATTATTACCATCCAATCATTTCAACGAAAAAATGATTACTTTTTGTCACAAAAATCTATTTTTAGCAAAATCCCGAGGTCGTAGACAAATTTTGAGTCCAAATCTGAAATCAGCGTGAAGAAATCTATAGGAAATTAATTCCGCGCGTGGTATTGGAAAAACCAAAATTTTCTTGAGTTTCCGCACGTTTAACGAATTTTCTCAAGGTTATAAAACGTTCGTGCCACAATCTCCCTATTTTTCCCATATTCTACAAAGTTCGAGCTTTAATTTAAAACAAATTTCATCGCTCTGCCTCACTCCTATCGAAAGTTCCTCGACGTTGAATCCGATTTTGTCGAAATTGCCCAGTGCGCGACGCATCGGCGGAGGAATCGATTTTCTTCGTCCGCGCGGAGGATCGCACGTGCGAATTTCTTGCCGGAGTGTACGGCGTAGGGTCATCGGAGGGTAGAGCTTAAGCGTAGCCATCTTCGAGGGCACGGGGATCGAGGAAAATTGCCGCTGGACGTTCTGCTCGCGGTGGAACGACGAAATCTTATTGGGCCCTGCCTCGCTTCCTTTCAATTAACGCCTTTTCCCGGCCTTCGAGATACGCCTCCCCCTTTCCCTTTGTTCTCGGCGAGGTCTTCCCTGCTCTTCAAGGGGACCGGGGGAGAGCTGCTCCATAACATTGGCAGAGAGGAAGCGGGACGAAGAAAAACAGAGAGACAGAGAGAGAGAGAGAGGGAAGCACGAAGAGTAATCAGAGTTACCTCGAGGAAGAAAGAGGACGGAGGACGCCCTGGCGAGAAAGAAGAAACGCGGGGAGAATCGCGAAGGAAGATGATTGAACGAGAGAGACGGACGAGCCGGGAGGAAAGTCTTTATCACGGTGAACGTCTTGGCATCGAGAACGGCAATGTTGAAGCACCGGGGCGATGGGGGAGCGCGCAGGTGGAAAGAGGACTCGCGACAGGGGGAGGGAATCAGCGGGAGGATGGCGTGTTATGGGGTTTTCACGGGTGCTCGGGAATTTGCATACAGAGCATCTGTCACCAGCCCCTTAGCTGGCTTCGGCCATTCTCGACTTGGAATATCTCCCGGCGCGGATCTACGGGATAATGGGGACCATTCTTATGGTAAACCAGGCCGAGGGGGGAGGGGGACACCGCCTGTGATTCGGTTGTCGCCTCTCCTTCGCTACCATACTCGATTTTCCAAGGCGCCACCGTGCAGCGATCGGCATGATCCTTCTCAATTAAGATCGATTCCTTGCAGCGAAGCACGATCGTACTAGATCATTCGGAAAGTTCTGCGCGTTGCTCGTAGAAATTCTGTTCATAATCTGTGGCTGCTGGATCTGTCATAAATACCTATACTGCGAATTCGATGCATTTGTGATCAAAATTGGAAGGGGTATTTGAAAACATTAACACTAGGTTTACGGATTCTAATATTTTTAATTTACGATTATGGAGATTGTGAAGATTAATCTACGTGGAATCACTCGGAAAACTTATTTCCTTAGGTACATATTATTTAAAAAATTACTGAAAACTTGGATGGACACATTCCTCTTATTTTTATAAAGTAATATAAAATAGTCACTTTTAACGGTCCGTGAATCTAGTGTTAAAAACATTAGGAAATGCTGTTACATTATTTTCAACCTATCAAACATATTAAGAAAGAAAATCAATTTCTGTTTCACTCCGGTCTGTTGCAACTCAGACAGAAAAATTGTATTTTACATAAAGATCCAAAGATTCTAGTCATAACTAACCAAACGATTACAACTGTGAGATGAATAATTTTGGAAAAATGCCATGGTGCACTAGGACATATACTGAACAATTTTCTCCAATATTTTAATTCAATATTAGAAGAGTTTCAACTCTAGACTTAGATGATGATGATTGAGAGTGCAAGCATTCGTGAGGAACTATTCAATAGATCTTTATTTCTTGCAATAAAAATGTCTGAAAGTCTAAATAAATAGATTTCTGTTATTTTTATAAAGCAATGTAGATTGTCCTCTTTTCGAACCTACAATGTCAAACTAGAGGTTTCAAAAATTAGGATAAAATTACCGACAGCACGGCGATCACGCTAAAAAATCACGACACGCTCCTAAATCCTTGATCCTCGGCTTCTCACGCTATTTCGCAGAAGGTACGATCGAGCAGCAAGAAAGAGGATGATGCTCAACCTAGAGCTAGAACCGATCCCATCCATTGTCATACTGCATACCATCGGTGGGGTTAGGGGAAAAAAAGACGGTCGATCGTTGTTGCGAACTTCACACTTGGCTGGCGCGATCTCGGCCAATAATTTGCCACGATCATGCCAAGGAATAATAACTCCGGTACACGAGCCGATCGGTTTCGAGAGGTTACATCTCGGCTCGTTACGGGGTCCGCCCTCCTCGAGCGCACGTGAAGTTGCAGGCCCGGGAGTTGTTGCAATCCCCGTTCGGTTTCCATGAAATTCCTCCGATCTAGATCGCGATCGATCACGCGAGCATCCTCGGCGAGGCTCGCCGTCACGCGAACCCGCAGAAGCCCACGCATCCTCGACGTTGCGAGCATTCGTGCTAAAAACTTGCCATCATTAAACGAACCTTCTTTCCTCGAAATTATTCTGCACGTTCCAATTACGTTTCTGGCATTGCAAAAATTAATCGTAACTTCATTTCCATCTGCTATTTAATGGAATCTATTGTTTCATCTTTGGAAATGTCAACCTCTTAACACGTTCATCGCCGCCTCGATTTGTGCAGGTTTTAAAATAAATTTTTATATTGATATATTCATTGTACTAAGCTTGATTAGGATCTGTAACATCATGCAAGGATGTTGGAGGATTACTCGGTATCATACATTTAATTTTTTGCCATTTTTATTTCATTAAATAACTCACTTCGATTTTATGGAATTTTGGGGTTTCCAGTTGGGCGTTCAAAGTGTTAAAATGAAAAGGCGTGGAACTGAGGGAGAAGAAAGGGTAGAATAAAATTTTTTGGTATTGCAATAATTAATTTTAACTTCATTTCAATCTGCTGTTTAATGGGATCCATTATTTAATCTTTGGAAATGTCAGGCTCTTGAAATGTGAAAAGACGTGTAACTGAGGGAAAAGAAAGGGTAAAGTAAAACTTTTTGGTACTGCAACAATTAATTTTAACTTCATTTCAATGTGCTGTTTAATGGGATCCATTACTTAATCTTTTAAAATGTCAGGCTCTTGAAATGTGAAAAGGAGTGGAACCGAGGGAAAAAGAAAGGGTAAAGTAAAACTTTTTGGTACTGCAACAATTAATTGTAACTTCATTTCAATCTGCCATTTAATGGGATCCATTACTTAATCTTTTAAAATGTCAACCTCTTCAAATGAAAAGGCGTGTAACTGAGGGAAAAGAAAGTGTAAAATAAAACTTTCTGGTAA
>CM052137.1:4174013-4194861 GCA_028454255.1 Halictus ligatus
TGGAACCGAGGGAAAAAGAAAGGGTAAAGTAAAACTTTTTGGTACTGCAACAATTAATTGTAACTTCATTTCAATCTGCCATTTAATGGGATCCATTATTTAATCTTTGGAAATGTCAGCCTCTTGAAATGTGAAAAGGCGTGTAACTGAGGGAAAAGAAAGGGTAAAGTAAAACTTTTTGGTACTGCAACAATTAATCGTAACTTCATTTCAATCTGCCATTTAATGGGATCCATTACTTAATCTTTGGAAATGTCAGCCTCTTGAAATGAAAAAGCGTGTAACTGAGGGAAAAGAAAGTGTAAAATAAAACTTTCTGGTAACAAACGGAAGAACAAATGAATGGGCCCGGATCGAAGAAGCGGTCGCGATTCCCCGATAAACAAACGAAGATCCGGCGTCGCGTTTCGAGCCCTCGGGGACGCCGAATTCGAATGTAGAATTCTTCGGGGCAGACTGTTGCGAACTCCGTGCTCGTCCCGGCATACCAACTCGCGCGCGCGTCCATCGAACGTTCTCCTCCGTCGTTTCCCCGCCGGAATACATATGCGGCCGTGTATTTCCTGTTGCATCGTCTCTAATCCCTCGGCCGTCGTCTTTATTGTTACCCAGGAACATGCCCGGCGTAATTGCCGGAGGAAACGGTAACGGAAAGGTAAAGATTCTGCCCCCGCCTCGCCTCCCCCTCGCCGTCCCTCGAACTATTTGCATGAGTCTCGATTTCCTCATCAGCATGCACGGCTGCGCCCACATTTTCTACGTGCACCTGGCTCCTGCTCTCGCTATGACGTGTCCTATTATCGTTTCTGGACCGAGCACAGGAACGGATCGATCCTCTTCCACCGTTCTATTCCCGGCTCCGTCGTAATTCTCCTGATCCATGACCCCTGCGTCGTCGCCCCTCTCCACCCCCTGCCCCCCACGACTCAAAGTGGAACGAATAAGAACATAACCGAACGTGCCAATTATCCTCGCCGTTCCCGATTTTATGGAAAAATTTTTTCTCAACCGGTGCGATGCATCCAAGGTGATTTCTTACGAGTGGATGGCAGATTTTATGCACTTACAGCAGATCGAAAGAATTGAACCCTCATTACTCCAAATGTGCCTACAGTCGGTGCAAAAAGTACGCTCTTTAAAACGGAATAAACATTTTTACAATTGTACCAAACGATCTGAGTGTTTTGTGAATAATTTAAAGCATTCGTTTAATAAATGACGTGCAAGAAGGAGTTTGCAGAAATAGCAGTGTGTGACCTACAATGTGTACCTAAATATCCTAATTTTCGTTCCAATATTTTCAACTTATTCAAACGATTAAACAAGGAATGTTTCTATGCGGCTCTTTTCCCTCGCGACACGTGCAATAAAAATTTGATTTTGCACAAGGACCTATTGGGCTGTCCGGAAAGTTCGATTTCTAAGGTAAACTCGAACGCAGTACATTTAAATTTCGATATACGTTTGTCGAATTATTATAAGTGCCATTTTGTTCCGTAATCTTCATCCATCTTTCACGCAACTTGCGTTTTTCGGCGAAGAACTTTCAAATATGATTTTCTATGTCGACCGAACAGTTAAAGTTTTTGTCATTATGGGAATTTTGTGTTGACCTGAAGAGATGAAAATCTGAGGGTGTAACGTCTGATTAATAGGGTGAATGAATGTGAATACAAGTGAATACAATTCACTTTTCACTTAGACTTGCCATAGACTTTCTGTAACACTTTTAACGAATAAATTTCAGAAATTTCGACTGCTCTTTCCATCGCAAAAATCGCAGAGCACACTCGAGATCGACTGGTATAAATAACTGCCGTGAACACACTGGTTGTGATATTGTTATCAAATTTAGCGTAACGACTGAGTAGAATGTTACCTACTTACACACAAAAATTTGTTTCAATACATGCACCGTGGGATTTGAAATTCCGGGAACTTATTTTACACAATGTACCTTCTTGCCGTCGAAGAAAATAATCGTTTGGCTCCCCTGAGGACCCCACCACCGTCCAAGAAGTCCGATCGGTACCCTCGTTTCGGTGTTCCGCTCCCCCTCCGCCCCCCACAACCCCTCCAGCCCCGCAACCCCACCGCCCGGGGCTGTATTACCTGTTCGTTTTCGTGCCGGAGCCCAGGCCCAGCCCCGAAAATGGTTTTCCAGGCACGAATCGCGGAACACATTGAAATTCACCGCGAACCTCGCTTTCCATCTCTATTCCCGTCAGCGAGGAGCAGAGCCACGCGCTTTGATCCGAGGCGAAGAGCCAAACGTAGACACCACCCCCACAGTCACCCGCCTACACACGCCGCTGTTTTGCTCTCGAGGCACATCCGCCTTTGTTCGCGACGCCCTTTAATTTAGCTCAGCCTTTCTTGCTATATTTTTCTCTCGCTGTCTGCGTCCCACCTCAGCCTTTTCGACTCTTTCTATTCCCTCCCCTCCACCCTTACCCCCTTTCCTTCTACTTCAGTTTTTGCTCTCATCCGTTCTCACAGCCTCCACTCGTCGCGTCGAATTATTCCAATCATTCCGGATATCTTTTCGCGTCTCGCAATTAGGGTGGAGAATTCCGTTTTAACCCTTCGAATGATTAAACAGTGTCAAACACAGCCATTCTTGTTACGCTTCTTTCCTCGCTCCGTTCCCAGGATGCCACCACTCATTTTTCCCACGTCTTCTTTTAGCTGCTCAAACTTTTACTTTCTCTCGCTTTTCCAGCCATCTTCCACCCCTGTCGCGTTCAATTTCCGCGCCTTTCGTTCCCCCCTTTCATTCCTCTTCCGGGTTTGTTGTGTTCCTTGTTTTTTAATTTGCGTTTCTCGGGCGCTTCGGCGGCGTCTCTTCCGATTAATCTCCGCGCGCCGACAGACATTGTTGACTTTTGATTGGGACTAGTAACCCTGATTCGGGGGTCGCGCTTCTTTCAACACGCAATCCTTCACCCCTGAATTTCTGCACCCTTGTCGGGTCACAGTGCGCTCGAGAGATGCCGTTGTTTGGAACGTGCGCCGCGACACTCGGTTTTGCAAACCGCAAATACACACGAATATGCGAGAAACGTGTCGTTTTCATTTATTCGACAACTGTCGGAAATAATATTGACCCTTAGCACTCGAATGGCGACTATAAGGCGCCACTAAAAATTGCTATATCATTATTCAAAATACATTACATTAAAATACATTACATTGAAACACATTACATTAAAATACATTACATTGAAACACATTACATTAAAATACATTTTACATTATTAAATTTGTTTGGATTTAATAAATTACTCAAAACTTCAGTATTTTACGAGTAAATTCCACCATTTTCGTAAGTATGTCATGAAAAATATATATATAGAAGGAAAATATTTTAGGTCGGAAGAAATCTTTTGTTTTGGAGTTAAAATAACTTCTAGTGCAAAGGGTTAACGTTCTCAAAATGATTTTTTCAATATACTTCGGTTAAGTGCACAATTTTTAACACTGAACCTACCACAAAACGACCGGTTTTCGATTCCGCAATTATTGAAATTAGAAAAACGTTACCATCGGAAATTATTGAATTGACCTTTTTTATAATGAAAATCGTACAAACTTTAAGTAAAGTCAATCTTCTCCCTTCTGTAGGACGCGTCAGATTAGGTAGGTTTAGTGTTAAAAGATTGAAAGAGAAACGACTGTTTCCTTCCACTAAAAAAGGAATGGTAAATTGTTTGCGAGAGTCTACTGTCTACGGTTAATGAAGATCTTCCAATAAAGACAGACGTGTACAGTCTACGGATATCCGTTCCCTAACAGCCTCCACAGACAGATTCACTAATCAAGCGGACAGCTGTAATGAAGCGAAGCCAAGGTTCGGTTGTCCCTCGTTCTCTGCTGGAATTTGGATAGAACGTCGGATCCATCGTTCGAGTAATGAACCTCTCTCTCCCTCTCTCTCTCTCTCTCTCTCTCTCTCCTCTATCTATCTCTCTCTCTCTCTGTATTTGTGAAACTAGATCGTTGGCCGCAATTGTAATGATCTAAACGGCGAGCATCAGGATTTGCTCAGTTTTCGACTTGCAATTAGCCAGACGAAACAATAGCGCTGCGTCGCTCCAGTTCCCAAGTTTTTTTCTGTTCTTCCTTTCTCAGAGCGCATCGTTCCCCATTACACGACTCACAATTACATGGTACGGTACCGACAGAATGTTTAACAACGGTTTCCTGTCGGACGTTTTTGCCGCTCGGGCAATTTCTCGGCTAAACAGATTACGCAGATAGAATCGACCAAATTGAGAATAATTCCACGTTACGACGGCTAGAACGTACATTGCTGTTTGTAAAATGGATTGCAATAATTAGGGGCTCTCAGTGTTCTCCATTCTGAAAAATTCTCACCGTTGCTCCGGATTACTTGGCTCATCAATCCAACCCTTAACTGGTCCACTGAACCCCGGTGTATGAGAAATCATCTTTTTGACAGAATCAACTCTTGAACCAGCGAATTCCTAACATTAATACTCGGACTTTCAGCATTTTCTCCCCAAAATCTACAGGATTAAGTTTTAAAAAGTTAAAAACATCTGGTTTCCCGAGGTAAAGTTTATCACAGGATATTAGGAAGTCAACTCGAAGAACTCTGTCGCGATGACTTAAGCTTCCCTTCGTCTCGGGCCTGCTACGTGCCCATCAGATTCAATTTTTAGCTGTTTTATCTCGCTGATAAATCGAACCTGTAATACATCAATGTCCATTATTTTTTATATCGCGGATATTTTTGCTTCGCGAGGATTTCTGGTGTATCCGACGCGGCGCGGAGTGGAGAAGGCGTCGTGATTGATGCACTCGGAAGATTTTTCCGCGTGCCCCGGGTTTCCGACGGTGTTGTACGGAACAATTTCTACGGCAATCACTTAGAGGCCGTATTTAGTGTGCGAAGCTTCTCGGCGGCGCGGTTTCACTTCCTATCCGGCTTTCAATAAATAATCAGGCCGTAATAACAGCGCGGAGAAGCGTGCGAAACCTACACGTCTCCGCGCGCGCATAGGCGCACCGTTCCTAATCAAGCCTAATATGGGAGTAGTCGTCGGGCAATTCGATATCGTTATTACGATATAAATCCGGATAAGCCTCGGCCGCGCGTAAAGCAAGCCCACGCGCGAAACCGCGATTTTATCCGCGGGACGGTTTCTACCTGCGCTATCGTCTGAGTCACACCTTCGTAGATCCAGTTCGACGCGCATAAAATGACCGATCGCCGTTCCGAACTCACCTCCGATCGAACCGATCCGAGAGATGCTTTCCTCGATCCTTTCGTTTTCCCCGCGCGAAACTGGTGCCGATCGCGCGTCGCTTTTTAATCAAGGTCGTCTGCGTATCGCGCAGCATCCAACGGATACAGAGCCCGTTCGACCACGATGCGCTCGCGTTCCGGGCTCGACACGACACGCTGCATAAGCAAATGGCCGCCATTTGCGAGTTTTACGAGCGTGCCGTGCAAAGAGCTTCCTCTGCTCCTTACATCATTCTCTAAACAGGTACTAATTATCACTTTTCTCTTTTTCTTTTCTTTTTTTTTTTAAATTAACATCGCTCGAGCTCCGACGTGATTCGAGCGCAAGGCTGTGGTTCGATCACTGCCTACTTGAGTCACGATTTAGATCTAGTTCGACAAGATGCGCCAGCGTATAGCTCGGCGTTTCACGGTTTCACGAACGGGAGCAGCGATAAACTTTCTTGATGCTCAGCTCGGTCGACTTTATTGGCGTTGACCGTTCGCGTTTAATCGCCGTTGAAAGATTATGCGCCGAGGGGTTAGGACTTTTACGAAATTCTACGTTACGTTTCAGCAGCATTTGCGTGTCGTTCCCCGATTTTTGTTCACTTCGTTCTGAACTGGTGATCACCTAGGATTGAAACTCGATTTTTCGGCACTTTCTCGTCGAAATCTATAGGAACGAATAGAAAGGACTTAAAGATTTCCGGTTTCCCGAGCTGAAGTTTGACCCATTCTTCGTAGGAAAAGTCGCGGAATTAAACGATAATATTTTTGCTGGTCTCTCGATGATCTTCTTCGGAGAACTTGAGACGTTGGGTAGCAGAAAGAGGTGGTTTAATTTCCATATGCGGAACGACAGCGGGTAAAAGGTTAAGTTTTAATCGAACCCGTAATTGCGCGGGTATTTAGGAAATTATGATAACGTTCGTGACCGTCGAGTATCACGGTTGGCCGTTAAGAGTCAGGAAGGAGTTTAACGCGAGTTTGAGAGTAGAAGTCGTTTCGACCCTCGAGGAAAAAAAAAGAAAAATCGGGGGTAGCTTCCACTCTCTTTCTCTCTCTCTCTCTTTGTGCTTTCTGTCTGAGAGAGAGAAAGAGAGACAGAGAGAGCGTCGAGACAGGACGCTCCGGGGCTCTCGGAAGGGTGAAAAATTGTAGGGACTTATTAAACGGAAAAGTTGGCCGTCGAGGCGAAACGGGACGGGACGGGACGGGGGTCGGGCCGGGCCGGGCCGGGACAAGAGAGCCCGTGATATATGTGCACCCATCGGGTAGGAAAGTTTTGACGAGCGAACGACTGCCGGCTGCGTTATTATTGGCGATAAATTATCGGAGTCTGCACTTAAGCGGGGGGACCAAGATACAAACACGATTCGGGGTGTAAAGTTGGCACGAATTACGCGATCCGCTCGATTTACGGCTTACGTGCCACCTCGGCCGAGCCTTTCGGATCTCTCTCCGATCTCACGGAGAGCAAAGCAAAAAAAAAATAAGAAAGAAAACGCGAGGTTGAACGCCGGTAATCAGCGCGCCGGGGAATTAGCGCCGAACCACCAAAATCAGGTTTTTTGCCAGTCCGACCGTAATTTATGATCCATACGGGTAATTACACGCTACGGTAATCGATATCTAATTATGACAAAGTGATTCAATTCGGGATTTTATGCGCTCCTTTTTACGGGCAGTTTCACCCGAAGCGCGGCCGAGTTTCTACCAGTTTTTTTTAACCGTCGAGCCTTTCGATTGTCAACGAAAATTCGCGGTGTGTCTCGAACTTTGATTTATGGGTAACAGTTTCACGCGGTTGCTTGTGCTTATTATCGAAAGTTGCGCTCGAAATTATCAGCTCCACGCTGTCTCTGAATTTGGCAACACCAATTCTCAATTTTTCAATTGTATGAACATTTTTGTGTCGAGGATCTCAATGTTAACTATGACTCAACTAGCTCCCACTCAATCTCCCGAGTTACGAGCTTCAGAGATGATCACGATTCGATCCGAGATTCCCAATTTTGGAAGTTCGACTGGTTCTAGAGAGCCGGGTTCATCGATCTCTATCGCCGACTGCTAATTACTCCACGTCCTCGTCGCCACCTTCCTCGGAGTCCAGAGACGTTCACGTCCACCTCTAACAATACATAATGTCCAAGCATCATCTCCTAAGTCCCCGGAATCCTCGGCGTGACCTCCCGTGACCCCAAACTCATCACCTGCTAAGGGTTCAGAATTATCACTACGACCTCGTAACGTTCCATACACCGAGCATTAACCGCCGACAGCTCTATATTATCAGTACCGTCTACCTAGAACCCGAGCATTCGCTGTGCCTACGCTACAGGCCGTCCCAAATTATGCGAAATACGCTTCAACCTTCGGGAAATCCGTACCCACTAAAAAATTGATAATGCAAGTTCCAACACAGTGAGAACTCTTGAAAATGTGGTACACATGACTCTTTGGAATATACCATTACACGGATCCCTTCAAAATCCTATAAGTTTACTCAACTGTATATTAATCGAGTACAGTGAATTCCCGATATAAGTAACCGCAAGCCTCGCGTTTAAAGGTCACTGGAACCACACCGCCACGGATAGTGACTTTTAAATTTATCAGCGTACACTATTTCACATGCAACGTTTCGCGCGAAATACAGATTTCGTCTAAGTGTCACTTGGCAGAACTGCGCGAGTGACTTATATCGGGAATTCACTGTACAATTGGCAGGAGCCTAAATAATTATCAATTATCTCATTAGTCGATAGACGGAGGATCTTTATGGAAAATAAAAATTGTCTGCATCAATCACAACGAGAGGCAAAAGTTGCACAAAAATTGATTTCTTCTCTTAACAATTGTATAGGGATATAAATAATGTACCAGTAATATTAAATTCCACTTGCACTTCACTTGCTCATTTTTGTCTCATTGTCAGTAGAGTCTTGTTCCCTCCAGCAGCAATCAATAATGATTATTTGTTCAGTGATGGAAGGAGAATTTTCCTGAATTTCTGTAGCCTATATACTGAGAATCTTTATGCAAAATAAAATTTGTCTGCTTCAATCACAACGAAAGGCAAAAGTTGCACAAAAATTGATTTCTTCTCTTAACAATTGTATAGGGATATAAATAATGTACCAGTAATATTAAATTCTACTTGCACTTCACTTGCTCATTTTTGTCTCAGTAGAGTCATGAGCATTCCAGCAGCAATCCCCTTCCAAGGAGCATGAATTTTTGTGAATTATTTGTACAGTGATGGAGAGGTACAGTTTTCCTGAATTACTCTAGCCTATCAACTGTAGTAATCGACTCCAATCGCCAAGAGCCTAAACAATTATCAATTACACAATTAATCCATAGGATTAATGGAAAGACTGAGGCTCTTTATGGAAAATAAAAATTGTCTACATCAATCACGGCAGTTGCGCAAAAATTGCTTTCTTCCCTTAACAACTGTAATGGGTTACAAATAATGTATCAATAATATTAAATTCCACTTTCATTTCACCAGCTCATTTTTGTCTCAGTTATCCCCTTCCAAGGAGCATGAATTTTTGTGAATTATTTGCACAGTGATGGAGAGTTACAATTTTCCTGAATTACTCTAGCCTATCAACTGTAGTAATCAAGTACAATCTGCAAGAGCCTAAGCAATTATCAATTATACAATTAATCCATAGGATTAATGGAAAGACTGAGGCTCTTTATGGACAATAAAAATTGTCTACATCAATCACGGCAGTTGCGCAAAAATTGCTTTCTTCCCTTAACAACTGCAATGGGTTACAAATAATGTATCAATAATATTAAATTCCACTTTTATTTCACCAGCTCATTTTTGTCTCAGTTATCCCCTTCCAAGGAGCATGAATTTTTGTGAATTATTTGTACAGTGATGGAGAGGTACAGTTTTCCTGAATTACTCTAGTTTATCAACTGTAGTAATCGACTCCAATCGCCAAGAGCCTAAATAATTATCAATTATACAATTAATCCATAGGATTAATGAAAAGACTGAGGCTCTTTATGGAAAATAAAAATTGTCTACATCAATCACGGCAGTTGCGCAAAAATTGCTTTCTTCCCTTAACAACTGCAATGGGTTACAAATAATGTATCAATAATATTAAATTCCACTTTTATTTCACCAGCTCATTTTTGTCTCAGTTATCCCCTTCCAAGGAGCATTAATTTTTTGTGAATTATTTGTACAGTGATGGAGAGGTACAGTTTTCCTAAATTACTCTAGCCTATCAACTGTAGTAATCGAGTACAATCGGCAAGAGCCTAAATAATTATCAATTATACAATTAATCCATAGGATTAATGGAAAGACTGAGGCTCTTTATGGACAATAAAAATTGTCTACATCAATCACGGCAGTTGCGCAAAAATTGCTTTCTTCCCTTAACAACTGTAATGGGTTACAAATAATGTATCAATAATATTAAATTCCACTTTTATTTCACCAGCTCATTTTTGTCTGAGTCCAGTCATGATCACTGTCCCCTCCAGCAGAATTTCCCTGAATTCTAACCTACTCCTAACCTACTCCAAATCGCTGGCTACGGAGGTGAAGGGCCCGATCGCCGCGGACTATAGCGTATCCATTTTCGTGGCGCGGTTCACAGAAGGGCTTGGAGAGCGCGAGTATGGCAATTCCGTAGGAAGACAGGATTACACCGGGCGAGTCGGTCGCGCGACAGGCTAACCGATCGTTGTTATCCAATGGAATCTCTCGGAAGCTGGTGTCGCGTCGCGTTCGATTTCGCGAGGGGATCCGGTGGCACCCTCCACCCCTGAATAAAACGGCGCAGCGTTCCCGGGGACGCCATTCGGCAGGTACGACACTCTTCCCTCTTCTTCGCCGCGGCTTTCCGGATAATTCGAGGCGATAAGCCCGTCGCCGATGAGAGGGTTTATCGTCCGGGGGTTGCCCGTCCGCCCCTCGACGACAGGGCGAGACTCTCCGAGCGTGATTCAAAGCAGACGAGCACACGCACGCACCATCCGCTAGGTGAGAGGAGAGCCGGGGAAAAGGGGGATGGAAATGGGGAGGAGTGCCTGCGTAAGTAAGGAGCAACCTGAAAGAGGAGGATCTTCGGGACGAGGTTTAAGCCGGGCGGCTCTGCTCGTAAATCGCGGCGGTCCTCGTCCTCGACTGCGCCTCGGCGATTGGCTTGGACGATCGATCCGAAAACGGGGAACTTCGGCACCGGAATCGGCCGGATACGACCTGGCGAGAAGAAGGGAAACGCGAGAGGAAGGGGACGATTAAGATAAATATAGAGATCGAGAGCGGGCTCTCTCTCGTTCCCGCAGCCAGTCGAGAGAACGCGCGAGGAAAACCCCGCGGAACAGAGCACACCGGCGACGATGATACTTTGTGCCCCTCGAACCAGCCGGAAATAATAAATACGCTAGTTGGAGCATGCTTCGGCCCGCGATACCACGCCGAATGACTAGTTATTTGCGCTGTTAGTAGTATATTTTAGTCGAATCGTTAGTCGCCCGTTCATAGTCTTGCTAATACACTCCCGGCCGGGTTGAATCACCTTGCTCCGATCCTTTGTGCCGAAGTGGGTAAGGAGGTGTAAAATAACAAGGATTGTCCTCACTTCGTTTGTTAACACATTGTTGACCGGGAGCATCATATGACGTCTTTGTATTATACCTTCGAATTGTGGTTACCGTTTACCATTTGTCTTCGTTAAATTTACAATTCAAACTGTAAATATATTATTGAGAAACTCTCAGATTATAAGCAAACGTGGTAAGATCGAGTTGTTTTACATTTTTCCAGTTAGGACGCGACGTATAAATCGTTATTCTTAAATTTTTAGAAATGGCCCATTGCGAACTTTTTGAAGAAGAATTTTCTGAAGATAATTTGTCTGACTGTCCAAGTGACGTCCGTGTTAGTGATTCAGAAAATGATAGTTTTTCAGAACATAGTTCTGATTCAGAAGATACGAATATCAGACCAACACAACGACGAGAAACCGTAATTATTGAGAGTGACTCTGGAAATGAAGATAACGGTTATGATGCTGGATGCTGAAGTTTATCTAGATTGTTTTAGTTCTACATTTAACCCTTTTAGTGCCGGGCGAAAAAGAGGTGCCTATGCGAGAATAACCGGCCGAATTTCACGGTTTTACAAGGGTTTGGGAAAATGCTCATAAAAACCAAACAAGAAACAATATTTACATGATTCACAAAGCAGTGTATTAAGGACGAAATAGAGAACAAAACAATGACACTAGTTTTTCTATATTCATTGATAATTATATATATAACAAAGGTATAAAAGATCATGAAGAAAGTAAAAGTTGAGTTCTCTCTTACAAAACGTATTTGCACATACAAAAAGTCATCTTTTTATCATAATTTTATAAGACCATTTACTACAGAGTATATAATTTGCATTTCCAATATATTTTGTAACAAGATAAATAATATTACATAACAAAAATAAAAAATAACTCGAAGGTACATGGTGTTTATGTTAGATTTCGTTAGCTCCAAGCGGTAGGAAAAAGTCTTCCACAAAGAGTTAAAACGAAAAACTATTTTTTTTTTAATTCTCTCGGGATGAAATTAGAGCATTTATAAGGTATTATAAATTTATTTTGAGATAGAGTTCTCCCGCAATGCGAATAGTAAAGCGCTACAAGGCGCGAGCCGATATATCGGCTCTGGCACTTCTCGCCAGTGCAGCAAGAGCCGATATATCGGCCTCCGGCACTAAAAGGGTTAATTACGAAATAATGTCTGGTGACATTAGATAGCTCCTGCGTAAAATTGCCGGTCAACAATGTGTTAATAAAATCGGTGAGCGCGAATGTCAGTGCAGTGCCGGTTGTTGTTGTCTCGGAGGCTTACGATGGACGGAGTTAGAAAAGGCAAAAAGATAGGGGAGAAAAAGAAAGGAGAATAGAAAGGGAAAACTTGAGAAGACGATGACAGCGATAGGGGCAACGGAGAAGAGTCATAAACAGAGAAAGCTGAGAGGTAGGCGAAGGACCGAGGAAAACCAGAACCCTGGTTACGTTTTCAAGGGTGCATTGGAAATTCATCAAAAAATGAGTTTGAAAGGAAAGAGAAATTCTTAGAAGAAATGTATGCATTCGTTGGTCACTCGAGGGACGTTCAAATACCGCGCAGGAATCATCGATGATCGCTATCCCCCTTTACAGGATCATTCGCCGGACTCGCAGCCAGTACCACCACCGAAACAACGGAAAAGTCTTTCTGCAGGCCACGCTTAAGTGTCGGCCGAGTGTCCGTTATCGCTGTTCCGCCAGTGGGAGGTTCACGATGACGAACTGCAAACAGAATTTGAACTTTGTCTCTTCTTTTCCCCCCTTAAACTTTGTACACGCTTGCTCCTCGTTTTCGGCAGCGTTTTTTGTAATTTCACTGATTGTGCAAACTGGTCCATGGTGGGTTTAGCGTAAAAACTGAAAACGAAACAAGCTTCTCGGAGATCAATCTTTACGTAAGAAAACAATAAAATTTTATTATCCGAACGGCCTTGTACCGGACGTTCTGCTGTAACTTTTTCGTTTTCTTTGGGAACACGCTTGATTATTTAATGCCCTCGTCATATTTCCAGGGATCTCGCAAGGATCCTGAACGTCGCGTCGGAGTTCAACAAACGATGATTTCCATAGCGTCGCTATGCCGACGGAAGCCAATTACCGGGACCGATCCTGTTAGGCCTCGGCAAAGAAAGCAATAACCCGGTTCGAATTCGCCATAATTGAGAAATAAAATTAACGTGAGAATCATGTCAATCGTAAAGTGGCTCGTTAAGCGATGACCGGTAAGGAATTATCGTCGCCATCCCCTGTTCAACGTGGCACGGCGATCGCGTGTCTTCGTCGTGGATTCGATAATAGTCGCTTTATTTAATTACGTTGTCTCTTTAACGACACGCTCCTCGAGGCTCGGCGTTATTTCGAATGCGATATCGCCACCGGATGAAGTCATATCGATTACCCCTCTCATCACCGTCCGTTCTCGACCTTGTTCGATGAAGCGCCTCGCGCGTCACGCAGTTATGGCGCACAAAAATCATCGAAAACTTCTAAAATCCGATGTCAACCCATTAGCGCCCATTTTATTCGCCCGAGTACAGGATAACAAGATTATATCTGTTGTTTTCGAGCGCCACCTAAGATTGGCCGGACGTTTTGTCCATCGTTTGCTAAAATTTAAAAAAGAAAATCTTGGGCGTTAACGGGTTAATTAACGTTTCATCGCCGCGCCTTCTTTTTCCGCGGGATCCATTACCGAAGGAATTAATATGAATTTTCGACGCGAGTGTTCGCTCGTTCGAGCTATCCGCGAGAATCGTTCGCTTCATTATGGGTCTCCCTTAATCGAGCCCTCGAGAGCATCTCGTAATATTCGAAAATTAAAATTTAATTCCCGTTTTATTCTCATTCTCTTCCGCGGAGTCCATTAGCGAGGAAAATCAAACTTTATTCCAGTCGGTGGCCCCTTTTTCTCTGATTATATCGGTGTTTAGGGTCATTTTAATGAGAAGAATTCCACGAATAAGTTGCCGAAGATCCCGTAAAAAAATAATAGAAAACTAAAGACGTTTTGCAGTTGGATTAGTAGTGGAAGGGGAGTACCTTCCAGTGGAGGGGATAGGGGAATTGACTAAGATCGTGTAGCTCCGTCCTGCTTAGATTAAAACTTTACCGTACTTGCATATTGCACATAGCGATAGAATTTCGCTTTTAAAAAAATTATTGACAAGAAAATCTTTCCCATAACAATTCTAAATAAAATAATTCTTTACGTTTTATAACTTCTTTACAGAAACACAGTCAAGAAGTTAAGCTGCACATTTCTCATGGTTCGTTTTCTTTCTCTCCACGCAATACCTGATGTACATTGTTTTTCGAAAAACGAGCCCCAGTGACGTAACTAAATAGATAATAGTGAGAATTAGAATCACGCGTTGAATAATCAATAATTGTTACCGACGACGTTTATCCGCGCCACGGACGAAATAAATGATACTCACCGGTTCATAAATCATGGGACACTTAGTAAACGTGGCACGGCACTGAATAGGTTTAATGAAATTCCATGAATAATGCAATTCAAAGATGTTCATCCCGTCGTGTCTCATAAACAATCTCAAATGCCACAAGGCAGATCGCCACATCTTAAAAACGACAACGCTTCGAAAATATTTCCTCGCCTGTCTGATCATGACCGACCAAATCTACTTCTCGCGAATGCTAGGAACGCGTCGAACTATCAAACTAGTTTTTCTCAAAAACAAAACGTCACCGGAGGGAATGTTATTTGTCTTTCTAATTAGTTTGCGCAAACAGAAGCTCAGAGACACACCCTGTATAGACTATTCAATCAATTGTTTGCTAAAGTTACCGTGCATTAAAGAACCCGTGCCTCGGGTCAAGTCGGGCAATAATCGGGTAATGTCGGGTCGGGGTCCCGAAAGTTTGCAATATTCGGGTAACCGAAGTTAAAGTTGTATTTATATATGTAAGTATAATGCTGTTTCATGATTTCTCGGTTCAATCTTTCATTTTCACTGGCAGGTTCAATAACAGTATTTTATTTTAGATTCGCTTGTAGGAAGCATAATTGCTCTACTTTTTCCTATACAAGTTTTGTTCTCGCCGCAGAATTTAAAGTTTACTTTTCAGAAAGCGTTGTTCCACGAAACACCGAGATGATAGAATGGTGGAAATACAATTGTGAACGACTACCTGTGTTTGCAGAAACAGCAAGACAATACCTTGGCATTCCTGCCACTCAATTATCCAGCGAACGATTGTTTTCTGACGCTGGAAATATTGTCACAGCCGATTGTGCTTCCTACAGGCGAATTTAAAATATTGTTATTTCGCATAATGTATTCGAAATTATTTCTTTTGCCAGAGAACCTGCCAGCGAAAATAAAAGATTGAATGAAAAATCATGAAACAGCATTCTACTTACTTATATAAACACAACTTCAACTTCGGGTACCTGAATATTGCAAATTTTCGGGACCTTGACCCGAACCCGAAATTTCGGGTACCCGCACACCCCTATTAGCTACTATTACTGAAATATTTTCACTAAGACTAACAGATTATTACCGTTTATATTGAATGTCCAGAAATTATTAACACTTTGACTGCCACACTAGAAACCTCAAAAATTCCATAAAATCAAAGTAAGTTATTTAATGAAATAAAGATTGGAAAAAATTCAATGTATGATATAGAGCAATCTTCCCACTTTATTGCATTTTACAGATCCTAATCTAATTTGGTACAACGAATATATTAACGTAAAAATTCGTTCTAAAACCCGAATAAATAATTTCCAGTCAACGTGTTAAAGGCTGCAATTTCAACGAAATTCCGTGTCCCAGAATTGACTGAGAAAACTACCGATCGATCATGCGAGTCATTTTGGCCGTCCAAAACGTTAGAAAACAGTTGACGGGACAAGGTGGCGGAACGGCGGAAAATTCGCAGCTGGACGTCGGTGTTCGGGGAAACCGTTTTCCCGGATAGAGAGTTTTCCCAGGAATCGGGATTCACGAGGCGGTTCCGCGATCGGTCGAGCGAGTTTCTCGGGGCCTCGTCTCGGGGTCCGGTCGTCGGAGCAAGCGTGTTTTTTGCGGGACGACTAGTCCCGTCGTCCTCGGCGAACGATCGCGAACGATCGCGAGCGACGGGCGCGAGCCGGTGCCCCGTCTGAAACGCGAGTAATTTCAAGCCGGGGATCGAGCGCGGCGCATCGATCATCATCATCGCGCTCGAATAAAGCCCCGCGTTGCCAGCCGCCGAGCGCCAACGCCAATTTGTCGTTAGGTTAATTCGGTCGAGCCACGTTCTTTTTTCTCACCTCGTTCGAATCTTCTCTCCTTTTCACCTCTCTCTCCCCCCTCCCCGTACCACCCCTTCTTGATTTTTCTCCGGAGTCACGCGGATCGATTGAAAAGTTACGCGGCCTGTTATCTGTCCAAGGGCAAAAAACCGCTCCGACCAGGCCGGCGATTATTTTAATTAGCGAGAACGATTTCGATTCGCGTGCACGCGATTCTCGGCGGCGGCCCCTCTTCGCCGATCATTACGATGAAACCCGAAGAGAGTCCGGGCCGCTATCCAATCGACCGGCGGATCGTAATGATACGTGGCATGAGCCTCGCGGAAATTAATTGGTGGAGCGAGCCCGCTCGCCCCGCGGAATCGGGCACGGCGGTAACATTAGCGCTGAATCGGAATAACCGGGAACCGGAGAACCCGAGGACGCCACTTTGCCGGCCCTAAGTAGCGGCTCTTGACTCGCAAGAAGTGACAATGGAGTCCCGGGGTTACCTCGCGGAGGGCCACTTACGGCCTGTGGACTCTTTGCAAGTGGCTGCTGCGCGAGCATTGCGTTGCATCGCCGAGCTGCAGTTACAACTGCCGGACGACGCGGCTACAGTCACGGAGAAAAAGCTGGGACGGCCCGCGTTTCTTTCCGTTCCCGTACGATATCGGAAGAAAATGTACAGGGTGTCGGAAAAGTTGGCGAATACACAATCGGTGGACGTTTGTGATAGAAACTACCCACAACATTTTGTCACCTCGAAGTCTCCCCACGGAACGTTAGTTTTGTATCAGAGAAATACGTAGTACGTCGAACCTAATATAAACAAATTTTTTATATAAACGGGACGGGCGGTTTTAACCATTTAACTGTGATTGACGAGTATACTATCGGGTAAAAAAGTAATTCTTCCTCATTTAGCTCTACAAGGGCTTTGGCTTTTATAATAGCCGTATTCAAATTTAATAGTCGTCATTCAAATTAAATTTTAGATTATTAGAATTTAGATTAAAATTAGATTTTTCAAGTTAAACTCCACGGTTAACTGGTTAACTATCGCTACGGAAGGGAACTGAATTGTTAAGCCGCGTCGAAACGGGTGATACCGAATTTACGATATCGGACGGTACAGGCTGCCATAGTCGCGCATAATTGGACCCATAACCTTTTTACCGTGATACTTAGCCGGTACCGAGGCGGGTTCGGCGAGCGTCGTAAACTATGCTCTTCGTTTCCAATATGAAAATTAATCGTGAAAACCTACGCATCCAAGTGGAAATGTATTTTCCGCGATCGTATCATACCGGACGATACCTCGAAACGTTTTTACTGCTGATTGCGCGTAGCCTTTGCGAACGTTGGATCGACAAACTAAGCGGGGAAAATTTCGAACTAAAAAGGAGAGAGAAAAAATGCGATTTCGCTAACTCGATCTTCCTATAATAAAATTTAATATTATTTCCGAATAACCTGGCGTAAAAACAGCTCTCGTATTTTACGGCGCCGGAGGAATTCATTTTAAAACTGTCCGCTAATGGAACGAGTCGTTCCCGGAGACGGGCTACCGGGTGTACGACAGTATAAAGTCACTTTCACAAACTAATGAATAGCAATTCGGTCTGAGCGTATGCTAATGAAGAAAACGGCGGTCGGTGGACATCCGAGCCGAATCGTATACGGAATTTTTCGGAAAATGAAAAAACCGGTCGTTGCACGCGAACGTCACGGATAGAAACGACGATAAGGAAGCTTCCGGGAACGGGAGCGCAAGGAGGTAAGGTGAGCACGGCGTAACCAATAAAGTCAACCCCTTATTACGGTTAACACCGTCCTGTTAATTCAATACACCGTGTCTCGTTCATTCATTACGCGGTCCCCGCCCATGCAAATGAAATCATGGGAAGCGTCGTCGGCAGGTTCCGGTGGCCCCGTTGATCTCTTCTCTCTATTCATTACACCCGATCCTAAATCATTCGACGACGACGACGACGACGGGGGAAAGAAAAAGCGCGGTGAAACGGTCGGCGAAGATGGCGGTAGGGCGGGGGTGGTTAAACGGGCTCGTAAATTGCGAAAATTGAACGGTTGTCGAAACGTTGGGAATTAGTAAGACAGCCGGGCGACCAAGGGCGTGGAAAGCCCGCTGGTGGGGGAAGGGCAATAGCTCGCGAACTTCCGAAGGACCCTCCGTCCTTCGGGAGTGTCTTCGAGCAGAAGACAGCACCGGGGCCTCTAACGAACTTATCCCGAAGGCTGAGTGCTGCCTCCGGCGCGGCGGCCCGGGAAGATATACGAGAATTTCTCTCCGTCTTGGCGTCTATACAGGGTGGAGCAATAATTCTATTCCCACAGAATAGGACCAGGTACCCACGATTGTCCGAAAAATTGAAATGGATCAGCGACTGGTTTACCATCTTAATCGCCTGCCTTGCCATACCTACTCAACCTCATTGTGAAGGTTTCGAACGGAATCTAATAAATATTGGCACGTATACAGGGTGAAACAATAATTCTATTCCCACAAAATAGGATCAGGTACCCACGACGACCCTCATAAAAATTGAAATGGATCAGCAACTGGTTTACCATCTTAATCACCTTTCAATATCTAGTCAGGCTCACTGTGAAGATTTCCAACGGTTTTCTACTAAATACTGGCGTATATACAGGGTGGAGCAATAATTCTATTCCCACAGAATAGGACCAGGTACCCACGATTGTCCGAAAAATTGAAATGGATCAGCGACTGGTTTACCATCTTAATCGCCTGCCTTGCAATACCTACTCAACCTCATTGTGAAGGTTTCGAACGGAATCTACTAAATATTAGCACGTATATAGGGTGGAGCAATAATTCTATTCCCACAGAATAGGACCAGGTACCCACGATTGTCCGAAAAATTGAAATGGATCAGCGACTGGTTTACCATCTTAATCGCCTGCCTCGCAATACCTACTCAAGCTCATTGTGAAGGTTTCGAACGGAATCTAATAAATATTAGCACGTATATAGGGTGGAGCAATAATTCTACTCCCACAGAATAGGACCAGGTACCCACGACGACCCTCATAAAAATTGAAATGGATCAGCAACTGGTTTATCATTTTAATCACCTTTCAATATCTAGTCAGGCTCATTGTGAAGGTTTCGAACGGAATCTAATACATATTGGCACGTATACAGGGTGGAGCAATAATTCTACTCCCACAGAATAGGACCAGGTACCCACGATTGTCCGAAAAATTGAAATGGATCAGCGACTGGTTTACCATCTTAATCGCCTTTCAATATCTAGTCAGGCTCATTGTGAAGGTTTCGAACGGAATCTACTAAATATTGGCGTGTATACAGGTTGGGGAAATAATTCTATTCCCACAGAATAGAACCAGGTACCCACGATTGTCCGAAAAATTGAAATGGATCAGCGACTGGTTTACCATCTTAATCGCCTGCCTYGCMATACCTACTCAASCTCATTGTGAAGBTTTCGAACGGAATCTAVTAAATATTRGCASGTATACAGGGTGGARCAATAATTCTATTCCCACAGAATAGGAYCAGGTACCCACGACGACCCTCATAAAAATTGAAATGGATCAGCAACTGGTTTATCATTTTAAATACCTTTCAATATCTAGTCAGGCTCACTGTGAAGATTTCGAACGGTTTTCTACTAAATACTGGCGTATATACAGGGTGGAGCAATAATTCTACTCCCACAGAATAGGACCAGGTACCCACGACGACCCTCATAAAAATTGAAATGGATCAGCAACTGGTTTATCATTTTAAGCACCTTTCAATATCTAGTCAGGCTCATTGTGAAGATTTTGAACGGAATCTAGTAAATATTGGCGTGTATACAGGGTGGGGAAATAATTCTATTCCCACAGAATAGGACCAGCTACACACGATTGTCCTAAAAATTGAAATGGATCAGCGACTGGTTTACCATCTTAATCGCCTGCCTTGCCATACCTACTCAACCTCATTGTGAAGGTTTCGAACGGAATCTAATAAATATTGGCAGGTATACAGGGTGGAGCAATAATTCTATTCCCACAGAATAGGACCAGGTACCCACGACGACCCTCATAAAAATTGAAATGGATCAGCAACTGGGGTTTATCATTTTAAATACCTTTCAATATCTAGTCAGGCTCACTGTGAACATTTCGAACGGAATCTACTAAATATTGGCATGTATACAGGGTGGAGCAATAATTCTACTCCCACAGAATAGGACCAGGTACCCACGATTGTCCGAAAAATTGAAATGGATCAGCGACTGGTTTACCATCTTAATCGCCTGCCTTGCCATACCTACTCAACCTCATTGTGAAGCTTTCGAACGGAATCTAGTAAATATTGGCACGTATACAGGGTGGAACAATAATTCTATTCCCACAGAATAGGATCAGGTACCCACGACGACCCTCATAAAAATTGAAATGGATCAGCAACTGGTTTATCATTCTAATCACCTTTCAATATCTAGTCAGGCTCACTGTGAAGATTTCGAACGGAATCTACTAAATATTGGCGTGTATACAGGGTGGGGAAATAATTCTACTCCCACAGAATAGGACCAGATACCCACGATTGTCCTAAAAATTGAAATGGATCAGCGACTGGTTTACCATCTTAATCGCCTCCCTTGCAATACCTACTCAAGCTCATTGTGAAGGTTTCGAACGGAATCTAATAAATATTGGCACGTATACAGGGTG
>CM052137.1:4194961-4307408 GCA_028454255.1 Halictus ligatus
CTAGTCAGGCTCACTGTGAAGATTTCGAACGGTTTTCTACTAAATACTGGCGTATATACAGGGTGGAGCAATAATTCTACTCCCACAGAATAGGACCAGGTACCCACGACGACTCTCCTAAAAATTGAAATCGATCAGCAACTGATTTATCATTTTAAATACCATTGAATATCTAACCAGTCTCACTGTGAAAATTTCGAACGGTTTTCTACTAAATATTGGCGTGTATACAGGGTGGAGCAATAATTCCCATAGGACCAGGTACCAGCGACAATTATTCCAAAAATTGCTTGGAAGAATAAAAATATCGAGACAAGCTCGTTAAGATGATCTCGAACAGAATTAATTAAATTAAAAAGAGGGTACATATAAATGAAAAGTAAATAAGTAAATAAGTGAGTAAATATAACATTCAATTAAATATAAGTGTGCAATTATGCTTTTTTCGTAAAGACCATTATCTTGAATAAAGAATTCCAAATAGTTCGAGGTAAATAGAACGGTTAGCTTCACGGATTGTGCAAAATATGCAGGGTATGATGTCAGTAATATATTGTCCGATAACATTGTCTAATAACATCGTCTAACAACATCGTCTAACAACATCGTCTAATAACACTGTCGATCAGCATATTCATTTCCCTCTGCTCAGCATATTCATGAACGTCGTATCCATTTCGCCGATAACGAATCAACTTCCAATGTCATTTCCCGCGTGGCGCAGCTTGGAACGAGAAAAAGAATTAATAAATCGAATTAATTAGCTGGCGAATCGTCGGACCGGGCGTCACCTCTGCGCGTGCACGTTAGCTACGAGCGACGTGACCATGCGGGATATAACATAGCAATTAGCAACGGCGCAGCCTCGACGCGACGAGCTTCCTGCGTATTTGTCGCGAGAAAACGAAAACCGTATCGCGAACCGCATTTACAAGCGAACTCGCGCCATCGTTTCTTGCTTTTTCTCCGGCGCGGTAAGCGGGGCCACTTTACCCCGTGGATTGAAGTCAATAACTGAGTGATTCTAATAATAATAACTGGAACTGTTTACGGCCGTCTTGTTCTCTCACTCCCGCCCTCCGCTGAACGAAGGAAATTGTTTAATCCGCTGATTAAGCTCGACGAAGTGAACCGCGAGTTAGGGAAGACGCCGATTAACATTCATCTCGCGTTACAAACGAGGAAACTCACTGTTTTGTTTCGCTATGATAACTCACCGCGCTGAATAAACATGAATGCCGCGGTAAGAACGGGTCGAAACGATAATTAGCGAGCCGAGCACGAGACTCCATTTTATCTAATTTATGTCTCAGATAATACGTTCGCCCGAAGGTTCTGCGGCATTAACGCAAAGTATTGGTCGATAATTTGTGAACAACTAAATATGGTTAATAAGCATATATATTTTTTTTAAGTTAATTACTGTTACGGTCAAATAGATTAGTTAATACTAGCGAGCACTGAAAGCGAGTATTTTGTATTACTTTAAAAAAATGAGAAGACTGTGTCTACTCGAGATTTCAGCCGTTTTTTAAATAATATATACCTAAGGGAATAATTTTGTTGAGTCTCCACAATCTTCATAATCGTAAATTGAAAATATTAGAACCCGCCATTCTGGCTTTCAACCGAACGATTTTTTTCTCCCGCGACAAGCCTGCCAGGGGCTGCTTTGACTCGAGAGAAGTTATTGTCCCACCCCGTATAGTTACGTGCTCAGAATAGACCTACAAGGTGTGTCAATTTTAATCTTTCCAATTTTCCACGGACGAGAGGACATTTCTATCGACCGATCTTCAGTCGACAGTTCTCCTTGCAATATTGATCGGAAGAATTGTTCGATCCACTAAACGTATGAAAAATTGTAACTGGACAACGGGTTTTATGCGTTTGTGGCAGGAATGAGGAGATTGTTCATGCGGAGATTGTTCAACTTCTGTAAAATTGTTTCCGGGAAACGTACGGTGGTTGTACGATGCGATTGATAGGGTGATGTTGAAACGAGACACCCTGTATATCCGCGTGCGAGCATCGTTCCGCGTCGCGCGTGAAAAACGAAGGAAAAGACGGAAGGGTGGCGTCGGACGAGGACCTGGCAGAAAACTCACTTTCCGCTACGAATCGAACCCCCCACCGTCTTCGCCTACGCGTGTCTGCGTGTTCCCTTTCTTCGAAACCAGAATAATACGAAAGAGAGCAAGAACTGGTAGCCGGGAGCCAGCACTGGAACAGTTAACGTATCCGGGAATCGTCCTGCCCGGAGAAAATCATTTTTCCTCCGCTCCCAAGTGAACCTAATTTCGCTAGAAAGTCAACTCACCCCCCAAAGATCCTCTCTTCTTCGCGAAAACGTGAAGAAGCCCTCTAACACACGCGGAACCCGTAGAAAACCTTAAAGATCTCATCTCTAACCTCTTCGAGGACACTGGCACTCTGGTAACGAAAATTTGAAAATTTGAAAAATTCGATAGAAGAACAAGCTTCCTCGCAAAATCAGTATAGAATCTCAGAGAAGCGCCGAAAATATTTTAATCCGCCGAGGAGTTACATCTCTTCTGTCTGCAGTGATTTCTGTCTTTATATATGTCGCCAAGGCCTGGATGGTAAACGTCGCGGAGTTATCTCAACTACCGCGGGGTACCCCGTGAGAGGAGTAAACATAGTAAATATGTAAACATGACACTAACAGGACCCGTGTTGTTGACATCTATCGAGAAATCACCGTGCTTTCGAAAATTCCCGGTAACAGGAGCGAAACCGTGAAAAGACTCTTTTTCTCGCGGACCGAACAATCGCGGTCGCATAATCGAATCTGTTCGCCGGGGTCTTGCTTATTAACGGTGTTCGCCTCGAGCGAGATACGGGGGTGGCTGGTGTGCGAGGGGTGGCAAATATTTGAAGAGGAGAAGCTTCGATCGGTCCTCCCATAATCCGCGCGGCAAGTTAAAAGGCTATTCGTTGGAAAAGCCATTCGAAAAGTTCGAGGATCATTATCTCGAAAAAATCGGGCGCGCCGCTCCTAATGGGGTATTCCGATGGAGTTTCTGCGAGTGGGGAGGGCGGACGGGGGCTGTTCGAAGAATGGAAAACGAAGAAAACCGAGGGGCGAGGAGGCGCGAAAAGAGGCACGAGAGTGGCCCGATTCTTCTTCGGGGAGAGAAAGCCCCATTGCACCCTTGCACCCTCGTACCCTTACCCTCCGCGATGGTCACAGTTCGGTCGGCACCCCTAAAAATTACTTCATGTAAAAAACGAGCTTTGAACGGGACAGGGGCAGCTGCGGAGGGTTCACCGGCCGAACTATCGGGACGCGTTCGTTTCTCTCGAGGACTCGCAAGGCCTGGCAATATGCTTCTTCGTGAAGGGACTTCAAACGAACACGGAAATTTTCTGTATCGGCCGGATTGTTCTTCGACGAGCGCCACCCTCTCCTTCTCTCCTGCCCTTCGGGGGGTCCGTTTTTAATAAAGTCTACGTTGAATCAATCATTTCAACCCGTTGACCCGAAATCGAGAGGCCTCCGCTATCGAAAATACTCGGCGGAGCGTTGAAATGCTTCTACAGATTTATGCAGTACGATCGGGAATAAAATTACAGCCCTTCAAATTTAATTCTATGAGTAATTAAATTGTACAGATTCAATATATAGAGAGAGAGATCGATATATAAATTAATATATTCTGGCTTTTTACAGTAAATTGTGAAATACAGTGTACAGACGGCCCTGAAGGGTTGGAGATACCTGGCAAAATAATTTCCATGAAAGTATAAAATTCGAGGAGGATTATTTTGGAGAAAAATATACAGGGTGGTCCGTTTAAGTAAGAACACCTAAAAATCTCTTCAGGTTATTGTGATGCAAAAAATATTTGTTACGTAATGTGCACGGTGTCAATGGACCAAATATGAGTTGTCAAGGTCGTCGATGTTTTTTGGTACAAAACTACTTTTTTTTTATTGCATCGTGTAACTGATGGAAAAATACATTCAGATATGTATAATAACATGACCTTGAAATGACCTTGATCCTCGAAAATTCAAGTTTTAGGTGTTCTTACTTAAACGGATGGACGACTTACATATATGGAAGACTTATAGGGCACTATTATAGTGTATTATTCGTTTTTGAGTAGCCCTAAAATAAAGCGACCTAAGCTCGAAAGTAAAGAAAAATGTAAAACTCAAATATCATAGTCTGCCAAAAAATACCTCCAAAAAATATCTCCAACTCGGAAAAGAAACCGATTTTGAGTGAAAGAATTTGCGGTACTGCCATGAGAGTTCAGAGGTCGAAACAATAACGGAATAGAAGAAATCGCTGAATTCCTGACGATAAAGAAATCATACGGCGATGATCGATGTAAATGGCCGCAATTATGTCATCAAGCCACCGCGAGATGGAGTCCGGCAGAAATGGAAAGTCGTCCGCGAGGAAGAAATCGCATCGACCGCAATTATGCCATCGTCGGCGCATGCATGTTGCCGTATTAAATCCTAGTCGCGTGATGGACACGACCGTTTCTTGCGGACGGGCCCGCGACTCGTGACCGCAGAAGAAAACACGCGTTCCCTCGTGAAACGTTGCTATCATTTCTTCTGTCATCGTGTTTCTGCTTAACGGCGCGCGATGATCTTTTTTCACCTCGGCTGTTTTTCCGTTCCGCGTGGTTTCTGTCCTTTGACACCTGAATCGGCACGCAAGAAACATTCCGCTGGTTGCCTCACGACAATGAATAGCACGAATTTGCGGTTCGAATGCGTTCGTGCGTGCGCTTTGGATAAATAAAAATTCCAAAGTTACTGGAAAAACGAAAATTGCATATCTGTTGTAAGATATACGAGGAACATATTCCTCTCTTTAATCATTTTTACTAACAATCAGTCACCACTATTCAGTAGTCATCTATTCAAATCTTTTAATCTTTAGACTAAGTCAAATTGCAGCGACTCATTCTTGAAATAAACTCATTAACACTAGATTTACGGAGCATTAAAAGCGACTATTTTACATTACTTTATAAAAATAAGAGGAACGTGTCCATCCAAGTTTTCAGCCATTTTTTAAATAATATATACTTAAGGAAATAAGTTTGTTGAGTAATTCCACGTAGACGGATCTTCACAATCTCAATAATCGTAAATTAAACATATTAGAACCCGTCACTTTGACCGGTCCCGTAAACCTAGTGTTAAATTTATTTTATTTAATTTATTTTATTATAAAATTTCCTATACATTAAATTTTTCTATAATACTACCAATAAAATTTAATTTTATATGAATTTTACCCTGAGATTCAAATTAAAATTTATTTTATTATAAAATTTTCTATATATTCAATTTTTCTATAATACTACAATAAAGTTTAATTTTATATGAATTTTTCCCTGAGATTCAAATTAAAATTTATTTTACTATAAAATTTTCTATTCATCTAATCTTTTACGATATTAAAATTTAATTTTATAAAAATTTTCTATTTTAAATTAAATTTTTTCATTGTAGTAAAATGCCTGAATAAAGGATTATTTTGATATAATAAAAATGTGATTTTATAATCACTTTTACTATATCCCTTTAACTGTTTTAAAACTTAAACTAAATTTATTTCTATAAGTATATACATTATTAAAAAATTAAAATTTTTAAACCATTAATATTTATATATATATATATATATATATAAATAAGCTAAGTTTAAGCTTTTAGGTTCATACCCTAACTATAGATTATTCTTTTATATAAATAATTTATCCGTGATAAATTCATTAACCGTTTTCTAAATAATCAAGATTTTTCATTTCTTCGGCTCGGACTGCATTCATACCGATCAATAATTTTTCCCCGTTTCACGGGTGAAATCAGGCTCTCCAAAACCCGCTCCACAGAAGAATATATAATTCGTGTAATTTTTATTATTTTGCCTTGAAAAAAATCGCACGTGTGCTCGAAACACCAACGAATAAGTGTGCAAAAACCGAATGCAGAGAGTTCGATAGTTTCCGGGGGAAAAAATTCCCGAAACGGCTCGGAAAACCAGCGTGCCGGAACGAGCGAGTCGGGGACACCGGACAAGTCGGCCGGTTTTAAAAATTGCGAGGTCAACGAATGAGAGGCAATTGGAATGGAAACTGAATTATCCGCCACGGCATCTGAACGAGTTTTTATCCCGAGAGTGGTTCAACAATTTCGTCCATTTATTCTCGCTTGAATACGCGCGGTTTCTTTCGCTGGGAACGCGTTCTCGGCGCTCGAGGGCGGCACGGTCGTCGGTCGGTTGTTGTCCGGGTTCGGGTGGCTGCATAAAATCATAAAGCTCGTAATAGTAGCGGTTCCGCGAGGTGTGCGCCGCCGGTTTCTTGTTTCCCCGACGCCGGCTGATAATTTTATTAGACCGGCGCAACGAGCAGGGTTACGCGCGCCGGCGATCGTAACGAACGGTTCGCAACCCCGCTGATAGCGATTTGCATCGCGAACGCGGCCCAACGACTACTATCTTACGCGATAAAGCGTCGCAATTTAGACGTCCGCGGTTTTTAACCCCGGGCCCCCATTAACCACGTTCCCGATTAATCGTGCGCGGGGATTATTCCCGGGAAAAACGTGCTCTCGCTCGCAAATTCGCTCGCTCGTCGCGCAAATAATTTCCAGCATTCGATCCGCTTCGTTAACGGCGGACGGCGCGGCGCACGGGGCTTGAATACAATCCGCCTCGAGCTAGGACACAGAGCCCATTCTCGACGATATGGAAATTATTCGGAGCACGACCGCAGCGGATTATTTTTATCCGGACGATCCCGAACGCGAAGCAGCGCGGCGCGTCGCTCGGAGTTTACGGCGCGCCGCGAAGAACGCCGCGACCATGAATTCCAACCTGACGGCGATAATGTCCGGCCGAGGTGTAAGTTGTCGTGTAACCGACGTGTTAACCGATTCCGGGCGTTACATTATACAGATAACGCTGGATCATCGACGGGCACCTGCGGGAACGATCCGCCGCGAGACACGATTTTCCCCTAACCCGATCAGGTTTTATTGCGAGCTGCCGGTCAGGTCGACGGGGACAGGGTAAAAATGAACGGCGGACGTTTAATACGACGGGAACACCGGTATTTTAACCGGAAACGGGAATTTGCGTTTTGCCGGGACGCGTCGCGGCGGCACGGCACGGGACGCGACGCGAGTTTCTTACGCGGGACACGAAGATAAGCGTGAACGATAACTTAGGGAAGAGCGCATGACTGGAATGAAACGGGCCCCCCGATGAACCTATCTTATGCGAATACACCTGATCGTAGATGGACAAGGCGCGATACAGGCAAGTTTTATATACAACCGCAATAATGCCGATACGCTGCTCGGGAATTTCTTGGAAAAACTCCGACAAATTGGCTATTCGGAATCGACCGTGTTCAAGTATTTCTGCGGCATAACTTTTCCGCCGATTTACATTAAATGCGCTCCGCAACTTTTCCCAATGGGAGTCTGTTGAATTTCTTGGAACGGGGGATTTGTGCTAGTAGCGAGGCGGCACTGTACATCGTCGATATTACCAATGTATTTTCGAATACACTCTTGGAGTATATTTAATACAGTGTTGTTTCTCGGAATATAATTTTCGGGATATTCGGGTCAGACTTTTATCGAGGCAATACTGTATTACTATGAATTTATGTCGTTATACGCTCCAAATAATATATAATAAATATTTTAATTTTGTCTCTGAATATTAATTTAAGAACGACACGAATTTTCGTTCCAATAGTATTTTTTAATTGTTGTCCCGAATGTCCCGAATGAAAGCGATCCAATAATATTTTTTAATTGTCGTCTCGAATATTCCGAATGAAAGCGTTCCCTTGCTTTCTTTGAATATTAATTTTAGAACATCACGAATTTTCGTTTCAATAGTATTTCTTAATTGTTGTTCGGAATGTCCCGAATGAAAGCGTTACCTTGGATTCTTTTAATATCAATTTTAGAACGCCACGAATTTTCTTTCCAATAGTATTTTTTAATTGTCGTCCCAAGTGTCCCGAATGAAAGCGTTCCCTTGCTTTCTTTGAATATCAATTTTAGAACTCCACGAATTTTCGTTCCAATAGTATTTTTTAATTGTCGTCCGGAATATCCCAAATGAAATCGTTCCCTTGCTTTCTTTGAATATCAATTTTAGAACGCCATGAATTTCCTTTCCAATACTATTTTTTAATTGTCGTCCCGAGTGTTCCGAACGAAAGCGTTCCCTTGCTTCTCGACGGCGAACACGAAAAAATCGCTGGAACAATTACAGAGGTGATACCGTACACCGTTGTACCAGAGTGACGCGTCACTGTTGCTCGAATCGCTGTCGAGCATGATTTTTCGCTGGTTTGTCCGTCGCGTGATCATTCCAGGGAGCAAGTCAGTCGATCGAGAGGACGGGCGAGCGTCCGTGGAGCGAGCAACCTTTGGAAATCCTTGTTCGATCGGCGATGGCTGACGCGTATACATAATACCGAGCATATACGTCGCTCCCGCGAAATCCTCGGTGCGTGACCGACGTATAGAGTTACGCGCGCCGTGCGGCCTGCATTCCTAGGAAGGCGTATACATGAAATTCGATAGGTTTTGCTTTAGCACCGGAGACGCGTGTAAGGGCGAGCAACTCCGGTGGAGGACCCAGGCACCGAAGCCGAGAGTCGCCTGATCGATCGTTATCGCCGCGCCGGTTCCAACTCGTCGATCCGCACTCTCCCGCAACGTGTCCTGGGACCAAACTAGGCTAGCTATCCGAATCCCTTCGATCGTCGTGCCCCCGCGCCATGATACCGATCAAATTCAACCCCCCTCCACTCCTATCTCCAGTCAGACGCGACCTTGACTTCCGCATCAATAGTTATCGTACTCGCAATGGCGTGCGAAAGTATCCGGACACCCTTTGAAAACTAATCACTATTTTAAAATTTGTTTCAAACTCGGTTCGAGTTTTTGGAGATATTAGAAGGATTATTTTATACAAATAAAGATTGCTCGAAATAATGAATTTTCATAATATACATTTTGCAGATCTAAGTAAGTTCCACGCTTGCACAAGTTTTCATAAAAATCGATCTAGCTTCCTACGAACCGTGGATAATTAAAAATGGGAAAAATTGTGAGAAACTACGAGTCAGATCAGTCTTGGCCCAAAATTAAAAAATTCGTCTTTCCTTTGCGCGAATTAAATATTTACTAATTTATTCTTCAAGAACCCGTTCTTCAAGAACTTCTAAAAATTATAGTAAACTTTTGGTTAGTGCAAACGCCCTGTGCAAAATAGATAGAATTTTATATTGGATGGAGCAATCGGTCGTAGTTAGCTGTCAGTCATAGTTACATGCGGTTAAGGGGATCCACGCACTTTAAAGGTCGCGGTTCATTCTCGATCGGTGTTCTAAAGCCACGTTTACACGAGTATGTAAATCCGCTATCGATCAAAATACATCATATCATTTTGAGCACTGATGACGATCATAAATAATCCATGATGAACCATCGGCCGTAAACGCGCCGCAACATCGACGCTTATTTAATTAAACAAAAACTCCAAACGCCAAATTTATCACAGATATTTTTACCCTTTCGAACGTGCTGGCGCAGAAATTAATATTCATGTCTAGATGTACATTATTGATTATTCATGAGCATTATTCATACAAAGTGAAACCGAAGAGTTTCGATAATTATTTAGCACGATGTAACTTCGTAGAAACGTACAGCTTTTAGCAAGTTTTTACACATTTTTTGCAAATTTGTGTAATTGCGATTAACATAAAGCCAGTTGCAATCAGAGCAACCAGAGATTGACTGCAACCCTTTACCCTGTTAATATGGTACACAAAACATTTTGTATATAAAAATAATGAAATAATTAATTCAATCAAATTTTCACAAATCAATAATTTGTAATAAAACAGTATTACGAAAATGTACAAAATAGTAAATAAAATAGTAAACACGTAACTGTGATGTTACTGTGACTGCCCAACTAAAAACCTCAAAAATTCCATGAAAACAAAGAAACTTATTCAATGACATAAACATTGAAAAGAATGAAATGTATGATATTCAGTAATCCTACAACTTTCTTGCATTTTCCTAATCGAATTTGGCGCAATGAATATATTAGCGTGAAAATTCATTGTGAAACCTGGACAAATAATTCCGTCGCCTACGTGCGGGTGACATGGCGGTCAACGTGTGAAGGTGGCGTAATTTCGCAGGCACCGCCGCTCGTTTAATTTTAAACCGATCGAAATCAGAAGGTCGCACGTAACGCCGCGGAGGATCCGCGAGGCGGGTTTAATGTGAACAGAGCTTAAAGTGAAAGCCGACCTGTTTGCCGTGGGTACACCGATGCATTCAGCCGGGCGATTGCTCGTACGACCTGTTCTCCGATGTACGTCCCGATTTTACATACCCACGACATCGTTTCCCGATTAAGGATTCCGAAACGCAACGTCGATAAAAGCAAAAAGTACCAGCCGGGAATCGTAATGTAAAATCGATCGGAGAACTCTTGCTTTCCTTCCTGACCCCCGGGTCCGACATTCCGCAATGAATTACCGAACACTGATTGCTGGCAGCAATTTTTCTAAAATTCCGAAAAAATTCATAGCTGTCCATTCTAACAGCTATAACAAAATTCTGAGTTCAGAATTTTCAAGAGGAATTACGGAAAATCTGATTTTCTTCGTCACCCCGTCACTAGTCCCCCGGTGGCGACATATAGGGTTGAGAGTTTGCATTTTATCTTCGGATAAGCCATCGAATGACCCGATGCATTCTCCCCGCCTAACTGTGAATTACTCTACCCGATCGATCCGTGCAACCGATAATTTGCATCGGTTCGCAGAGAATCGATCGAGCGCTCATGCTCTCGGGTCTTTTAACACGCATTAACTATCCCCGATCCGGTTCACTAATCCCTGAATAGAATTCGCTCGGCTCCTAGCAGTACGCATTGTCTTCTTTTCCAGCGAATCCGCCCGGTTCCCCAATATAATCATAAATTCCTGCTCCCCTTGCATTCCGGGACCGGGGCCGTTGTCCATAATCGTGATCCTCCATCTCGCGACGTTGTAGCCAACTTAAATTCAATCGGTACATCGAGTGTGCGCGGATAATGCCACGGGCCCCGGCTCGGTTCGGTTCGGTTCGGTTCAGTTCGATTCGGTTCGCGAAGTATCCCGGCGGAGCCCTAATCTATAACTGCCGGAGCGTGTCGATATAATTGGATAAGCTTCCTCGAGCCGCCGTGCTGCTGGGTCTCGAGTTTCATCTTTTCCGTTCCGTGGCAGCTTAAAACTCGTGGGATTTCGCGATGGCGGCGACCGCAAACGAGCTCGGGCCAGGGACGCATATCGAAAATCGCCGGGGCGGGCGTTAATCCTCGATCACGACCGCCTTAATCACTGTGGTCGAATCGACCCTGTCTTTCTCTCTCTTCCTCTCTCTCTCTCTCTCCTCTTTCTTTCTTTTTTTTGCGATTCTTTAACCCCAATATCACGGATCGCCGGCAGGACCGCCAATATTTCACAATATTCCTACCGATTGCAATTTTTTCTCCAAGTCTTTCCCGCACATCGTTTAGCAAACCGATGCCTCTAACGACTAAAAAAAGACTCGGCTCGTCCGGTCCGAGTTTTAAAAAGTTGCACCGTTTTAACACTGAACCTACCGCCTACCGGTTTTCTACTTCGCAATGATTGAAATTATAAAAATGTTTCCACAGGAAATTACTGAATTGACTTCTCTGTTTAAGCGCGTATTATTAGGTTAGGTATTATTGTCACTTCAAGTTTATATGTACATGTTGATTTGAGACGTATATGACTATCTCTCTTTATCGTTGCGTTTACGCACATGTACTCCCCTAAATAAACAGAAACAAAGATGTCTCGTGTCATTGTTAAGTGAGACGCGATCGTGAAAACATGGCTGCCGATAAAGTTCATTCACGCCATTGTATTTTGCGCGAATTTCAACAAGGAAGAAATGCTACAGAGGCGTGTCGAAATTTAGTGAACGTTTTTGGTGCAGATGCAGTTTCTGGTAGAACGTGCAGAAGATGGTTTGAAAAATTCGAAGCAGCTGATTTCGACCTTACAAGCCACGTTCAGGACGGCCATCTTTGATCGATGACGACATTATCAAGATGATAGAGCAAGATCCCGTTCTGACAACATCGGAGATTGCAGAGGAGCTCAACAAACCATATTATTAAATGTACGAAAATTGTGTTATTCAATTCGATTTTGTGTTGTCTTAATTTTGTGTTGTGTTGTCCTATTAGGTAGACCTAATATGATCAAAACGTACAAAGTTTAAAACTAAACCTACCAACCATTAACAGTATCTGGTAAATATTGTCTTACAAAAATGGTGACCCCAAATTTATTGAGATTGTCCGTAATTTTCCCTATAATAAATGCTTGGAATTTCTATAATTCTCCTATTAGGTAGACCTAATATGATCAAAACGTACAAAGTTTAAAACTAAACCTACCAAGCATTAAGAGTATCTGGTAAATATTGCCTTACAAAAATGATGACCCCAAATTTATTGAGATTGTCCATAATTTTCCCTATAATAAATGCTTGGAATTTCTATAATTTCAATAATTGTACAACAATAAAAACCGGTCATTTGACCGTGGTAGGTTCAGCGTTAAGTAAATTCAAACTTCGCGCTTCTATGAGACGTTTCACTTTTACATAAAGGGTGTCCGAAAATGACCCGACATTTTAAATCGCCCGGCATTTTACACACATCCGTGTACCGTGGCTGGAACATTTGTCCCTAGTTTCGCGACGAAGAAGGAAGAAGATGGTCGCGAGATTTGCGTTAAACGTCGGAAGAATGCAAATGGCTGTGGACACGGCTCGTCCTCCCGCCGGCCGGAAAAAATTATCGCGAGAGTGGTTAATTACGTTGTTCCACGGCCCGGAGAGAACCGCGGAGGATATGAACGTTCGCCGAACCGTCTACTTAAATCGCGCGCAACAAAAAGAAAAAAAGAGGAAGAAGAAGAAGCAACCGGAGGAATTGCGCTCGCCTATCGCGATGCGCGCAGGCAGGGGCCGCTCGACGAGATGTACGAGTCGGGGAAATGGGATGGCGGTAGGGATTCAGTCCCTCTCCTGAAGGGCGGAGGGCTGGAGAGATAAAGAGAGGTAATCCGTAGTTATACGACGAGACACGCAGTTGGCAACGGTGTGTTCCGAGCGAGGGAAAAAGCGTGCTAAATCCCGGAAAAGTAGTGCTCGGCCGGGAGCCGCTTTCGTCCGCATCAGCGTTCCCCGTAATGCCCCGTCGCGTCGAGAACAAAAATCTATGCCCGGCAGATTCACCGTTATCACCTCGTGGTCGTTTGATTCGCCGCTGACGGCCGTTCATTTGGCAAACCAACATCTTAACGCCAGGCTTTTTCTGCTTGACGCGCGGTGACTCGCGTAATTGATCGCTCGGCCGCGGATTTTATGCGCTCGTCGCGAAAACGAGGCGCAGCTTGAAACAGGAGAAATATTCGAATTTCTGAATGTCGGTACAGTTGTCTACAACTATTTCAATTTGTTTAAGAAGGAAAGGAAGGACTAAAACTCGACCGTTTTTAGTTTGGATAAAAATCAGATTATTGACTAAACTCGAGTCTTTTTGCGAAGTAAACTTGTTTTAGCTGAAATTTAACAGACTGGAGTGAGACGAAAATTTGAGAATGTCGGTACAATAATCTCCAACTTTTTAAAATTGTTAATGAAGGAAAGGAAGGCCCGAATGGTTACTGTCTCTTGCAATTGATGCCAACAATTCTTATTTTGCATAAAAATCAATCTATCGACTAAACTCTGACATTTTTTAGCTAAAACGTAACAGACTGGAGTGAGACAAAAATTTGAGAATGTCGGTACAATAATCTCCAACTTTTTAAAATTGTTAATGAAGGAAAGGAAGACCCGTATGGTTACTGTCTCTTGCAATTGATGCCAACAATTCTTATTTTGCATAAAAGTCAGTCCATCGACTAAACTCTGACATTTTTTAGCTAAAACGTAACAGACTGGAGTGAGACGAAAATTTGAGAATGTCGGTACAATAATCTCCAACTTTTTAAAATTGTTAATGAAGGAAAGGAAGACCCGTATGGTTACTGTCTCTTGCAATTGATGCCAACAATTCTTATTTTGCATAAAAATCAATCTATCGACTAAACTCTGACATTTTTTAGCTAAAACGTAACAGACTGGAGTGAGACAAAAATTTGAGAATGTCGATACAATTATCTAAAACTTTTTAAAATTGTTAATGAAGGAAAGGAAGACCCGTATGGTTACTGTCTCTTGCAATTAATCCCAACAATTTTTATTTTGCATAAAAGTCAGTCCATCGACTAAACTCGGACCTTTTTGCGAAATGAACATTTTTTACCAGAATTCCAACAAACTGAAGTGAGACAAAAATTGATTTTCTTCCGTATTAACCGGTTGAAACTAATATGCGTAAAGTCTTCTAATGTTTTTACTGTTTTAAGTTACACACCAATTTTCACCATAAGTGCATAAAATCCTCGGTCAGAATAGTTTATAGCGGAGCGTCGAAAAGAAGCGATGAAAATAGAGGAGGATTTTGTGATAGCTTGCTCGACCGCAAAGTATGTGTGCACGCACTCAATGGTCATACATCATGCTCTGATACCAATGAGGAATTTAATATTAACGTGTCATCCGGGGAGTTGCAGCACTATTCATTATTTAAAGGGGGACGTAATCGTTTGAGACTTTCATAAGACGATTGTCCTTTTTACATTATTATTATCATAGATCGACATCTCGGACACGTTATGGAACGTGTTCGGTGTAGAAATTCGAGGAATCGACGTGTCGTTAACATTTTCTTTTGATACGTGCATACTAGATCCTGAAGAGGGCTGCATGTTTGCCTTTTTCAAAAGCGAGAAAGTAACATTCCTCCGAGCCGTGAATTAAACTTATGGAATCAGGAGATCTCTTGGTGGCAGTTGTGACTTTCTGCTGAGCCAAAATGGTGGGTTATAATGTTCTTAATTTTCAATTATTGAGATTATACAGATACATATGCGAAGAATTGTTAAACGAATTTATTTCTTCATATTATAATAAAAATGATAGACACTTTTAGCGCTCCGTGAACCCAGTGTTAAGGCAAATATTAGAAACTGGAGTTCATCATGTTAGAACACAATTAACCCTCAACACTCGAATGGCGACTGTAAGGCGCCACTAGGAATTGCTGTATCACTATTCCAAATATTTTTCACCTTATTAACACTAGGTTTACGGAGCACTAAAAACGACTATTTTACATTACTTTATAAAAATAGCATGAATGTATCTATCAAAGCTTGTGTAGCCATTTTTTAAATAATATACAAGTACTGTTACCCTCTTTGTATTAGTTACTTCCTGTGTAAACCTGATATAAAAGGACTGAAATTAATTATATAATTTCCTTAAACAATGTTCCGTTAGAATTTAGAAACAATGTAAACCTATTTAGTGTAAGCCAAATGTAATAACACTGTACTTGCTATACAAACCACTTGGTTTAAAGCAACAAATAAATAAATAAATAAATATACCCGAAGAAATCAATTTGCTAAATAATCACTCGCGGATGCATTTTCACAATCTCAATATTCGCAAATTTAAAAATATTAGAATCCGTCATTTCGACGGGTCCCGTAAATCTAGTGTTAAATGTGTTTCTATTAATTACTAAACACTTCGGTACGGTACGAGTATATTGCACCATTTTCGCGCGTGTAACATGAAAAATGTGTACCATATATAGAAGGGAAACATTCTAGGTCGGAAGAAATGTTTCGTTTCGGAGTTGAAACAGCTTCGCCTGCAAATGATCGATTCTCTCAACGTCAACATTTTTCCAATTTACAGTATTTGCTAATCACAAAGTGCTATGTGTCGGAGCATTGCTGCTCGGGAGGACAGTTCGAAATCAGATCGCCGGCTATTGGTCCATTCGAATTACAAGATAACGTTTGAACGCTCCCGTGACCGGTGGGACGCATCGCGCGTCGGTTTGCACGCGATACAAAGCAGTCCCGTGAGAAAAGACGATTCGTTCCGATCGAGACAGAGAGAGAGAGAGAGGGAGAAAGAGATAGGGAGAGAGAGAGAGAGGTGGATGGAGGCGGAGAGAAGAAAAAGATGAAAAGTACTCGGAGCCCCGGAGCCTCACGCCCACACGTTCCCTCTCGCCGACCGCAGGGATACCTGCCGCCGAAACTGATCGCTATTTAGATATTCCTCGGCCGAGCGAAGAGATCATCGGACGCAGTTTCGTGCCCCATTCAAGCCGCGTACCCGCGCAACCCGATACGACCGGGTGTACCCAGGCCAGAGCCACGGATACCCGCGCGTGCACCGACGCGACCGGTCGGCGCTCGGCGTCGCTGGATCCCGGCGAATTTAAGGGTGCAACGCCGGCTGTATACCGTAGGTAAGGGGTCGGCCAGTAAATTAATTACGGCTTAAAACATCGTTAGGATCTGCCACAGCCGGCCCGTGGGTCCGGTTATTAGCGCAGTACATCATACTCGTCGCCGCGCCCGATCCTCGCGCAGAATCCTCCGCCACCCTGGCTCCGCAACCCTACTTTTACGGTTGCCGATAGGTCGCACCGTTTCGAATGCCCTCTTCGCCTTTTGTTTCCACCGGCTCCGGCAGCTACAGCTTCGTAATCGACGGCACCCGCTCGAAATCGGAATTACTTTTTCACAAATGCTCCCAGGCGACTTCAGCTTCGCCGCCATGGTGCGTTGATCGTTGCGCGCGCGCGTTTTCTATCACGCGATGCAAGTTGAACTGGCACTTCGATGCGTTTAGGAGCGGACTGTGTTGGATCAATGACGAACCGGAGGATCAAGCGTATTACAGTTTATTGCAAGTACTGAGTAAATGAATTCAAGAGTGACCTTGCTTCTGGTGTCGATGTTACAATATTCGAGGATCGAGAAGAATGATATTGTTCTATTTGAATAACAATTTCGTTAACAATTTCGTTGACCAGAGCTTGCAGAGTGGGAGCAGGGGTTGTAAAAATAAATGGGAATTTCATTAACGGTCAACCTTTTGCAAAATAATTTCTTGACTATACGACTTGGAATTTTTTGAGAAGTCGAAACAATCAGTTCACTATATGGCGAGAAAAAATTTATTCTCCGTCTCGGACATATTTTAATCCAACGTCCCAGATATCAAATTAACACTAGAACGACCGTAACAGTCGAAACGACTGGTTCCTAATTTTTGCTTTCACAATTACTGAAATTGTAAAAATGTTTTCATCGGAAATCTTTCAATGAACCTCTTCGTTGAAGCGCACATTATGATAAAAGTTGTATGAAGCACAGTCTAGTCACTGTTACGAAGCACTATACGTCATTTATTGCTCGGTCGTTCTAGTGTTAATAGGACACAATATATTAGGTCTACCGGAAAGTTCTGTCCGTTTTTCAATCGAAAGAAAATAAAACAATTTTCATACATTTAATAATATTTATCGTAGAAGTTTTTGGAGATATTAGAAGGATACTTTCCATCGTTTTAGGAGAGTACATGTCGTTTTTACATGTGTGTAGATGCAATGATAAGGAGAGATAGTCAACCGATATCAACTTGTAGTGTCACTTGGTGTGACACTGTCGGACAGAACTTTCCGGTAGACCTAATAGTTAAGTTAGAACGTAAACCAGTTAAACGTAACAAAATGAACATTCTTCCGCCAGAACCACAAGGCTGAGTCACCGTAACACAGAGGTCGCTAATAACCAAAATACGCATGACCAAAATATAATTCGATCCGAGGGAGGAAATAAATTCGAACGTTTCGAAATTACAAATAGGGAAACTAGAAGACGTGTTCTTGAAGGTGGTAAGTACACTTGGTCGCGATTTTACGGTGTTCCGCGTCGCGTGTTGTTGCTCGTTACCCGGCGGTTACTCTATTGCGAGTGGTCCCGCTTCAGGAACGGCTTGCGAGCCGAAGGAGCGATCGGTCCGGAGATGTGCAATGAATGAAACCGATAGAAAGGGACGGAGCGAAAATTTCACCGTGGCGGAGAAGGTGGCCACAGATGTCTGCCAATTTGTCTAGTCCATTCATTGGCTGGGCAAGAGACGACGGTGCGGCGACCGGACCGGCACCGAGCGGAGAGAAAGCACTCTGGAACGATAGAGAGAGAGAGAGAGAGAAGAGGAGAGGAGAGATAGAGAAGGCGGGGAAACGGGCGCCGGGACGCCAGACGCCGACGGATGCCGGGCGCCGGGTGTCCTAGACTAGCCGGGACAACGACCGGCGATGTTTGTCGAGCTGGATGCCAGAAAAAAGGAACGCGACCGCGGCAATTCCGGCGAAACCGTTCGAAAAGGAGAGGCGAAGCGTCGCGACGCTCTCCGCGACGCTCGCTGCGAGCAACGGGGAACCGGGGCGAAAAACGACGAGAAAAGAATGAAGAAATGCAAGCGGCTAGTGACGCCCGCTCGAGGAGAATGAAGCGAACGCGACCGAGCGACTTTCTCGGGAAAGATCTTGTCCGCGGGAACACGGGGGCGACCATAACCGAGATTAATAGTCAGCCGGCTTCGTTCGGTACGACGCACGATGGGCAATTTGGACGAAAATCGGATTCAAAATCAAGGAACGAGGTAGATAGGAATGAGGTAGAGCGATGACATTTTTTTTTAAATTGAAGCTCAAGCTTTGTAGAATATGGGAAAAATAAGGAGGTTATGGTATGAACCGTTTTTTACATTGAGAAAATTCGTTCACCTTGCACAATTTCAAGAAAATTGTGGTTTTCCAATACCACGGGCGGAAAAATTTTTTCCTAACATGTTATACATCATTTCCCATAGATTTCTTCACGCTGATTTCAAATCTGGTCTGAAAATTTGTCTACGACCTCAGGATTTTGCGAAAAATATATTTTCGTGACAAAAACTAATGAAATCATTTTTTCGTTGAAATGATTGGATGGTAATAATCTCCCTATTTTTCCTATATTTTATAAAGTTTGAGCTTTAATTTAAAGAAATTTCATCGCTCTACCTCATTCCTATCGAAAATTCCTTAATTTTGAACCCGATTTTGTCCAAATTTTCCACTGTATTGCCGCGTGCGCACAGTGGGCGATTTTCTCAAGGTTAAAAAACGTTCGCACTACAATCTCCCTATTTTTCCAATATTCTACAAAGTTTGAGCTTTAATTTACAAAAAATTTCATCGCTCTACCTCATTCCTATAGAAAGTTCTGTGATTTTGAATCCGATTTTGTCCAAATTTCCCACTGTATTGCCGCGTGCCGCACAGTGGGTTATTTTCTCAAGGTTAAAAAACGTTCGCACCACAATCTCCCCATTTTTCCCATATTCTACAAAGTTTGAGCTTTAATTTACAAAATATTTCATCGCTCTACCTCATTCCTATCGAAAGTTCCTTAATTTTGAACCCGATTTTGTCCAAATTTCCCACTGTATTGTCGCGTGCGCACAGTGGGCTATTTTCTCAAGGTTAAAAAACGTTCGCACCACAATCTCCCCATTTTTCCCATATTCTACAAAGTTTGATGTTTAATTTAAAAAAATTTCATCGCTCTACCTCATTCCTATCGAAAGTTCCTTAATTTTGAACCCGATTTTGTCCAAATTGCCCACTGTGAGGCGGAGCACAGCTCCGGAAGTTGATTAGCGGAGCACGAGAGAGAAAGATTCCTCGCGTGTGATGAATGGCCCCGGCTCTCGCTCCGCTGCGACTGCTTTTCCATGGAATCCAGTCTCGTTCGAGGAATCGCGAGATACCGGATTGTTCTACCCGCGGTGTCTCCCCGCCTTCTGCAGAGTGACATAAATCATGTGTCGAAGGAGAAAAAATCTTCTCGCCGCTTTAATCGCGACTCCGAAAGACGGACTGCGACGAACGAAAACGAAAGAAGTCTGGCGGCGCTTAATGTATCGCGTCGTTATCGGCAATTATGCGAGCCTTTCGGGTTAAAATGTAATCTCCTGGGAGCGAAAGGAGCCCCTGGATCGACGTTATCTTGTTAGAGACACCGATGCGAGCTAATGCAACGGGCACACCGATATCCAGGTGTATTCAGATTGCGCGAGGTTAATGCCAGTTGTAAAAGAAACAACCAGAACGTTCGGAGTCTTGCACTTGAAATCGTCGAATCAATCTTTAAGTCCGAAAGAACGATTGCACTTGTTAATCTGTTCGGTTTTATAATATTTTCGACGGTTTCATATCAACTGCTGGCCTCCAGGAAGCACACACGCTCCGGCAATTTATGTGTCTGTCCATTAATAGATATCTCCACTGGAACCTAATCAGTGAATAGGGGCTTTCACAGCCAGACTTCGCGCGGCCCTCGAGTTCGTCGAGCCGGTGCCGACTTGAGCATACGAGAGCAATGGTTTTTTATCGAGAAAAATATTCCGGCTCGGAAATACCGTAGTCTCGGTATCAACGTCATTCGAGATTGGAAACGGTGGTATGCTTGCGACACGTTAGTATAGTGTTTCCCGAAGGACACGGTCTACTGAAACCTGTAATTACATCCTAGGTTATGCTGCGAGGATTTCATTCTACTTTCAATTCGATTTCCTGCTTTTCCAGAGCGGCCATTAAACTGCTCTGTGGCCGAGAAACAATGGAATTTTATCTCAATTTTTGTGTCATTCTTGTAGGAAAATGTTTGAAAGTTACAAATGCAAGGATCGATTCACAAAATTTAAACTATTTTGAACTAAGAAGTTGGAGGAACTAGAAGAAAAAGGACTGACTCTTCGCATCCTAATTCGGTCGATAACATCAGCGAATTTAATTGTATTCCCACAAAAAATAAAAATGAAATAATGCTGATGTTTCCCTAAAAAATTCCAATTTCGTACAGTGTGACTATTAGACTTTGTACGTAAAACAAAAATCGAAACCAAATAAAACATTTCTCCCAATAATTATAAGAGATGGAGATCAATACATGAAAATAGTTTAATTTTTCGAAAGATCCTGCAATTTTGCCCAGTTTTACTGTGAACGCACGCAAGTAGCGATTATGCGCCGCCGAAAATGGTTCTTATCGACGAGGCGAGTTAATGAAGGAAGAAAAAGGGCCGAAGAGAGGCGATACGAGCCGGCTCGTACGATCAAAGAGCAAGGAAACGAGCCCCTCCGTGCCTTTTATCGCCATCGACATAGTTAAACGGGGCTGTCCCGTAAAAACTCGCGGCGCGGGGAAATTCTGAACTCGGATAGAATTCTCGTTTTACGGGCAACAGCAAGAAATCGTTCATTCGCACGGCAGGTCAGTGCTTCGGCATAATACGGCATTAAAACCTATCGAAAACGACGAGCAATAAGACTCGACCCTGTTCCCCGAGATATCCGGTACACTTACTATATAGCGCCTACCCAGGATCACCCGCGGCACTCGCCGCTGTTCTTGCACGTTCCTCCTAAGGAAGCTTCCCGATAACCTAACGAGCGAGAAGATCGAGCTCGCCAGCTGTGCGAAAGGGTTAATGACCACCCGCCGATCTCAAAATCTAGCACGGAAAGGTGGCCAGGTGTAACTCTGTCCTCTTAACGAAGTTTCGCGCGCCGATGGGGCCCCGTAACTCCGTTGAACATAGTTTTTTCTTTTTTTTTTTTTGCTCTACACGGGGGGGACATCTTCAAGAGTGCATCGATTTATTTACTCCTTTGCTCCTTCACTTGCTCCTGCATCTGAACTCTTGTTTTAGTTCTGCAATCTTAGTCTCTTTTTCGATTCTTCTTTCTTCGACGCCATTAAGCATTTATGACCACTTCTCACGAGTAAATCATTCTCTTTGCTCTCTTAAAGGACCTCCTCCAAGAGTACATCTTTTTAGGTAGTCCATCGCTCTTCCGTGAACCCTTGTCTCAACCATGTTGCGGGCTCCTCATCTCTCTTTCGATTCAACGCGTCCACCGTCACAGATACGTGTCGTCCAAAATCCCGCAGTTTTAACCCTTTCCACTCGGCGCTATTTTCATTCTCAAAACTAAATTTTTCTTCCGTCTTGGAATATTTTCATTTTATTCGTGCGAAACTGATTTCCACATACAATATTTAAATGTTTAGTGATCTATTCAATATAAATTTGGTAACACTTTTTAGAATTTCTTTGAAATAATGCCACATCAATTTCTAGTGGTGCTTCAGAGTCACCACTCGAGTGCAATGGGGTTAATCGAAGTCGATCGAATTTTACACGCTTTGCTGAAGTCGTGATGCACAATATTCAGAGACTCCATAACTTTCCTCTATTTTAAGTCGTAAAATATTTCGTAAAAGAGGAATCTTGCGTCTAAATAAAACATTCTAACAGTGTACATAGTTATGAGACAAATTCTCGTAGCGAACTTGTCATAACTATCAAAATTTTTAACGTCGATCTCAAACAAGTAAACACAAAAGGAAAATGCGTAAAACAAAATTCAAAATTCTTAATAAAATTAATAAAACACACGTAACTGTATTTAGATGTTTATTAGAAGTAAATCCATATATGACAGTAATAGACAAACAATAACAGGAAGCGATATATACAGGGTGGGGTATTTTAAACGGATCACCCGAATAGCTCGCTTGTTTTTGAAGATAGGAGAAAATGCATTAGACCAAACTTACTTGGTATCGGGGAGCTTCAAAGGCACCCGTCTATCATTATCAAAAGAAGGATCACACTTTATAATTGTCTTCCGTCCCCTACAACAGACTGGGAAACTATTCTGCATAAAGATCCGCAGTACAGTGATCACCGTTTCACCTGAAGAAATCCTCGAAGAAGCCCTTTCCGCTAAATAATCAACCCGTTGATGCTCATTGAGGGAGCAATCGCGCCGGTAGCCAGGCGCAGGGCGCATAATCACGAGAATCCGAATCGGTACTCCTCGGAAGAAATCGTAAGCGGGCAAAGCGAGAAGCCCTGAAACCCTCGAGACGATCGGCCGTCAGAGCGGCCCATAACTCGTCGACATCATCATTCCCCCTGGCCGCGGCGAGCTAATGCGTTTTAATTCCGCGACGGTCCGGCGTAACGAGATCGGCCAGACGCGCGAAACGAGCGTGAGGAAGCGCGCGAGCATCGACAGGGACAATAAAAGCGTCCCAAGACGCAACAATGGCGCGAGGGTGGACGGCCCCCGGGTGTGTCCGGTGTCCTCCGAAAACGGACTTTCTTCCTCTAGGAGCGACGACTGCTGGACGAGGAGAAAATATTCATAATCCGGGATTAGGGCGTGGGTGTGGCTCTCGGGATAGCTGCTACACGGCCAGGGTGGACGACCGAACTAATCAAGAGTCCGCCCCATTTAATTCCCACCCTAGGCCGCTGTCTCGCTCTTCGCCTAACTGCGGCCAAGAGTCGGCGCTCCTGGCTCGCCTAGCTTCTCCTTATTGGATCGGGATTCCCAGCGACGATTCCTCATACGGCCAGGGAAAGTTGCGACTCTTGCTTTCTCACCCTTTCTCCCCGCCGCCGTAATTTCGGTCGCATGTTTCTTTGAAACCCTTGGTTCGTCATGTATCGAATCTGTGCATATTTCTCTTCGTTTACAGCCACCCCTCTGGACACTTTTAACCCATTAGCAAACTCATTGTACTCCCTTGAGTACAGGATAACAAGATTATATTTGTTTGCTTCTAAGATTGACTAGATGTTTTGTCCATCGAAAAACAATCCATCCAGAAAACATTCTCTGCGTTCGTGGAGGGGTAGAAGAGATTTCGAGGTCACCTTGATTTTCTTAAATGGAAAGAGCTACTTTCTGTTTCATGAATCGATACACTATCGAATGCTGAGTAAAACTGTATTGGCCTCCATATGTTCTAAATCTAATAGTTAACGAGATATTATCGGTATAATTTTCTTTCTTCTTTGGATAATATCTCGTTAACTATTAGGTTTAGGACATATGAAGGTCAACGCTTTTATACTCAGATTTTGATACTCTATCGATCTATGGTATAAAGAATGGGACGTTCCATTTAAAAAAATGAAGTTGACCTTCGTATGTCCTTTACGCGTCCACCTACAGAAAAATTGGTAACACCAGAATATGAGCTCCCCGATACCAAGTAAGTTTGGTCTAATGCATTTTCTTGTATCTTCAAAAACAAGCGAGCTATTCGGGTGATCCTTTTAAAATACCCCACCCTGTATATATCGCTTTCTGTTATTTTTTGTCTATTACTGTCATATATACTTCTAATAAATATCTAAGTACAGTTACGTGTGTTTTATTAATTTTATTAAGAAAATAATTCTCGGGCGTTAATGGGTTAAGCGGACGATAACTTTTTCAAGGTTAGACTAGACGATTTGAATTTTTGGGGAGTAATTACTTTCTTCTTCGTACAGGGTGGCGTTTACCCGCCTCGACCCGTTCCGCTCACCTTCCCCCGGCGATGATCGTCGTTCGTTTCCCCCGGTGCCGATGGTTCCGCAGCGGCGCGATATTTTCGGCAATCATGCCACCGTTTCTGGTAGTCAGACCTGCTGGGGGGTGGGGGACGCGTAAGAGCAAGGGAGGAGGGTCTTTAAGCGCGACATTACTTCCGCTAGAAACGCGCCTTTTGGTCGATTAGCCCTGCGGTGAATTTAAGCTCCGCTCGAATCGGCCGCACACGGGTCCGACCGGGTTGCTCTCGTCCTCGCAAACCCGAAGGACCCGTCCCCCTCCCCCTTCGTTGTCCCCCGATCCCGAAACCCGAAGAATTTCTTCCTTTAATTGTCCTCCGCCCCAGCACGCGCGCTCGAAATGTATATATACCCGCGCGCCTAGGAGCCCGGGGTAAGAAACCGGGACTCGAACGACTCCGGAAAGTAATCTGCCTAATTACCCAGCAAGAGATTCATTCCGGGGGGAGGATCGGGATGGGCGCGCGGCGCCGCTTTGTGTCCCGTAAAACGTCCCGCCGACGCTTCTTCTTCTTCCGCTTCTTCCTCCCTCTCGCGAGCCTCGTCTATCCGCCTCGCGATTTTCTCGCAACGCCCCAGCATGCGACCCGCCTCGACCTTACGGCCGACCTTATAGGCGACCTTATATAGGTACCCCGCCGTGGAATCGCCGGATTTTCGTCCCTTACGCGCCGCGGCGCCGAAAACGCCGTCCGACTCGCTCGAGGCGCGCGGTTCCTCCACCCGGGGAATTCTGGGAACGCTTCGCCGGGGGTGGAAGCGACTTGTCGCTGAATTGCTGTTTGTTTTATCAAGTTCAACCCCTTCCGCGGGCGACCGCGCTCAGAAGATTTCACCCAAAAGTGTTCTATTTATTTCTCTCTGTTTAATTTAATGTCTGTGACACGAAATTTGACGAACATTCGAAATTTGACTTCGTTTGACTTCTTCGAATCACTAGACAGCGGATTTTATGCATTTATGACGAAACTGAGTAGGTGTGATTTAAACAGTTAACCGTGGAGTTTCATTTGAAAAATCCCTCACGGCGCGGAATTAAAATCAAGCAATGAGGAATATATATGTAGAACGCAGGCCAAATACCGCTATTATTTTACGAAATTAGTGAAAGAAAATGAGAAAGAATTACGTTTTTATTCGAGAAGAAGTTAACAATTCATTAATGTTAACCGCACTGCGATAAAGTTACGGATTGACGTGTATGCACGTCGAACGCGTTAACTGGTGAAAACAGTAAAAGCATTGGAAAAATTTACTAGTATTAGTATTTACTAAAGCTAGTAAATTAGTATTAGTATTTAGTATTTACTATTTACTTAAGCACTATTCTGTTGCTTCCAACCTATTAAATCTATTAAGAAAGAAAGTACAATCCGGTTTCACTCGAGTTTGTTGCGATTCGAATAGAAAATTTATATTTTGATACGAAAGCTCGCGATCCATGGCGTTTTTAGTGGATTTTTCAACTGCTGAACCAATTCCTCTCCTTAGAATTTCCGTTTTTGGCATTTCCTCGACAAGATGTACAGGATTATGTAACAGAAAGTTCAAAATTTCTGGGTTGCCAAGGTGAAGTTTAACCAAAGACGATTTCTAAGCTATCCTTTGGTACCAAACGTGTGTCTAGTGATGAATTTATGAATAGAACCACCCGGTGGCCTATCTGACACGATTAAATATTCCGATTGTCATTTTTAGATTGTCATTATAATCGTCTAGCGTCAGATGAAGTACAACTGATCACTCTTGAGACTTGCATCTTAGAGACGCGCATAATTTGAAACGCGCGTCTCGCCATGGAATAAGATGGAATTTTTGAGCGAGGCTAATTGGAAAAGCACGTTGCCGGGGAAACGAATAATTTTCGACACAAAGGGCCGGCAGCAGCCGGAGCGCCATAAGGCGATCGAAGAGAGGAGAAACGCATCGACCACCGTAAACGAACGGTCTGACCCACAAACACCAGAAACGGGGAACACCATCGAACACCATTAACGAACACCGGTCGTCGACGATGAACAGACACGCCGGTGTCTGAGTCACCGGGAATTGATCCGGGCCTGTACAGGCGTGTCCAATTTTCGCGTGATCCGTCAGGACGAGCGTCGAGCGGTTAACGATGACTGCCAGAAATCATGGTGCGTGCGGGGGCGTACGATGAAAGAGCAGGTTGGCGGGGATGCGAGAAGAATAGTCTGAGTCGGTCGGGGCGAAAGGACGAGAAAAGGGAGAAGAAAAGGTCCGAGAGGAGCCGGCCAGAGGTCCGGCCGAGGGAACGTTTATGACGTGGCCTCCTCTGAATTACGATCTCAATACTGCAATAAGTGCTCTTAGCGGGGCCATGTTTTCTTTTTCCCTCCGCGGGCCGGGGCGACGGCGACGTTTCCCCCGCGGCTCTTATCGTGGCTTTACGCCCCTGCTCCCGTGGGCTCCTCGAGAAATATTATTTAATTAACGGTAGTCGACCGGGCCGCGGTCGAGACCTGGATCTTCCCCGGCTCGTAAATAAAAACGCTACATTCTTCGCCCCCCGGTCGCCTGTTCCGCTCTTCGGCTTCTCTCGGCTCCTAACCCTCCCGCCCGGAACGTCCTCTGCCGCTACCTTCACGAGAAATTCGACTCGGACTGGCCCAAAAACATTCGCCGCTTTCCTCGTCAATATTTTGAAACGGGGCCCGCGAAATGGCATATAAATTTCGCCGGCAACAATTCTTCACCGACCTTGGGATATTGCCACAATAATTTCTTTATACTGGCAGTAAGACCTACCGATCTCAGGTAAATTTCTAAATTACACGTATTTGCAAAATACACGATATTAACCCACTCTCGAATGGCGTCTGCAAGGCGCCACTGAAAATTGCTGTATCATTAATCAAAATATTTTTCACATTATTAACCCTTTGCACTCGGCGCTATTTACATTCTAAAACTAAATTTTTCCATCCGTCTTGGAATACTATCATCTTATTCGTACGAAACTGATCCGATTTCCACATATAACGTTTAAATGTTCAGTAATCTATTAAATACAAACTTTGTAATGTAACAAATATTTTGTAATATTTTTTCCATGTGCAAAGGGGTAAATTTGTTTGTATTTGATAAATTATTAAACACTTCGGTACTGTACGAGTAAATTGCACCATTTTTGTATGTATAACACGAAAAAAAGATACAGTGACTCCCACTAATATTCGTACGCTCTTAAAAATCGCATAACTTTGTCAATATTGGACTATACTGCTTGAATTTTTTTGAGAAGTTAGAACAATTGTATCACTACATAACGTAAGAAAAATGTTTGATTAAATTTGCAATTGGGCGAAATTGCAGAGAAAGTATTAAAAGTTGTATTTTACAACTTTTTTGCGCGGACTTATATTAGAAATTGAAAAAGTACGTTTTGTAGTTCTGTATCAATTATACATATTCTGCATATTTCATCTAAATCGGTCAACATTGCACTGAGCTACAAACATTTAACGATGAAAACGTAAGGGCGAAAGTCGCAGAATTTTAACCGTCTCAGGGAATTTCGCCCTTATGTATAATTATGTATAATCGCCCATAATTCATACAGGTCTACAAATCGAACTTTCTAAATTTTCAATGTAAGTCCGCATAAAACAGTTGCAAAATACAATGTTTAGTACCTTCTCTGCAATTTCGCCCGATTGCAAATTTAATCAAACATTTTTCTCACGTTATGTAGTGATCCAATAGTTCCAACTCCTCAAAAAAATTCAAGTAGTATAGTCCAATATTGACAAAGTTATGCGATTTTTAAGAGCGTGCGAACATTATTAGTCACTGTATATAGAAGAGAAATATTCTAGGTCGGAAGAAATATTTGGTTTTGGAGCTAAAATAGCTTCGAGTGTCAAGGTTTAAATTACAGAATAAAAAATATTTTCTTTTCGATGATTCAAGGGTTTCGGCTGACGCGTCTATGGCATGATTATCATGCTGCCTCGGTGTTTAACCAGCGCCTAGGGTTATCGGGTATAGAACAGGGGGGAGGGGCGAGGGATTGTGCAGTTCAGCCAAATTGGGAGTGAAAAAGCTACCAAAAATTAATCCCGAGAGCGAAACAGCTTTCGCCCGGAGGCTCGGCGCGGTATGGCGCAAATCGATTTGACAAATCGGCCGAATTCATGCGACAATTGTCATGATCGTCGCGCGAACGTCGAACGCGGACACCGGCGCGGCGGTGCGATGCTCCCACGAGAAGCTGACGGATAGGGAGATTTCGAAATTGTCTCCGGGCGGCGTTTAACGTGCTTATCGCGTTCGATCGGCTCGATCAGCGATCGACGGTTAACGGCCGCATTAAAACCGACCAGTCTGCGGGGACGTATCCGTGAGCAGGACGTGCGTGCTCCAAAGTTAAAGCCGAACCAGACGCATTACTCAAAGGGTCGCAGAAGGTTAGCCAGATTTTAAGGCATCGTCCACAACGAGACCGCGCGCGCGCGCGCGCGATTTTTTTCGATTCCCGTTCTCGCTTATATGGGAAATCAAGGTGCACCACGGGCAACGAGTAATCCAATATTTTCTCGGTTATATCGAGACATAGTACAACCCCCTTCGGCCGCTTAAGGCCGGCGAAATGGCGGCCGCTGCGTAAGTTGCTGGAACGCGACGATTCCCCGGGGTAAAGTATCGTTTAACGCTTTAATTGCTAATTTATATTTATACGTCGGACGGCTCGGAACTCGAAATAACGATATGTCTTTCGATTCTCTCTCGGTGCCAGTGGACCAGTTTGAAATGTGTTCCCGCGTCGATATCTACGTACATTGAAAAGCGTACGGTAATGAAAGGCTTAATTAAGACTTCGTTTATTCGATTTTCGTCGTACCGGCGGACGATTACAAAAATGCCAGTCTCGAAACGAATCACCTAGATTCGAGATACCACCTTCGGAAACGCCCGGTAAAATCGTGCGCGGATATAATGCGATGGTCAAAGCACCGTGCATTAACCGAAAAAAAAAAAAATCCGTCATCCAATTAGCACGTTGCTCGCGAGGGTACCACCGAGTATTTTCACCGTGGAGTTCGAAGTCAGTTCACCGTGTCGGAAGGATTAAATTTCTGCAGACGTTCCCCGTAAAAAGTAACATGAATTACAACCTCGGGATGACGTCTCATCGACTCGGCCGTGTATAATTTCATGCGAATGCACACGTGTAATCCCGAGGGGGGGCGGAGGGGGGTCCATCGACGCAAGAGAGAGCACGACGAAGAAAGCCGACGGTCGTTCCACTTGTTTTCGAGCAATGTCGACGATTCCCCGCGAACATCATCGCGCCGCGAACGACGGGGAACGAGGACGTCGGCGATCCCGATGTAATTTGTCAGCCGGAGAAACGCGCCGCGGCGAGCGTCGGAGAGACACGCGCACGCCGAGACTCGCGGGTAGCACGAGTTATCTCTGCCATGATTTTTCCGGGGTTTTTCTGCCGCCGTGAAAACCACGGCAAAAAGAGGTACGGTCGCCCGTAACCAGTCGGATTTGTACAAATGCGTGCCCCGCTGACGGCGGATTAGACGGAACGGTCTGTTTATTTCCCGTGACGGAAAAGAATCGAACGATTCGACGTTTACTTTCTCGCGAGTTGTGCGCTCGCGCTTGCGCTTGTGCTTGCGCGCGCGAGTTCGATCGAAACCGAGAAATTTCGATTCTTATCTGCCCGTTTTTATTCGACGATTATTTAACCCGGCTAACCCGGGAGGGAGAGAGAAATTGATGTTCATTATTTATATTGCTTTCTTTTTTTTTGTCGTTGTTGTTATGAATCGGGGCGAAACAGGGGCTGCGTTCGATCGCTCGTAATTCGAGGGGATTATCTGGATTTAAAGCGACCGCTCGTACACTGTAGTCCAGCTATTACATAAATTACGTTTACGCGGTATTCCATGAAGCGCTTTACACCGGTTCGCGAGCGGTCGGATTACCATTTTCTATGCGGGACCGTAAGTATTAGGATGTTTCGCGGGTTTCGCGAAATGCGCAATTACGGTACGGCTTTCGATGTATCAACAATATTGCGCGACTTTGATTTGTCTGTCTCCGCGGTCTGCGAATGTGGCTACTCATTTTTGTGGTTGATGTCGTCGTTGTGTGTACACGGTATGTCGACTATTGTAAATTGTAAGATCGTGTTCTTTCTTACACGCGAACATAGTTGAATTACTGTTGTAATTAGTACAGTGTTTGCTCGGTGTATGTCCAAAACAAAACAAAATGTCTAATCACTGACATATATCGGCCAGGAGATATTATTCTACTCTGCTAGTCTTCTTGGCCCCTCTCGAGGTATACCCTGCGATGGGGATGGTTCTGGGACTTTTATCTGCTAGGCATTTGGGACATATATAGAGTAATCACTGTATTCTTAACTCTTTCGGATTCAAAATCAAAGAACTTTCAATAGAAATGAGGTAGAGCGATGAAATTTTTTTTAAATTAAAGCTCAAACTTTGTAGAATATTGGAAAATAGGGAGATTGTGGTACGAAATTTTTTAACCTTCAGAAAATCGCCCACTGTGCGCACGCGGAAATACAGTGGGCATTTTGGACAAAATCGAATTCAAAATCACAGAACTTTCGATAGAAATGAGGTAGAGCGATGGAATTTTTTTAAATTAAAGATCAAACTTTGTAGAATATGGGAAGAATAGGGAGATTGTGGTGCGAACATTTTTTAACCTTGAGAAAATAGCCCACTGTGCGCCACGCGGAAATACAGTGGGTATTTTGGACAAAATCGGATTCAAAATCACAGAACTTTCAATAGAAATGAGGTAGAGCGATGAAATTTTTTTAAATTAAAGCTCAAACTTTGTAGAATATTGGAAAATAGGGAGATTGTGGTACGAAATTTTTTAACCTTGAGAAAATCGCCCACTGTGCGCACGCGGAAATACAGTGGGCATTTTGGACAAAATCGAATTCAAAATCACAGAACTTTCGATAGAAATGATGTAGAGCGATGAAATTTTTTTAAATTAAAGATCAAACTTTGTAGAATATGGGAAGAATAGGGAGATTGTGGTGCGAACATTTTTTAACCTTGAGAAAATAGCCCACTGTGCGCCACGCGGAAATACAGTGGGTATTTTGGACAAAATCGGATTCAAAAGCAAAGAACTTTCAATAGAAATGAGGTAGAGCGATGAAATTTTTTTTAAATTAAAGCTCAAACTTTGTAGAATATTGGAAAATAGGGAGATTGTGGTACGAAATTTTTTAACCTTGAGAAAATTTGCTAAACATGCACAATTTCAAGAAAATTGTGGTTCTACCAATACCACGAGCGGAAAAATTTTTTCTTAACATGTTATACATCATTTCTCATAGATTTTTTCACGCTGACTTCAAATCTGGTCTCAAAATTTGTCTACGACCTCAGGATTTTGCAAAAAATAGATTTTCAGACAGCATACCTACGCATCGGATTTTCAAACTCGATTTTCTCGAAAACTAAGCCTTCTAATGGAAAAATTTGATTCCATATTTTATTCTTATTTTTTCATAAGGAACCACCTCGTGTCCGCTTGTACATGTTATTCGGTCGCACCCTATACATGTATAGAAGGGAAACATTCTAGGTCGGAAAAAATGTTTCCTTTTGGTAGTTAAAATGGCTTCGAGTGCAAAGGGTTAATCTTGAGGGATTCGGCGATATCGGACGGTTGAATTTCCGGGCGCAACAGGGCCGGCTTCAAGATGCAGTTCCCCTTGGAACCGTGGAAGGTCGGTAGGCGATCGGCGGCTGGCAATATGCAGTAAAGCACGAGTGCAACAATGCCCCGCGCGATCCCCCATCACGGGAAAAGGGGGAGACGAGGGGCCGGATATATGCGGTGTCTCGTTAATCAAGAGAGCCTCGGTATCGCTCGCGGCCCTATCCGCTGGAAAATGGGAGAGGACAAGCGAGGGTGACCAGTGTTTAACGGTTGACAAACGACCGGCGAGGTACGCGGTCGCGTAAACAACGTGTCGAGTGCGGAACAGACGGCAGACGACTTTCACGCGGGAGAAAAACCTCGTAAATCTGCCTATTAAACGCGATTAACGGTGCCGAAGGAGCCGCGCGAGGAGCGTCGTCCCGATGATTGCAAGAGGATCGAGCCACCCCTCTGCTTCTTCAATTTTTCCCGCCGATGAATATTTGCGGAACGGATGTGCGCCGGGAATTTTACTAAAATGAACCCCGCGCGAGACAATGAGCTTCATACTTGAATGGCTCGGTTAATCTGGCATGATGGAAACCGTGAATAGCGAGCACTACGAGGCTTAACGCGCCGCAGCGCCGCCATCTTGTTCGCTATCCGTTATCCGGTCGCCGTACGTTTACTCGTTTATTTATTCGATTCTTCGTTTACTGCTAGACACAGAAATTGCTAATCAAACACTCTCTAATTGATCTGAGGGGAATTGACGACGTTGTCCCCGTTCTTCATATTTCCGTCACGAAGACGAGAGGTCTATTAACGAATCCGGTTACACTGAATTCTCGATATATGCCAGCAACACCGGGTCTTGCGTCGCGTCTCGTCCAGGAGACAGAGGTTATGTTTACAGTCCGAGGCGTCCGAGGCCTCTCGAGCTTCGTGGCCCCTCATACCCCGTGGTAGTGGGGATAATTCCGCGACGTATATCATCCAGGCCTTGGCGACATATACAGAGAAATCGCTGTACAGATGCAGCATAGTGAAATCGCAGAGACTAACAGAAATAGGCTGTGCTTCTCACATATCATTTTCATTTTCCGCGAATCTTTGAAGTATTAAATAGGTATCGTCAAATTCGAGAGTGACGCGGAGACTGTCGGGAGATCTTATTATCGTCCGTCAAGGATTCCGGAAAGGCAAAGTGGCCAGCAAGAAAGGAGAAACGTTTCGTAGAACGTGCACCAAGGGTTTAGAAGGAAAGAGGGAGAGGGGAGAGGGGCGAAGAAAAGGAGAAAGGAGGACAGGAGGGAAACGCAGATTCGAGGAACGATAGCGCGCGGTCGACGAATCATTAGACGAGACAATACGGGCAGGCCTTAACCGCGGGAGGAGTTAAGCAGAAGCATGGTTTTTCATTTGTTCATTAGTGCTACGCCGGGCACGGGAGCAATGCGAAGAAAACGCGTGGGCAACGGAGAAAAATTCCCCGACCACGGTGGGGAACGCGCGGAATGCAACAGAACCCGATTTCGTGAGGTTTTTCGCGTGGTTACACGACTGATAATCGAGGAAGCCGATTTCACAGGAATTGCGGGCTCGGGCCGGCGGCGGCGGTCGGTCACGTACGAGCGATTCCGCAATGTTTGCCCATCCCCCCGGCGACCCTGATAGAGCCCGCTTGATTAGACGCGTGCTTTATTAAATATTTGCGATCGTGTTACTTTTAATCACACCTGGTGTGTCCCCTCCCCCCGCCACGCCCCAGGACCAACCGTCTCTGTGGAATGATTGCTCCGACGGGGAACGACCAGAGGGTTCTCCCGATCCCCTTACACGGGCCGTACTCGGTCCAGTCGGGCACGTTATAGACACCGCGCACTTATTTTACGCAAATATGCTGGTTAATTCAAATTTCTGGTCGCCGCGTACGTGTACTCTTCCCTTGATACAATAGAATTCTTTCGGGAAAAGTCTCGGGTTAAATTCAAAATTATAGGAAAAATACGGGAAATGTTGGAATTTATTCCATAAAATCAATCTATTATTTCTTTAAAAGGTAGGATCGATTGAACCGGCTATTGCTCTGTATATGCATCCATTGTATCTTCAGTTAATATACATTGTATGTTGTCCCGGGCATGGGACCCTCGATTTTCAATTGTGATTATTTGACTGTTACTCCTCTGTTTCGATCTCTTGCGTTTCATTCGTAACGTTTCTTTCGCTGGTTAAAGACGTGTCTCACAACATGCTCCTGGAGTTACTATTCTGATATAAATCTTATTTCGTATTTTATAATAGTGTGGTTTTCTTTAATACCCATACTCCCAATATGAAATAATGTTGGATCCAGCCGCAACTGCCATGAGATCGTCAAAACTAGGAAAAGCTAGCTTGATAAATATTTAAGTTGTAATTTAAGTAGTAACTAATTTACGTTGATAAATATACCCGCCTATTATGGCTGCAGACGTCCACAGGGGTCGAATGATTAATTTTGTTTCGAGATGTTCGGTGAATCGAGAGATCTGTAAGTACCTCGTAATAAGCCGCGACTGCCATGAGATCGTCAAAACTAGGAAAAGCTTGATAAATATTTAAGAAAATTGAAATCGTAGCAGCTTGCGGGGAATAACAAGCGTTGCTCTTGTTGCGATAAGAATTCCGAGAGGCCCGCCTATTATGGCTGCAAACGTCCCCTGATAGTGGGGTTGAACGATTAATTTTCTTTCCAGATCTTCGGTGGATCGAGAGATGTGTAAGTACCTCGTAATGAACCGCGACTGCCATGAAGTCGTCAAAACTAGGAAAAGCTTGATAAATATTTTAAAAAATTGAAATTGTAGCAGCTTGCGGGGAATAACAAGCGTTGCTGTTGTTGCGATAATAATTCGGAGAGGCCTTCCTATTATGGCTGCAGACGTCCACAAGGGTCGAATGATTAATTTTCTTTCCAGATCTTCGGTGGATCGAGAAACCTGTACGTACCTCGTAATGAACCGCGACTGCCATAAAATCGTCAAAACTAGGAGAAGCTTGATAAATATTTAAAAAAATTGAAATTGTAGCAGCTTGCGGGGAATAACAAGTGTTGCTCTTGTTGCGATAATAATTCGTAGAGGCCCGCCTATTATGGCTGCAAATTTCCACAAGGCTCGAATGATTAATTTTGTTTCGAGATGTTCGGTGGATCGAGAGATCGGTTCTACGCGAGTAAGCCGAAGGGACAAGCGGTTGTCGCGCGAGTTCTGTTCTCACGACTCGCTAAGGTAGCGAAGGTACAGGTGAAACGGATGGCCAGAGCTTAGCGGCTGAAAGTAGTCGTGCAAGTGGATTAGGTGCTCAAGATTGATGGCCGAGTGTAAACATACAGGTGTAATAGGTATCCGAGCTAACGGACGGGGGACATATGAGTGGAAAGAGTCATCAGGTTTGGCGTAGACGTGGCGGAATGGCCACACTCCGTTTCCAGTTAGCCACTGGGAATAAACTCGCTAGCCAACTCTCTTGCTGACAAAAACTGCGGTTCTGATGGGAGTGGAATAGTCCTTCCAACCGGTGAACGTAATTTTGCCGCGGCTAATGCTTCTTACCCTCGTTTTGAATCATTCCCGCAGACCTAAGAGCATAGCTCTCCGCGCTGATGACGAACTTTCCATTAAGTTCCACCTTTTACCCGTCGTTCGTCTCGATAACCGGTCTTATAATCGGTTATGCTCAATTTTACGTTGCATTAGGTTGCCGCGTACGCGTTTAACCCTTTTGACGGCGGACCCTTTTAAAGATTTCATGGCCGGGACCATTTAAATCGTATCAATTCTCTTTTACGGACCTTTTTCGATCCACTTATTTCAGATCCGTGCTGATTCAACTCAATATAGACAATGCAGACTTCGATTGACCGTTCTCTGTACAAAAACATCGTTTTAGTCAGAAAGGGTGTTGTTTTCTTCAAGGGGATATATAAAGCTGGCGATTATGGTACTTAGAAGATATAAAATCCTTGTTTCGTGACATCTGTAGCAAACAAGTACTCGTTCAAACAGAGTAAGTATTTCCATAAACAAATAAAGAACTAAATTCTGGTAGGTAGGTGATCTCACAAAAATCTTCAACTGCAAAGGCTTGAATAGCTAAAAATTGATAATTTAAAAAGATGAACCCAAGTTCTACTTGGGCCTTTGGGATTCTACCATAAGTTATACTCATTTAATAATAATATCTTATTTAATATCATGCTCGTAAAGAACTCTTCAGCAACGATTCGCCGCACGTTTGCCCGTGTCCGACTCCGTCTGGGTTCATCGGCGAACCGCGAGAGCTTTTCTCCTCTCATTTCGATTAATTCGAGAGTCGATTGGGAAAGTTCGCGCCACTTTCTCGATGACGAAAGCCACGGGAACGAGCGGGATCATTTCATAACCGGCCCCGCTCGACTTTACGACCGCGTGTTTATTGCGTTCGTACGATGCCTGACATTCGAAAATGCCAAACTTTATCGTCACCTTAAATCTGCCCCTCGTAAAAAAGGATGACGAGCAGAGCTGCCGAAGTATCTCGGCAATATATCATTCTCCGTTGAAAGGAAACCACCATCGGCCGTCCTCGGGTCAATGGGATGACTCAATGTTTGAGTAGCCGCGTACCAAAGCCGATGTTCGTCCGCGATCCGAATTTTATGGCATCGTAACGCGCGTTCCCGCCGATAATTAATTCCGCGCGCAGACTGTTTCGAACCGTCCACCGGAGATTGTTATAACGGACGCGTTTAATTCCCGCGTGCTCCTCGAAAATGATCCCTCGAACAAAATAAATAAACGATTCGCGAGTTCCTGCCTAAAAATGCGGACTCGGTTCTATGAAACGCTGGATCGGCGGTCGGAGCGTGTCCTCGAGACGATAAGGAACGTCCGAAGCGGATCGGTCGGAGCGTTTTCGCTCCGAAACGGAGAATTCAATAATTGTTCCGGATTATCGGAACGAGGCGACTCCGCTGAAAGTAAACCAGAACAACGGCCGCGCGAGTCTGAATATAGCCGGCCGGGGACGATTAAACGTTCGGAGATGAACGCGGGCGAAGCTAATTAGCGGCTTTCGAGGCGGCCAGCGCGCACCCGTAAAAGGCAGGACACGACCGCGGCCCCTGGACGCGTGTATAGAAAAGGTGGGCCCCCGAGGAATCAGAAAAAGTGGCCGGATTCTTCGCCGTAAAAATCATTCCCCCGCCGCGACCCTGCCGGCGACAGCGGCGCACCATCCGCGCCTCGGATTCCGTGAAAATTATGCTACCGATCTTTATCATTTCAAGGACCGCCGAACGTCGCGCCTCCGACTCCACGGCGACGGCACCCATTCATACACGAATGCTGTCTCTCGGGAACATTTCAACAGTAATTCTAACTGCTGTAATCCGGCCAAAACACCGCCTGCGAATACTCAAAACTATATACGTATATTAGGGGTACCCATAAATAATCAATTATTTGCAAAGAATTTGTGTTGCCTGTAGTTCTGCACCGATCTTTGAGGAGAAAACACGTATTCTTTTACAGTAAAGCAGCCTGTGTTCCAAATATTCTAAAAAGTATGATTTTCTTCTACAACCCTGTAATAATCATATTCGTCGTTGCGTACTTTTCCATTTTCATGCGGGATTTAATGCGACGGTAACAACAAAGAAAATTTGCGATGTTTATGGAGATGTATTGAAGGTCAACAAGAGTCGTGGCATAATTCACTTTGAGCTGTTGAAACCTGGAGAAACAGTTACTGCTGAGTTGTGTTGTCAGCAATTACAACGGTTGTATTCAGAACTATTGACAAAGAGGGCATCTTTAGTCCACAGAAAAGGTGTAATAATTCATAAGGTTTTAAAATGAATTTTTACGTTGATATATTCATTGTACCAAACTTGATTAGGATCTGTATCGGGCAATGAAGTTGGAGGAATACTCAGTATCATACATTTAATTTTTTTCCAGTTTTATTCCATTAAATAACTTACTTTGATTTTATGGAATTTTTGGGGTTTCTAATTTGGCGATCAAAGTGATAAAGGGGGGTTTGAAAATTTGCAGGAAAGATGGCAAACTGTCCTTGATATCGATGGAGATTGTATAATAAATTAAGAAATAAAAACTTAAATTTAATACAAAGTTTGTTTCTCCCCTAATATATTGTCGATGATTCCACAAAACAGATGCAATTTCGCGGAAGAAAGCCATATGGATATCGATGGATATTATATAATAAATTAAGAAATAAAAACTTGAATTTACTACAAAGTTTGTTTCTCCCCTAATATATTGTCGATGGTTCCACAAAAACGGAAGCAATTTCGCGGAAGAAAGTCATACGGATTCCCTGAATATTATGCAACGAATTTAAACAGCAAAGCGTATGATTTTACTATTTTCACCGACTTCTCACTCAGAGTTCAGAAGAATTAAAAACTTGCAAATGGAAGAAACGTGTGAGAGAACGTTCGATGCGAGCGTTGAGAAGAATGTTTCGAGAGCGCGGCGGAGGATCGCATGGGCGCAAGAATGGAGCGGAGAACAGCGCGAATATCAACGACGAGGACAAGCGAAACTCGCGCGAGCGATTGTGGTTGCGTCGATGAAAGAAGGACGAGTCGGCGCGACGCGAACCATGGCGAAACGAGCGAACCGGGTTGCGGGGCCGAGAGCCAAGAGGACAAGAGGAACCGAAAGGTCTTCAAGTTTTTGCGGGCCGGAGCGCGTACGAAACCTGCGACGCGGAGCGACATTCTTCTTCTCTTCTAACCCTTTCTGTTCGCGGTTCGATGAACGTGAAGAAATCGGCGTCCGGAGACTGAACTTTTAGGGGCATACTTTTTCGGCACGGCCTCGGATAAAAGCGTTCATCTTCGGCCGGGGACGTTTACGAGCCTGCCAGTCACCGGCTCCAACAATTATTCCGACCTTCTTCCGCTGGTTTTTTTTTAATTAACGACCGATCGAATTGATAATTTCGTTAGCCGCACGATACCGCTTGAAATCATTCATGAAACGGTGTTCGATGTTGGCGCATACACACTGGCGAACACTAAACGCGAATTTATTTTCGTTGTTTGGTAATGGCTGGACTGCGGATCTTTATGCAAAATAAAATTTTTGTACGTCAATTGTAATCTATAGGCGCTAAGTAAACATCTATTTTGCTCGTTAATAATATTTATATGTTAACACTAGTATTCACTAGTGATTCTAGTATATATTCACACTGATTCTAGTATTTTTAAATTGCGAATATTGAGATTGTAAAAATGCATTCATGAGCAATTATTTAAATGGCTACAAACTTTGATAGATACATTCATGTTATTTTTATAAAGTAATGTAAAATAGTCATTTTTAGTGCCCCGTAAACCCAGTGTTAAACATGGTATATTGACATTGTTAAACTCTTCTAATCTTTTTACTGTTTTGAATTACACCTGCTAATTTTTGTCATAAATGCATAAAATCCGCAGTCTAGTAATGGCCAGTTTATTCAGGATTCGTACAATTTTCATTTTACGCTTGAATCATTTCGATCGAATGTCGTACAATTTTCAGCACGGTGCTCGAATCATTTTGTTTAAACTTCGTGCAATTTTCATAGTGCTACATATTCGAAGTATAACGACTAAATCGATCGAATTGAAGAAACGAATTGCTGAGAAACGAAGCAGGCTGAATATTAGCCGAGTCTCGCGCAATTACTGCCGGGAAGCGTGTTAACCCTGAAATTAGCGTAACACCGTTGATCCACTTTCCTGCTGCCTTTCAAAAAATCGTGTCAACGGTCGGCCATCATTTGTCGGCCGCTGTGCGTTACAGAAGCGAGCGCATCGTTGCCTCCGCGAGCACGTTCGGAATCGTTAAAGCGTCTTCCCGGTTTCTTCGGTTCCCGAGAGCGGCCATTTGCCGTTTCGCGAGCTTTTAATCTCGCCCGGTCGATACAACCTTTTTTCCACGACGAGCCGCGGTAATCACCTCTCCAATAAACATAACACGGAGGACTAACGTCGGAACCACTATAATCTCCCAAAGTAAAACGTTCGAGGGCCCGATAAAAATGCGGCGCAGATTCGCCCGGCGATAACGCGGAGAGCGTTCCCGATAGCAAGGGGACACGAAAAAGGTCGCAACAAGAACGCCAGCGGAGATAGAAAGGCCTTCATTTTGACGAACGCCGGACGACTGCGGTCTGTCCCCGTTCCTTCTTCGTTTTTCTGCCCCCCCTTGCGTCGCACGTCGCCGTGCAGTTTCGCGAGAGTTTCTCTCCCGGCAAAAGGTAATTTGCGGATTCCGAGAACCGCGACGATAGCCGGAGAAATTAAAACCGGGAACGGCAGATAAAGCTGGTGGCGCGATCGAGCTCGACGATTCGGGCCCGACGGACTGCTCGTTTTTCCCCTTTCATTAGATATGAATCGTATCTCATCGGGCGTCGGGCCCCGACGTGTAACCTGCCCCCTCGGCGATACGTGAGTCAAGTGCGAAATTCGTTCGCCAGGGGAAACCGATCTCCCCTATCTACGAGAACGGAAAGTAGCTCTCGAAACACGCGTAACTTTCGAACCAGTGAATTCCTCGCCTCGAAACATCGATTTGTGGCGTCCACCCGTCGATACGTGCAGGACTGTGTATCGAAAAGTGAAAAATTTCTGGGTTGCCGAGGTGAAGTTTAACAGTTATTGAAGATTGTACAGTCGTCCCGCGATGCGATTACTTCGCGAAAGTGCAGTTGCGCTTGTTTCCGAAGTTGTATCTTGCAAACGAGGGTACTCATTGACGCGTTTTAGCAATTTAGTGGAACATTCTGCAGAAGTGGTGATTCCAGCGTCGACGTGGAAGTATTTAGTATTATAGGCTGTATCCAAGTATTTTACCCGGGACAGGTAAGTTATTGTCGGCTCGAAGCTGTTATGCAAAATATCCTTCTGGTTTAATCGCCACGATTTGGCTGGAATTGATAGAGGAATCGAGTACGCAATGCGATAACTTGTGCGGGTACGGCGATATCGTAGTAACTGTACACCGCGCGATAAGCGGAACTGGTTCTCGAGGATTAGACGTTTCAGTCCCCTTTACCTGTTCGCCTATTATACTACTACGACTATGTTCTGGATTATATGGGGGATCCTGCGGGTCCGTGTCTACTTTATTAGACGATCAAAGTGGTCAGCGAAGAGCGAGCTGCTGCTGACTGTGATTTTCTACGGTTCTCCTTTTAGAAAGATCTTCGCGAATACCTGCGGAAATAACGAATTGGTAAACAACGTTCGGAACTGCTTGGTGGGCCGAAAGTTTCTTGTAAAATCGACCTGTGCAAATTGTATCTTTTTAGAAAAGGTAAGCAGCAGAGTTTGGGGAAAATATAAAACTTTAATGACAGGATGATCGTGTCTTTCATACATGCTCCTGTTATTTAACCCTAAACTGGTCGCGCCTGGTCTCACAGACCGACTCTATTTACTCATAATGTGTTTAGTCACGAGTATGTAATAATTTCCATTATCGTACTTCTATTCCTTCTGAATTAAAAAGAATGCATTATATGTGTCTTGTTACTTGAACCCAGTGACATTTTTAGTGAGAAGGTTTAGTGATAAGGTTTGTGATATCCTAGGGTTAACACCCTAGGGTTAACAATACTATAGTTAACGACAAATACTTTTGAAGCAACCTAATAGTGAATAAGGAAGAATCGCTGCTGACAGTACCGACAACTGTGGCAAGATTTTTCAATTGTAAGAGAAGGAATCTGAAATCCGCCATTTTGACGGGCCCGGTGATTCCGGGGAAGTATGCCCGGAGAATTACGTCAGCCTTGTACGACCAGTATGGCGGTCGATGCGTTAACACGAACGGTTTCTCCGAACAGGTAGTGCGTTACATTAAAGAATCGCCACCCCACCAGGAACCACCTGTCCATCCCCGGTGTTCCGACACTGTAACTACCTTAACGATCCTCTAACGAGTTCCCCCGCCGGGGGAGGGTCGGTGCAAATGATGTTAATCACGGTCACGTCCGCGTATGAAGTGCTGAAACGTCTTCACCGGAAACAATGGGACCCGGTGATTTCGCAACGGCTACGCTCGGTGTACCGTTTCCCGATGGCGTTAACGGGCCGCCCGTTGGCTCACGCGAGACTATTTCGGGTCACGGATAGTATTCGGGGTCAGGTGAGGTAGCCGTAGGAGACCGGGGGACAGCGTTAATTGCGTCTTGCTGACACGGACTCCGATTACCTTCCTCGGGAAGCCCCGAGTGTACCCACCGTGTTACCTTCCGCGTGACTTTGCCGATAAAACTCGGACTTTTCCGCGGGAACGATTCCCTTTGACCCCGACGAAAGACCGGCCGAAAGAACGGTTTCAGTGCCGGCCGACCTGGCCCGCGATAAGTAATTAACCAGATTACGAAAATGATAACAGGAGACAAGGAAGTTTGCATGAACACATTAACCCGTTGCACTCGAAGCTGTTTTAACTCCGAAACGAAACCGAAATGTTTAGTAATTTTTTGGATACAAATTTAGTAATGTGAAAAGTATTTTGAATAGTGATGCGGCAATTTTTAGTGGTGCCTTGCAGACGCCATTCTAGAGTGCAAAGGTTTAATATTGTGTATTTTGCAAGTATGTGTAATTTAGAAATTGACCTGAGATTGGTAATTTACCTTTGCACTCGAAGATATTTTAACTCCGAAACGAAACATTCTTTCCCACCTAGAATATTGCCCTTCTATATATATTCTTTTTTCAAGTTATACTTACGAAAATGGTGCAATTTACTCGTACAATACAGAAATGTTTAGTAATTTATTGGATACAAACAAATTTAATAATGTGAAAAGTATTTTGAATAGTGATGCGGCAATTTTTAGTGGTGCCTTACAGACGCCATTCGAGAGTGCAAAGGGTTAATATTGTGTATTTTGCAAGTATGTGTAATTTAGAAATTGACCTGAGATCGGTAATTTACCTTTGCACTCGAAGCTATTTTCACTCCGAATTGAAACATTCTTTCCCACCTAGAATATTGCCCTTCTATATATATTCTTTTTTCAAGTTATACTTACGAAAATGGTGCAATTTACTCGTACAATGCAGAAATGTTTAGTAATTTATTGGATACAAACAAATTTAATAATGTGAAAAGTATTTTGAATAGTGATGCGGCAATTTTTAGTGGCGCCTTACAGACGCCATTCGAGAGTGCAAAGGGTTAGTACAACGTATGGGTCGTATACACAGTGTCCCATTTGAAGTTTCGTGCAGAATTATTCTCCAAACTACATATAGCTCGCGGTAAAAAATATTTCAAACGAAACTTACTCCGTTTCGTGGGAGATACGTACGTACGGTGGTCACAAATTGTCTCCAAATGGACGTGCTAAGAAAGCTAAATTCGGAGCAACACTGAATGCCCTTCAATAACCTTGGAAGAAGAAAGTGTTACAAGTCGATGAATTCGTCTGGGGATAGACTACACGCTTATCTGAGTAGCAACATACAATTCTACACTTAAAAAACAGAGGTCACCTTGAAATCTTTATAACCACATATCCCCCGCATCAGACTAAGTTTTATTTGAAATATTCCTCACAACGAGTTATAATTTGAGAAATAATTGCGCCGGAAAGTTCACTTGAAACAGTCTGTATATCTTTAACAAAGAAAATTCCACGTTTCGATGGAAAGATACCCGACCCTTTAAGGTTAACAAAGAAGCAGATAAGCACCGAATAGTTTTAGCGCTAGCATCTCGGAGCAAGACGAATTATCCGAGCACGAAAAGCGCGTATCGGTAGTGTGAAAGACTCGATCAAGGCCAGCCAGGTCCGAGGAGTCGAGCATCAATCAAAGTCGATCGGAATCAAAGGATTAAAGCGGGTACAGGGTTTCCTCGCGGGCCCTCGTCCTGCCGGGGACGACCGCTGGCGACTTTTCAGCTCTCCGCTCGTGGTTTTCACGGTGATACAAGTTTTTCTCTCGCTCCATTTATTCCCGTGACAGTCGTCGACTGGCAGGCTCGACCGGTCCGTAGCTCACCGAGCGGGCAAATCTCGTCTCGAGGCTGTTACTCCTCGGCTCGGATAAGAACGCAAATTGAAAGATAACGCGGAAAATTTATATATTTAAATACATATACGGTTACGAATGAGACACTGTATTAGAACGATTGTTTAGATTGACAACCCATGTACAGCTCTTCTAACCGTGCCATGCTGTACATATCCAACAAACATCCTTTGCTTGAAAGAAAATCTAGACCTAAGTAATAAATATCACACGTGCAAGAAGCGCAACCAAAAATGTCAACCACAAAAACAGTGCGTGACCAAACTGCCGGTCCCTTAGTTTATAAAGTTATCCCTATTGTTGTACTTTTTCTTTAGCGTTTATTGTTCCGCAGTAAAATATGTATGAGAATATTGAATTCTCGTTTGAGAGTCGAGATGTCGAAGTAGAATAAAATGCTATAGCGAAATCGGTATGAGGTCACTCGGCCCGATACGTCACACCTGAGACGAGAGTTTTCATTAAAATATTCCTACATATGTAATGTTTATTCGAACGGGAGCTTTTCCACTGAACCCACCGGATGAATCGCTAATTCGCGGACAGTCGTCAAGTCCGAATCAATTTCCGCTAATTCGCCATGCGCCATGGTTGAACGTGGCTGGAAGTTTTACGACGAGACAACGGAGCCACCTCCGACTATCGATAGTCGTTCACCGGGAGCGTAATCAACGCGATAAGGCGGTTCTCTTCGTGGAAGATCGACGAAGCTCTGCAGTTACTGCTAATAAACGAACGACCCGGAGAAACGCGCGGCAACCGATCCGGAGACCGGTTCTCACGATGAGATCTAGACAAATTGGGAAGATCAGCTGGCGTCCTGTACGGGGCAGGGGCTCGGACTGATAAGCCGGGAAATTACTCCTTTTTCCCATACAGTTTCCTCCGCGTTAGGGAAAATTACTGAACTGTCTCGGAACGGTGGCGATCGACTTTGGTCATTTTGTTTTCCGGCGTGTTCTTGCGCGCAAGAAGGAAATCAATTGGAACCCCGTCGCGACCATATTCGAGGGTCGTTAACGGCGGCCATATTGGTCGTTTCTGGACAGAATACGGTGCGCGATTTTTCCACCGTCGAATCCACGATATTTGCGAACCCGATCGTTGAGAATACAATCCAGAGTTGTCGCGTGACGTGAGATGTGAAATCGAATCGAACCCCGTGTCTCGATAGAGGTCTGTTCGCCGTTCGAAGCGATCGACGTGCTCGCGATCGATTCACAGCCGTCCAGAATGAGGTTCGGGCTTTCAGCCCGGCGGATTCCCGGCTTTCCAAAGAAGCAGTCTCCTCTTCATTAAGCGGCAACAGGAATATATATCTTCTTGCGGCTCCGTTCGCTCCGGCCACTTGCGCGAAAGTCGAAAAAACAAGTTTCCGTTCTTGCCGCGGCGCGGGCAGGTGTTTCCGCGAAGGCGAACATATCGAAGTCGTCGGAAATGATTCCGCGATCGGGAAACACGCAGCCAATTTAACCGCGAGCCCGGATTCGACGTGGATCCGGGCGCGCAGAAGGCGCGCACGAAGCCCCACAATGAAGATCCGCAGCCCAGATACCGGCTGAACTTTCTATTCCCGTTTCGAGGATCTAATCAATACAACCGACGGTGCACCCACGGCGTTTCTAATTTATTAGAACATCGATTTAATTAACGTTCAACGATCTCGTACCGCGCGCGCGCACACCTCTAAATCATAAGGGCAGGAGCGCGCACGCCTTGTTAAGCATCCTCTTTCTCTCTCTCTCTCTCTCTCTCTCTCTCCCTCTCTGCGCTTATGGTTATTTCCGTTGCAGACGTAAAAACCAGAAGGGTTCGCGTTCGGACCAATCAGGCTGGAATCCGAAGAGATCGTTCGCGATCGGCCGTCGTGAAAAATATGAATCCACCGTAATCTATTAGCGGTAATAATCCCCGGCATTAAAGCATGCGCCGGGAGGGGGGAAATAAGAAAAAAAGTAGATGAAGCCATACGGGGTACGAGGCAATCGCTCTTTTCCCGTAATTATGAACCTGAACGTATCGGATCGTAGGATCGATCCCCCGGTGAATTTAATTCGTGAGTCTACTAACACGATCCCCGCTGCCCCGTTCCGTTCATTCGATCGTTCCATCGGACGCGCGATATTTTATTCGGTACACGCTCTTCAAATTAGAACTTGTACTTTCAAGGTACGCGAACACTGATTGCTGTGTGTTTATCGATCACGAGCATTAAAACGCTGATACCCTGATGGGGCCTCGAGGGGGCGAACGTGTTAAAGTGATGGACTTCCCATGGCCGGGAAAATGGAAAACTCGGAAATTGACAAGGAAGGGAAACGCGCGGCGATGCGAAGAAGCGATAAAACGTATTTGAACTCTGTTTATACCGATTATTTTACGGTATTTTTGTTATGTACGGTTCTAGGAGACCTTTTACCCTTTTACCCTTGTAATCTAATTATGGTATTATTAGGTTTGGCTTAGGTCGCTGTGTATATTATAAATTCGACGGAGAATCGTGTGAGTGTCAGTTATACCACAGTTATAAGTTCTACTAATTGTCTCGCAAAGCTCGCTTGATAACCTAGAATAACAATAACTACTCATAGCGACGTCTTGGGAGACGATTCTTACGCCATTTTGTAGGGAAAAGTATACCGAAAAGAGTGCAATTTGTTTGATCATGGAACTCGGAAGAATATTGAAAATTTTCATTGGTTCACAAGACTCCGTAGATTCGCGATAAGGTAGAGTGACAATGTTACCGACAAAAATAGGCGCAAAATGGTTTTACGTGCCTCAACTTTTCGTCCTTATATAAGAATATTTTTCGCTGGGAAAGGGCTCATTCGAAAGACGAAGGTTCAATCTAGCGCACACTGGTCATGAGCTGACGAGATTATGCAGATATTTGGTAATGTAAGCGTTAGAATCCAAGGATTTTTATGCCATTGGATGAGTTTTCTGGATGAAATCGGGCGCGCTAGAAAATATCCCCAGCTACAAATTGAGCTATATTCTGTCTTGATTCTCTGCGAAATAAAGCGAAAAACTTGAAGCACGTTTCTGGCGTCAGAATTCATAATATCGATAATGTATAGTCACAGACTTAAGACCAGTCGTATCAAACCAATACAGATCTTAAGTCTGTGTCTGTAGGCTGTGAATGGAAATTATATAGCAATTACCGACCTGCTGACTCTGAAAAAATCACGCGACTATCCCCAAGGACCCTTAAGCCCCAAAATGTTACTAAAATATCCACATTTCAACGTTTATTACAACTATAATATTTACGAAATTGTACTAATTTCTCCCGTTTCTAGGTCCGTGGACATTCAGGAAGTTCACAGATATCGGTCCGCGAGAAGATTCGTTTTAGGGCGGGTAGGTGGCCTAACGTCGAGAGACGTTAACTGCGGGCCGCGTCGCGACAATGATCGAGGGACTGGCCGGTTCGTCTGACTCGAGCATGGTCGCCAGGTTAATCTACTTACTCGGTTAGGAAGGTATCAGGAGCATGGGGCGAGCAGAGGCGCTGACAGTCAGTGAAGTCTCCGGGTGTCTCGGCACGCGCGGCGAACTCCCACGGGGATCTGGTCTCCTGACACCCCCTCGGCTCGAACCCCCAAACAAAATGGACTCTCTCTCCCCCCGGCGGCGGTAAGTAGGTGGCACTGGGACACGGTGACGCTGACAGAGAACAAAGGCGGCGCGGAGTTCGCGGGAATAACGAACTGCATCTCCTCCGGTGAACCTGCGAACCGAAGCCGAACCGAACCGAACCGAACCGGTGCGGCGCGGTGCAGAACGGACCAACTTTGCGCGAGGAGGGACGGGGGGGTTCGGTATGTTAATTACAGGCCAACATACGTCTGCCCCTTCTCTCATCTTTCGGTCCGGGGGGAGAAGTACTGTTGCCCCTCTCGTTCTTTCTCATCGGGTTAGCTCGGTTGCCAGCCGATTCGTCTTGGAACGGCCCATCGCCGGTCTCGTTGCACGCAGGGCTCGCGTGAGACCGACGAGTCGACCCTACGACCCGAAGCCGAGAAACCTTCGTTTTGCCCTCTTTCGATCTCCGAGAGAGCTGGCCGACTGGCTCGGAACCACGGCCACGCTTCTCCGCGTTTCTCCGTCTTCCTCCGGTTTCGCCTTCTTCTTCGTCGCCTCCTCCTCCTCCTCCTCCTCCTCCTCCACCTCCTTCGCCTCTCCCACTTTTCGTCTTCTTCGTCCGTCTCTGCTTCCTCCTCGGGTTCCCCTGGCCCGGCCGATTTCTCGCGTCGAGGGGGCTGCCCACGGGAAATCGGCCGGCAATTACTATACCACCGGGGCCCCCGAGACGTTCCTCCGATTCGAAAGCGTTTCGCGCTTCCCCGGAGTACCAGCCCGGGGATCGAAGGGAGCCCGTCTCAAGGTCTACCACGGAATTCGCTAGGGAGCAACGGGGATAATCGTTGATGCTCCGTGAAGTATTTACTTAGCTCTTCCTCCGGCTCCGGCTACGGCCACGGCTACGGTCACGGAGCACCTCGAAAGGACTCACGCCGGAGGAGACCGAGGAAATTTTCGCCAGGGACGAGATTATTATGCTGATGGGAAAATAATGGCGGTTCCGCAGCCTCCGCGACGCCGCCGCCGCCGCCGTGTTCCTGCGGCCGAGGTGTTCGAATCGTCCTCGGTTCGCCACGTTTTATTATTCAATTTATCGATGTTCGGTCGCTTCGGCCGGCACCTGGCAGCTTTCACGCTCGCCGGCTATCCGGAGACCGCGAAATAAGATATTCAGATGTCCCTGGGAATATATATATCGCTGGCCCTCTGTCGCCTCTCATTTTCCGACCTTGAAATTGTACCTGTCAGCAGTCGTTTCCCCATTTAAGAAATATTCATTTTTATTGCGAAAATGTTTGAAGGTTTCATTTACAGGCGATGGTTTCGTAATTTTTGCAAAGTGGCAAGACACTTCCTCTGCGTTAAACATTGATAAATGTCCGTGGTGTGGATAGAACCGCTTATATCGGCCCTTGCTCTGTTAATGACAATCTGCGATGGCACAAAATCAGAATAAAAAATGTATCACGTCGTAAAGCAACGCGCCGCACACGCTTCCTTCGAACTACCAAAAAATGAATAGAATTACCGCGAAGACTGCACGGAGAGAGCCGCGTTATTATGCTCGAAAAAGTGCTCTACAGTTGCCCAAAGTACAAATTACTCGGCCCTGTAATTGACGGTTACGGGGCAAGAGGAAATTGCGGTGAAAGCGAAGACGGAGCGTTTCACAGGTGAAGTGCTGCCAGCGACGAGAAAAAAGAAGCGCAAGAATAGCATCGATGTCACAGGCAAGCGGACGAACCGAGGAAAAAGCGGAGTCATAAGTAATTGATAAATAATCGATCATGAAAACCAGTTAGTCGTGCTCTGTCTCTATGTATACCGCGCGTGCATCGACGTCATAAATCGGTCTCCTGTGAAGACGTGGTTGGTTGTACGGCGTTCCATTCGAAATAGTCGTAGCTCCGTTCGAGTTCGTATACATAAACAACACGTTCGCGGTGTGTACATTTCTCAAACAAACAAACGTTTCCTCGCCACGAACCGCGACTCACTCTCCGTCCGTCCTCCAGCGAATTCCTCGTTTTATCGTTCGTTTCCGTTCATTTTTACCGGGGCTATTTTTCCCCAAAAATGTTCCAAACACTGTTTTCAGATGTATAAATTATTGGATTTTTTCCTGGCAGAAACGTGAGATATTCACGTGGGATATTAACCATTTGTTGCGTTATACTGGTTCAAGATTTATCACTAGACTGCAGACGTTATGCAATTTCCAATGTTTACAGACAAATTTTAACCCTTAGCACTCGAATGAGATCAATGATTATTCAAAATATTTTTTACATTATTAAATTTGTTTGCATTTAATAAATTACTAAACACTTCAGTATTGTACGAGTAAGTTGCACCATTTTCGTATATGTGTGTGTATATATAACATAAAAAGATAGGATTTTACTTCACTTTCTTAACCCTTTGCACTCGAAGCTATTTTGACTCCAAAACGAAACATTTCTTCTTTTCATATCTTTTTATTTTTAATAGGAACAGCCTTTGTGGATTCAAAGCAAATAAAAATCGTATTAAATTCTCCCAAATTTTATATTCTAGCATTTTTTTATGAGTTCCACGAGCCATAAAAGCGACTCAAATAAAATAGTTCAACTTTTCTATAATAATTTCTTTGCTACGAAAAAAAACTAAAATCTAATCCTGAGAGTATAAATATAGTTTCGATTGGATAATTTTTTTAAGGGTTTCTGGGGGTCGAAATTTTTGTCAGGATGAGAAACCACCCTTAAAATTAGTATTTCCCTCCTAAGGGACGTCTCGAGGTATTAGAATGTAACTTTAAGCAAATAATGTAGTATAACTATGGCCTCAATAAAGACCGTTCCCAATGATAACGCCCACCGTCCCCTTCCATAAGAGAATTGATTGGTGGGGGAAGCAGGCGTTTGGGGGGCTCCTACCGTGCCCATCACCGTTCAACATCATCATTCCCGGAAACATTCCGTGTCCTGGACAATCGAAATTCTACCCTAAAATTTCCTAAATTTTGGCCGAATTTCGCATTCAAATTTCCGGTTCGTCTCGAGGTATTAGAATGTAACTTTAAGCAAACAATGTAGTATAACTATGGCCTCAATGAAGACCGTTCCCAATGATAACGCCCACCGTCCCCTTCCATAAGAGAATTGATTGGTGGGGGAAGCAGGCGTTTGAGGGGCCCCTACCGTGCCCATCACCGTTCAAGAGCATCTTTCCCGAAAACATTCCGTGTCCTGGACAATCGAAATTCAACCTTAAAATTTCCTAAATTTTGGCCGAATTTCGCATTCGAATTTCCGGTTCGTCTCGAGGTATTAGAATGTAACTTTAAGCAAACAATGTAGTATAACTATGGCCTCAATGAAGACCGTTCCAAATGATAACGCCCACCGTCCCCTTCCATAAGAGAATTGATTGGTGGGGGAAGCAGGCGTTTGAGGGGCCCCTACCGTGCCCATCACCGTTCAACATCATCTTTCCCGAAAACATTCCGTGTCCTGGACAATCGAAATTCTACCGTAAAATTTCCTAAATTTTGGCCGAATTTCGCATTCAAATTTCCGGTTCGTCTCGAGGTATTAGAATGTAACTTTAAGCAAACAATGTAGTATAACTATGGCCTCAATGAAGACCGTTCCCAATGATAACGCCCACCGTCCCCTTCCATAAGAGAATTGATTGGTGGGGGAAGCAGGCGTTTGAGGGGCCCCTACCGTGCCGATCACCGTTCAACATCATCTTTCCCGAAAACATTCCGTGTCCTGGACAATCGAAATTCTACCTTAAAATTTCCTAAATTTGGGCCGAATTTCGCATTCGAATTTCCGGTTCCCGGCGTCGTCCCCGTTTCATCGATCGCTCGATCGTGACTAACCCCGGCGTATCTCGAGTCCCCGGATAGCTCTCCGGAGATAATTTTCCGTTTCGAGCGCCGTGGGTTTTTGCGCTCCCCTTTTTCTCGGCTCGCGGCACGTACTCGCCGGATTTCACTCGGCCGCGGCGCGCCGGTTCGTGCCGTTTACTTTTCCTTTCCGGCGCGGCGAGGGATCGTCGGCTATCCGCGCGCCGGTCGGAGGAAATCAAAGAAGGATCGCGTGCGTCGTGACCGGGTTCGTTTAGCCGGCATTACCGAAGTATTTACGCCGGCGCGGCGATCCGTCAGTAATTTCCCTGGCGATCGTCCCTGGGACCGGCGTCGCGTCGCATTCGCCGCCTAATGATAACTCCTCCGGCCGCGCCGCGCCGCACCGCGCCGTCGTGGCAAAACGCCCGACCGCCATTTCGGAATCGGCAACCGTCGACTTCGCTTTCATCGCGTATTACGTCGCCCGAAGGTGTAACGCTGATCGCTCAACGAAATGGGACACCCCGTACGCGAACCTACGGCGCCGGCCATTGCAACGACTAATTGTCCGATGCACGCTCGAACCCTTCCCGTCCGCCATCGCTTAATTCCGTATTAAACGATGAATTTGCACGCCTTTCAACGTTCGCACGCAGCTGGAGGTTGTGGGACTCGACTTCTTCCGATGCGTTATTCAGGTTTTTCTCTCGGTAATTTCTACCCTCGATTGCTGTTGCGAGGCCGTTTTATTCGTATTTATTCGGAAAGTTGACAGTGAAACAAATTTGCGTGGATTCAGGTTAAAGTAAGAGGGAAATTATCGTTCAATCTTATTGGGAATGGGTGTATACATAATAAAAGGTCACTCTCTTATAACGCACGGAATAGAGATTATATTTCAAAATGTTCTCGAATAGCACGTCGTCAGACACGTCTTTACCGTTTGAGAGAAACGTCACGAATGAAAAAAAGAAAACGAAACAGAGGAGCAACAGTCCAGTATGAACATCAGAAGATCGAGGGTCAACATACAATGTATATCAACTTCAGATACAATGTATATCTAAAGCCGATTCAAACGATCCTTCCTTCTAAAGAAATAACAGATTCATTTTGTTCCATTTATGAAATAAATTCCAACAAATCTCAATTCAGAACGGATAACATTGTGTTTTTTTTTCTCCTAAAGATTAAAACCATGTCTGATGCTAATATTTCGAGGTTCTCATTATTGGACACGAAAACTATCAATATATATATTATCAATATGAGATTCTAGAAATGTTGACAGGGTGAGTTTAAGTGACCTTGAACGACCCTCGCGAGTAGATCGTTGTATTCTTAAAACGCCGGGAACATAGGAGGGACCTGTGAGATATAAATTGTCGCATTTAAAAAAAGGATTGACCTTCGTACCTCATATACGTTTGTTACGCGATGAATTTCGGAGCACCCTGTAGGTGTGCCCTTCGAAGCGAAAAGGTTAACGCGCTCGGTGCATGCGAAGTACAATCTGACTACTCACCTCCAAAAGTGGGGCACGTATCCGGCCGGGCATAAATCTCGACACTGGCCGCAGGGTGCACCTTGAAGGACAACATTACCATGCGAGTAACTGTTAGAGTGGCCGTCTTGACCCGGTGACAGCATTCTGCAACAACAGGTAGATCGAAATGTAGACGACGATCGGCCGATGCGCGTCGAGGAGACACGAGTTGCAACGTCGCAGGCAATGTCGCAGGCAATGTTGCAGCAATGTCGCAGCAATGTCGCAAGCAATGTCCCGGTCTACGGACGACATACTACAATGTTGCTCGAGAAAGGGAACGATCCGAAGAGTATCGATACCGAGGGAACATCTTGTTCAATTAATTACGAACCACCAGATATCGGATCTTCGAATTACCGCCCGGGAACTGGAAACACGTCGAACTCGTAATTCCGGTTCCTTTTTCCACAATGTTTAACACAGTCTGGAGAACGCTGCGCGGCAACATAAATCAGCGCGGCGACATAAATCAGCGCGGATATAATTAATCGGGTTCCCGTTAAAAAGTATCGCGGTTTCACCGCGAATCGAGCCTCTGTGGAAGAGAGTATCACAGTGTCTGCTCCTTCATTATAATCGCATTAGCAGCCTCGTCGTCCGATTTGATGTTACCGGTGACGATACTGCCGGCTACAATGAATCATTCCACTCTATTCGCTGGTCGGTATCATTATCGTCATTGATAAGGTAAAGGCAAATCGCCGGCCGATCGAATGAAATTTAATCGAGCTGCCGATGAAAGGAAACAACAGAGGCGCGAAGGAAGTTCTCAAAATAATTTGAAAACGAATCGATTAGGCTGGAGAATGATCGTTGCGGCGACGGGAATGTCGAAGTACCTACACACGTGCGAATAGAATTAACACGCAAAGTCGAAGTCGCCTATTTAGTGGAAGCAAAAAGATTTCAATCTATCCTAGCGAGTACAGCTTTAAATCGCAATAAAAATTAATTTCTGATCGCTAAGAAATTAGTGTTAATATTGGACTGTTTGCGACTAAGCAAAATTGATTCCCATTCTCTGATGCGGTAGAAGTTCGTCCTAAATATTATAAACTGTCTCACTACGTTTCCGAAATATATTTTAAAAGAAAGTGTATGGAATTGAAAGACCTCGGAGCGGAATAAATCCTCGTTGAAGAGGATCGAGACTCCGCACGAAAGATCACTGGACTGTCCAGATGTTCCAGAAACTTTCGATCATGAATTCGCGAGGAACGAGTCCGGTCGCCGAAAATGATTCTTAATGAGCAGTTGTCGCTTCGGGTTTACCCGGTTTTATGCAAATCGCATCGCTCTCGCGATCTTTAATTTAACGAGTATAGGGCCAAGATAATACCGGCGATTACCATAAACTACAATAATTATCGTAAATTATCATTCCCGCGTGGCCGGGGCCCACCGGGGCGTTATTAAATCAGACAAATGATTCGTTTATTACGGCGGCGGTAGAAATTAACGTGTACAGAGAGACCGCGAGCGGGAGAGTGGGAGACAGAGAGAGAGAGAGAGAGAGAGAGAGAGAGAGAGGCGCGTGTTGCTCCCGCGGCGTTCTCCCGTTTCGCGAAGCATCGCCAGAGAAAAATGTTACGCGATCGCCGCTCCCGTAGGTCATCAATCTTGGTCAAATTCAGGAACCGATCTCCTCCTCGTCTCGCACCTGTCCCGCGCGCGTTTTCCCATTCCGCCTCTTCCCGTTACCGGGCAACAACAAGGCGCGCCGCGAAAATAATTAATTAAAGGCGCCATCTAATAGGTTGGAACACGAGCGATTACACCCTTCTCGAATCAATAATGGCGAGCCGGTAATTAACGGTTAAGCGATGTGTCCCGCGAGATCTCGATCGGCGCCCGATTAACCGACACCCGGTAATTACAGGTTCGTGAAATTTTATTACAATGAAAATCCTCGAAAGACGAACGAGGAAGGACGAAACCCGAGGGAGAGAGAGAGAGAAGAAGAAGAAGCGAACCAACCGTCGTACGTCTCTCGCGTATCCTTGCCCATTGAAAAACGTCGCGAGACACGTTTCGCTCGAGACATGGCGACCGCGTTATAAATATTTCCCCTTCGAGAGACGCGATCAAAAATAATGGCGCAGCTGTGCCCCGCGAAAACCGAGCAAAAAGACGACGCCCGGCCGAACCGGGCCGATAAGTTATCCGGCCGTTTAACGAAACTCCGATCGGCGTTCTTTGTTCGTCGTTTTTCTCCCGCGGGCCCCCCCGGTCACGGTCCGTAAAGGCGAAATCGAAAATTGCCCGGCGATCGCGGAATTAATCGAAAGCGAGGTTTCGAGCCGAGAGTCGCGGGTGAAAGCTGCAGGCTCGATGAGCGATCGCCGAACTCGATCATAGTCGCGCACGCGCGGTCACGGGCGCACCGCGAGCGAGAAGACGCGCGAAAGAATGGAGAGGTGAAGGAGGAGGCCGTGGCCTAGGATAGCCGCTCCGGTCTTTTATGAAAGACCGTGACAGGAACTACAAGGCCGTTCATGGTCTCGCGAGCCACGCCACGCGCCGACGCTCTGCGACATGCCGAAGGACGTAAAAAAACGCTTAGCCCTTCCATCGAAAAATACTCGGTCGAAAATGGCTCGGATTAATCGGCCGCTCCTTTTAAATACCGCGAGATCGCTTCGAAAGAGCCTCGTTCTTTCTTTCTGACGATTTTTTTAGCCTTGGCAGTGGCGCTCTAGCGTTCGCGCACAAGGACGAGCTTGATGTCATTTTATCGACTCCTCGGCGATTAATTAAAGAGAAGCTGTTTCTCCGTCAGAGTCTGGTGTGCTAACGAGGTCTAACGATCAAAGAAATTCGTTAAATTGGGTAATGCTTGTTCATCCGTATAAACAATCGTTACAAGAAGAATCTTTGTCAATGTTGAATGTCTGAACTCATTTTTCTCTAGGTCTCCTTTTCTGCAGAATTTTATATAGATTTGTGGTTCCATAAGGTGGATTCTATTTAATAAATTTGGAAGTCGATGAGATAGTATTTCATACACGAGTACACAGACTAGAATTATTGGATTTTACGTGACAAAGATGAATCGATCAAATGCGAAACAGTGAAGACACACTGTTTCGCAATTAATGCGCACACTATTGCACCTGTATTCTCGTACACGGTCTCTCGAAAAATACGAAAGGAAATTCGCATGAACGGAGCCACCGCGTTCGCGCGAAAATGAACGCAGGATGTTCTTTCTGCGAACAACAAGTACAAAAACTCGAAGCTTATGGAGCATCGTAGACGTTAGAGCAATTCAGAGGCAACGCAACGACGTATTCCAGAACATCGAGGCGACTTATTATAATGCAAAGCAGCGAGATGTAGGTACAGTTAGAGCGAGACCACGCGGGCCGATGCTCGTTCCACGGTACGCGTCGAATTAGACCGTTCATGCGAACGCTTTCAGCCTCTGCGCGCGGCCCGCACGTCCAGAAATTTCTCCGGTTTTATCGGCGTGCAAGATCTCTGCGAGTGAATTTCTTTACGAGTCTCGTGTATCTGACACCTTATCGGTGGCACCCTTTAGAGCTGCGCGCGCCTACAGCGTTCCAAGAGTTTCTAATTACCGCGGTGTATCGTGCACAATAACCTTGTTACCACGATGACCGACATACCGCCGTACATCAACATTCCCGGGTCCCTCTTGTCCCTCCCTGCGGGGGAATCTCGCGTGACTCTCGGCCCGGTGCACGCTGGGACGTTCTTATAAATTCGGTGGAGTCAATTAATAAATGTTCACGTCCCGAAATTGCTTGAAACTAGAGTCCGAAGAAACGCTCTCCGTGAGTTCATCAAGTATTTACTTGAGATACACTGAGAAGGGCACAGACTTCTTTCTGATCTCATTTGTTAATGATAACGTTGTTTGTTTGTCGCGCCCGGTCTCGCAGACCGACGTTATTTACTCATAACCAGAGGAGAGACTGTTTATTCATGAATATAAATTCTGAATTAACAACGATGCATAATATGTGTGTCTTGTTATTTGAACCCAGTGACATTTTTAGCGAGAAATAAGGTTTGTGATGTCGAATAAGCAATAAAATAAATAAACAATAGTCAAGATCAAGTCTCTCGCAGCAATGCGTATCAGTTTTCTTCCGCCGCGCGGCAGAAATTGTCTCGGCAACCCCGGAAGCTTGTCGCGCAGGCTGGAATGCAGCTTTCGGCACAGATTCCTTCTTGAGCGACGGTAGCTCACACGATCCACCTCCTCCGACCGGAGAAATTCGCATGCACGCCGAATTTCAGGGAGCCGGACGACCGCGATCATGCGTCCCTGGTCGGCCTAACCGCGAGGTTACCTGTGTCGCTCTTGCAGCGAGGCGACTTTCTTCCGCACTGCGCTCGGCGTCCTCGCAAGTCTCTTTGTGCGCAAAGAGTGTAGCCGGGTAAGGTAATCAAAAATACCCCCACCCAAACGAAATTGATTTCTGGTCACACCATACAACAGAGCTCTCAGAGAAACCCCTCTGTGACAAGTTTCAAGTCGCTACCCCTACCACGAGGGCAGTTACAGCGTGAGCACGGTTTCATGAATGATACTTCTTCCGTTCTGCTCACTGAAAAATTACGAAAAAATTCATGAACGTTCTACCTAACAGCGCAAACGACAGTGAATTATCTCAGAATTTTTGGTCGCGAAATCGATTTTTCCCAAAGTCCGGAAGCATAAAATTGCATCGAATTTCAACATTCGATCGTTCGCCGTCGCGATGGTTGTAAATTATAGCGCGAATTATAAAACATAATGTAATCGTAGCAGGAGAGAAATCATCGTTACTACCACAGAGAACCAGTTGGAAGCATTTTGAGCTCCCAGAGAAACCCCTCTGTGACAAGTTTCAAGTCGCTACCCCTACCACGAGGGCAGTTACAGCGTGAGCACGGTTTCATGAATTATACTTCTTCCGTTCTGCTCACAGAAAAATTCCGAAAAAATTCATCAACGTTCTACCTAACAGCGCAAACGACAGTGAATTATCTCAGAATTTTTGGACGCGAAATCGATTTTTCCCAAAGTCCGGAAGCATATAATTGCATCGAATTTCAAGGTTCGATCGTTCGCCGTCGCGATGGTTGTAAATTAGAGCGCGAATTATAAAACATAATGTAATCGTAGCAGGAGAGAAATCATCGTTACCACCACAGAGAACCAGTTCGAAGCATTTTGAGCTCCCAGAGAAACCCCTCTGTGACAAGTTTCAAGTCGCTACCCCTACCACGAGGGCAGTTACAGCGTGAGCACGGTTTCATGAATTATACTTCTTCCGTTCTGCTCACTGAAAAATTACGAAAAAATTCATGAACGTTCTACCTAACAGCGGACACGACAGTGAATTATCTCAGAATTTTTGGTCGCGAAATCGATTTTTCCCAAAGTCCGGAAGCATAAAATTGCATCGAATTTCAAGATTCGATCGTTCGCCGTCGCGATGGTTATAAATTAGAGCGCGAATTGTAATGTAATCGTGGCAGGAGAGAAATCATCGTTACCACCACAGAGAACCAGTTCGAAGCCTGTTGATAACCGTCCGTTGCAATTATTATGAGAATTACTCGACCCTCTCGCGTTTCCCAGAGCTTCGGGCGCAATAATGATTTTTAAATCTGTAGAAATAACTCGGTCACTCATACACGGACCGGCCGACGAGTTAACAAATCCGATTCCGACGATAAAAGCCGTTCGTTATGGTATCGTTCGGAGTAAATTCGCATATACCGGGGAAAAAACAAATTGGAAACGAGTCGTTTTCCACGCGGCGAGCGAGCGAGGACGGCCCCCGTAAAGTAATAGGAATCATACTCGCGGTATGTAATTTCGCGAGCGTGTTCCGAACCGGAGTGCGTTCCCCGCGATAAAATGTAACGAGTCCGGGACGATCCGCTGTTAACAAACATAAGCGGGGCATATCGCAGGCGCCGGGCAGAGCGAGTATTTCAGCCGGAAGAAGTCCCCGGTGTTCCGAGCCGCGTCTCCGCCAAATCCAATTTGCTCACTTATTCTGTCCGCGCGATTACGATCATCCACCATATAATATTACACGGCCTCGTTCGCGGGGAATGCCTCTCGCGGCCGGTAAGCACCGGCGAAACGAAACACGCCGGCAATTTCCATCGGCGGGATCGCCGGGGCCAAATAAACGACAATAATTAGTCTAAGTTGCCGTAATTGCCGGTCGACGGCCGACCGAAACGAAACACGGGGAAATAAGGAAAGTGGGCTACGCGCAAGAACCAGCTCGCGGTGTAATTAGTATCGTTTTTTGCGTCGTTAGTGTTGCGCGTCGCTAGCGACGGGCCGACGACAGCCCACGGGAACCCGGAGGTATGTTAATGGACGCGATAGCAAGTGGCCGGTGAGACTCTCCTCTCCGGGCCCCGCGGTTGCTTTATAATTCGTGAAACGGCCCAATTAACATTCCCCGAAAAGAGTAGGTGGTCCCGTTCCGACTCCTGAAACCCGCTCGAGTTACCGTCGCCCGACTCGCATAACAATATCCGTAATCTTAATCCGCGAAACCTGTCCCCGTCGTCGCAACCCCGTCAACCCTAAACGGAACGCCGCACATTCAACGAGAATAAAACAACTTTAAAATTTCATGGAAACGTTGCGAGCCAGGGCTGCGAGCAACGCGAGAGGCCGGCGAGGGGGTTGTTACCCCAGGAGTATGGTTTCAATTTGTTTTCAATTTTGAAATGTTTGTTGATTTGAATTTAAGATTAGTTACTTATATATGATTTAATCGATACAATCCGAGCGGTAAGATTGTATCGTGTGGGAACGTTCAATTATCAAATTAGGATGTCAGGCAATAATTGACCCTAACCCTTAAGGGTTGTATTGTATTTCGAATTAAGATAATTACAAATGTGGCTGTTTGTGTCGCGAATGAATATAGTAACTCTACAATTGGAGAAATTGTTACGCACGTTGCACTGTTTTGACCCACTGGCAATGCGGGGTCAGAGAGCAATTATTGAATGCTATGCTATGCTATTTTATTGTTACGTTTTCATTCGAAAGGGACTTTAATCCGATCTCACTAGAATTGACTCTTATGCGTGTAACGCGACGTGACCGCAAGATTACTATACCGAACCATTTCTGAATCTCTACTGAACCAAAGAGGATGAAAATGAACGGGTTTCTATGCCTTGAAAATGAAAGGGTACTCTGTTTAAGATTTAGTGTCACGTAGGGTCACAGTCACATTTTTTGTCACTTCTAATGAAAACCAGGCCCCATTTAGATTTTCGTTAAAAGGAGTTAATGAAGGTTATCCGGGCTATTTCCTATCAGAATCTTAATTAACGGATGCCTGAAGGGAGTGTCTAAAGATTTTCATATAAAGAGGGCATTCATTAATAAAGTGTCTTCCATTAATAAAGGGGGCCTGTTGGGACGCTTTTCGTTCTCAGAAAAGAGATTAGAACTTCTAATCGAAATGAACGTGGAGATAACGTCTCCATATGTAACAGAAACAATAAGCAATACTCTTCAAGTTACACTGCACAATGTCGGCGCTTAGGACCGTTCGAAAGTCAAATGTACTCTGGTGTTTTGAAAACGTCTCGGTGTCACCTTCGGGAATGCGTAATCAAAAATACAGGTTCCCACTAGAAGTTTCAACCGTACTCTCCACGGAGCTTCCCAAGGTTACTTCAATGTCAAACAAACACAATTCCTGTAGTTTCTTCTATGTCCTACAACTTTCAATCGAAATATCTTTCAATTTTCTTATTCTCGTTTCCTTTCTCTAATTTTCGAGCAATGGAATTTTGTCCACCAGCACGCTGCTTGTCGTTACAAATTGTGAGCGGCGAATCGAAACGCGTTGCGCAGCAGATCGGTTTACGGTGTTATTAACTCCGGCCAAACATATTCGACTGAATTCGATTGACTCCCGAAGTACGGACGCAAGAAGAAGGAGGCAGGTAAACGAGGACGTAAATCCTGGTTAATGGCCACCGGTTGAAAGTCGCGGGACGATCAAAGGTGATCCTCGTCGTTTCATAAAGTCCGGCTCGGCTGGCCGAAGCCCCCTTGCGCGGCTCGCATCGTGCCTCGAGTTATTATAAATGTTACAAAAACAACACTTTCGATCGTGTATCGGTAACGACCATGTTATCTGCCCCCGTTATCCGCGATCGCTGGTCTTCCAAAAAAGGCGATAACACGGGAAAACTTTGAAACTATGCGGAACGGATTTACAGAAGCACAAAATATTATGTTGCCAACCGCGTAATCGTTCGATCTCGATCAGTATCGCAAATAGAATCGCAAAGGATGTTTGAATAATGAGAAACACAAGTAATGTAATCTAGAACAACCTGGAATAACAATACACGCACAGATAATCTCAAGATTTTTACAAAAATGGCTCCATCGATTGAAACGGCACAAGTTGTCAATTGACAAAATTTGCAGAATGTCAGTGATTTTTGTATCGGAACAACACAAATCGAAGGAACCCCTAATGAACTCCAGTTTTTCAAGGTAGAGACAAGGGAATTTATTCAGGAATTCCAGGTTAATTAAACGAAAACCGAACGTATACAAATTTCCCCGGTGAAAGCTACGTGTGCCCGGGAACTTACCATTGAAATCGGTTTTCCATTAGCGCACTGAATTATCTGCCATAAATTTGGAGCTCCTAAAGGCTTAATTGGAATACAAGTGTATCGCTAACGACCCGAACTCGCCCAGACCCGATTATCCCCTCCGCGCCCCTCGAAACACCGGTAACAACTCTATTCGATGTGCCGATCGTTCTTCAACCTTGAGCCCGCGAAAAAGCTCCGCGGGCATTCAGCGCGTAATCCGGCGAGCATTTCGCACGGTCATCTCATTCCCGGGCATAAGCTGCAGAAAAGTAACGAGACTCGTACGATGAGGCGCAGATTCGAGAGGACGACCTCGACTGCGGAGAACCGAGCCGAGGATCTTCGACGATGAAAGACTTATGCGAGACACCGCTGCAGCGGTGCAATGCCTGAGATCCTAAGTTCCCGAGGAACTTCAAACTGTGATGCGTTACCGTGAGCAATTTGGTAGATGATTAGACTGCGAGAGAAAATTTAAGAATGTTAGTTGGGCCGATTAAAATTGCTAAAGAGAGAATACATTTTGATTTGGCTCCTGTTTTGTACACTTCATACTGACAGTTTTTATTTTGCTTGAAGATCCACAGTCTGATGGCTGCATCATTATTAAATGTCTAGTAGATGAAGCTCCCCAGAGGAGATTAGATAGACCACCCTGGTGAACCACTCAGGCATACAAACTGCTATATTATAAACAATTTCATAGAAGAAATTCCTAGGAGATTAGATAGTGCTAGCAACCTAGTGAATCACTAAGGCATACAAATTGCAGTATTAGAAACAATTTAATAGAGAAATTTCTTGGAGATTAAATAGAGCTAGCATCCTGGTGAACTACTAAGCCATGTAAACTGCAGTGTTATAAACAATTTAGTAGAAGTTGCCCAAAGGAGATTAGATAGAGCTAGCACCCTAACGAATCACTAAGGCATACAAATTGCAGTATTATAAACAATTTAATAGAAGAAATTTCCAGGAGATTAGATAGAGCTAGCACCCTGGTGAACTATTAAGCCATGAAAACTGCAGTATTATAAACAATTTAGCAGAAGTTCCCCAGAGGAGATTAGAGTCAGAACCCTCGTGAATCACTATCACGATGATATAAACTGCATTATCATAAGCAGTCCAGTGGATAAAGCTTGCCAGAGATTAGGTAGTCACCTTGGCGAGTTCGTAAGACGATGAATAACCTGCATCATTATGAACAATCTTGAGGCTCACCAGAGGACATTAGGTATTGTACCCAAATTCCCTAGTTCCTATACGGGAGCATCGTCCGGGCTACATGATTTCGTTCACGCGAGATGGGTAATTTCGGTAATTTTTTAATTAGTTTCTTCACATAGTGTACAATGTATACGTGTAGGCCGCGGCTTCGATCCAACAGCGGATGAGTCATAGGTGGGAAATGTTGCGGGACCGAGCGGGTACCTGGTTGCGTGCGAAAACCCCGTTTCGCGGAATTCCGGTCCCGTTTTCGTGCAACGAGCGAGTCGGTGCCGTGGTCGTGTCTAGGACATAGCTCGCCGAATAAGCTGTCCGCGTTCCTCGCTGCGACTCGCAGCCCATTCAGAGCCGAGGAGGGAGCAACCATGCGATTCCGCTCCATCTGCCCGGATAGTGGTCGGCGATAAGGTCCCGGACCACTAAGCGGGCACCACCGTATATTGCCCTGAGCACGGCGAGATCTGCGATCGAGAGCATGCGCGTGTTTCCGTGCGCGAGCGAGCGAGCGAGCTAGCGAACAAACGGACGAACAGGGAACGCTTATACACGGGCAACGTGCAACCGCGGAGAATACGGAACACGTACTACACGTACCTGTTGCTTTCTCTCTGGAGCCGGGATGCTGAAGCCGAGCCGCTCGGTCTCGGTACCGCTCGGGAGTCTCGATCCCGAAATCGTTGCGCGTAAATCCACGGATCGGCGCGCACCCCGGACAACGCCGCCGAGCCTCGTCCCCTGTACCGACGATACTGTGACGCGACGCGTGTCTCTCGACGATACTCTCATGCGCGGCGACGGCAGCAACGGTGACGGTCGCAAGAACGACGATGCGGTCCCTCGCGAGTCAACGGAAACACGGGACCCCGGAGCCAGCATCGCCGGCCGCCGAACACCCCGCAATATCCCCCTCGGCGGATCTCCTGGACGCCTTCGAACTGACACCACTTCACAGCTGCACCTGCACTTGCACTTGCACCGCACCGCGCGACTATCAGCGGAACGCCGTTGCACAGAGTCGTGGGGCCCCGGCGGATCACGGGGTACCGTCGCTGCGCCGTCCTATATCGTGTCGAGAGGACCGACGACGGTGGCATCCTCGCGGCATCACCGTACACTGCACTCGACTCGAGTCAAGCCGAACGACTCGGCTCGCTCTCCTCTCATTCTCTCTCTTTCTCTCTCTCTCTCTCTCTCTCTGTTAGATACTTTCTCGCTCTCCGTCTCTCCTCCCTGGCAGCCACGGGGTCCCTCTCTGTCCCGGCTCTGCCCCACCGATTCCCCCCCAACCCCCCACCCACCCCCGCCCCTTCTCTTTCTCTCTCTCCTTTTCGTCCTTTTCTCTTTGATCCGTCTTTTTACCCTTCCCTTCGCTTCCCTTCCCCTCTATCTCGTTCTATCTCGACAGGACTCGAATCTCGTGTTTCACAACGGACGGACAAGCGAAGCCGCTCCGCGATCGTATTCGGTAACTGTTCGCGGTTCAACGATCGTACGCCGAGGTTACCGTAAGACCCGCGCGCGCGGGCATCGCGGACCCGGGAGCAACGGCGAGCATCGCCGCGGGATCTGTCATCTCTTCGTGTCGGGGACCAGAGAGAAAGAGAAAGAGAAAGAGAAAGAGAGACAGAGAGCCAGGGCCCCGGCGAACGATGTGTCCACGCGAGCTCGTAAATCGTCGAACTAGTTCGCGTCTTCTTAATCACGACCGGTTCGATGTTGTCCGTCGCTCTCCCGCCGTCCCCCTCCCTCCCTCCCACCCGCCACCCGATTGCCGATGTCGCGCGAGAGAGGAGGAGAGATATTCCGGGGGCCCCCTCGAGAACAGCACGAGCCCCGGACGAGCAACGGTGTCTTCGGGTTCGGTAGTTCGTCGTCGTGGTCGTCGTCGTCGTCGTCGTCGTGGTCGTCGTCGTCGTCGGTATCCTCCGCACTATTGTAAACCCAGAAGGGTGTCTTGTATCGTACGATGCCACGGCCAACACGCAGTCGAGAGACTCGGAATCGGACTGGCTGCCGAGATGAGGCCCTTTTTCCCCCACCAACGTAACCCGGGCCCCTTCAACTGGTTGCTTCTCTTCTCGCGTCAGGCCGTAGCCTCCCCTCCCCCCCCCCCCTCCCCGCGCAACCCCACCACACCGTCCCACATGCCACCGGACATTCTCCTCTCGTCCCTCCCCCGCCGCGGTCTACGACTTTGCTCTCGCATCATTGTATCTTTTCCGTTCTTTTTCACCTCCTTCGGTGTACGTCCGATGTGCTGCGCCCTTCCATTCGCGCTCGCGCGCGCATGAACTTTGCCGATGAGACCCCGCTAATGCATGTACATACGTATGTACCTACCCGACGACGCGACGACGACGACGACGACGACGGAAAAGTTCGTACGTGCCCGATCGAACCAGTTCGAACGCCCGGCCGAAGTGTTTGAACTTTTAGTCGTGCGGACCCACACACAGTACATATTTTCTGTTCGAGCACCATTCTTGCCTCGACCCGCTCGCTACCGCGTACTACATGCTCGCGATCCCGTAACTTACCGAGCCGGGGATCCTCGGGTGAATTATTCAAGTTATTGCCAGTTTTAGACATTTTTTACGAGAGAAAGTATTTAGTATCCCGTTTCCGTAATTTCGGAAATGTTTTACTGGCTGATTAACCAGTTCACCGTGGAATTGAATTTGAATTAAAATCAAGCAATGACGAATATACGCGTCGAACGCAGGCCGATTGCGGCTGTTATAAAAGCCGAAGCCCTTGTGAAGCTAATTGAGAAAGAATTACTTTTTTGCTCGCTAAGAATATAATAATTCAGTAACGTTAACTGGTTAAACAGTGCGACAATTTTTGCCGACCGTTCCCCTTTCAGATTTGCAGCAGACTTCAATTAACACTGGAACTACCGAGCCCTAAACGCGATTTAGATTTATCTCTATATGATAACAGCAGGATTGGATTTGTTCAGGTTTCACACGATTTTTATAGTAACACGTACTCCAAAGAAGAGATATATCCAAAAATTTCTCGTGAGAACGTTTTCGTAGTTTCAGTGATCGTGAAAGAAGAAATCATCCATCAGTGATTTTGACTGGTTCGGTAGTTCTAGTGTTAAATAGTCAATGTTTAATTTCTCTTGAAAGATTACAAGTGTGTCGGTCCCTATGCCCGACACCGGAAAGTTTGCAATGTTACGTGAAAAAGGACCTAACCAAGACCTAAGCGAGACTTTGGAAACACTGATTTTTAGTAGGTGATTTGATGAGTTTGATTTGAAGTACGAGCTACTCGTGGCAATGCAGTATAGCCTGGAGAGCAAGTGAGCAAGTATGGAAAAAGTCGAAACAAGTATCTTCAGCTCGAACGATAAGAAGTGTATTACGTTCTGTCAGTCAGGAGAGCAGAATAGCAGGAAAGAAACATTCGTTAACGATAAGAATAGAGACAACCGGTTTCAATTCACACATTATAGTTACATAAATCATGGACCTTTGGATTGATCCATCGCCGAAGAATAAAGGTTATCCAAATTGATTGTCACACCGATTGAAATAAAACTCTTCGAGATTTGTCTGGTTTCTTCAGCATTAATCCTGCTTTATTACGCCACTATGGAACATAGCATTCATCGAGCGTCCGTTTTGGCTCTTTTAGCACTTACAAATCAAGATTTCCAGTTTCTCTTACAGGTGTAAATCATTAATATTTCCAAACGAATGTATCACTCTTGTCTATAATAAAGTTCGAAAAATCTATACTCCGGGAATGATAGAACTCGAAAGCCTTAATTGCTGTCTCCGACGAAGATATTTTTATCATAGCAATAGCGTTCGAATAATTGCAGCCATTCGACTGGAAAATGACGAATAATTTTCTATTGCATCACGGTTTCTTACCGCGACAAAGAGCAACGCAAACGCAATCCAAGGTTCGTGTTTTATATGAAAAGAAACATAGTTTTTCCTATGATTCATTATTTTCTGTAGCGAAGAGCAAGCGAATGTGACTTCACTCGACTAACATAGTCTAGAAACTGCTAGCATGAAGAGTACTAGAACAATAGTTCTCACGTTCCATCTTCATGCTCGAAAGCATCGACTAGTGTTACCTTAATAATTTTGTATCGAAAAGAAATACATCTTGCCACGCAACCAGTAATAAATCAAGTACACATCTGGCAGCAGAAAGTTGATGAATTTTCGTGCCGAGGAAGACGAGAATGTGTACATCAATTTCGTGTAAAAAATCCGCAGGAATTCATAGGCGAACCCAACAGCTCTAGAGTGCATTCGCATGAACTTTCCCTCGCACGATTCCCATCGACCCTTCTCCCTGTTCTTCCTCTGTAGCTTCTGCTGGGTTGGATTCGGCTGACATGGCAAGTGCAGAGTCACCGCCGGAGGCACAACTTCGTAGACATCTGTGTCTTATTGTGTACCCGTTCGACCCGTGAATGGTTATCTCCGATCTGCCGGGCATTTTACTATTACCACGGGCGTGGTATGATTATTATAACGCGTTCTGCGCAATTTTCGAGTCGTGCCGAGAAGGCTAGCGGAACCACCAGCTACCGCCGTTCGGAATAATAATCTGTCTATAAATTTATTCGCCGCTGTCGGAAAGGTGGGATAAATGTCCCATAGAACGTTAACAGGTTTCCTTTCAACGCCGCACAATGGGCGATTCGGACAAAATCGGATTCAAAATCACAGAACTTTCGATAGGAATGAGGTAGAGCGATGAAATTTTTTTTAAATTAAAGCTGAAACTTTGTAGAATATGGTAAAAATAGAGAGATTATTACCATCCAATTATTTCAACGAAAAAATGATTTCATTAGTTTTTGTCACAAAAATCAATTTTTTGCAAAATCCTGAGGTCGTAGACAAATTTTGAGATCAGTTTTGAAATCAGCGTGAAGAAATTTATGGGAAATGATGTATAGCATGTGAGAGAAAAATTGTTTCCGCGCGTGGTATTGGAAAAACAAAAATTTTCTTGAATGTCGGCACGTTTAACGAATTTTCTCAAGGTTAAAAAACGTTCGTACGACAATCTCCCTATTTTTCCCATAGTCTACAAAGTTTGAGCTTTAATTTAAAAAAAGTTTCATCGCTCTATCTCATCCTTATCGAAAGTTCCTTGATTTTTAATCCGATGGAGAGAAGAAAGACTTTGGTTACTGGAAACGTAATCTGATTCATTGGCATTGTCGCTTCGACCCATAGCGAAATGATGTGTGCCTAATCAAATCCGCATTCCTTCCAGCCGGTACGTTCTTTCCGGCCGTGAAGAGTACACGAAGCGGAGGGTCTCATCGCGATCGTTGATCCTCGAAACGTTCAGCTGCTCCACCCTCTGCGCTCCTGATACTTTTTCCCTGTTTCTTTTTATATATCGGGTTTTTCTGTTCGTCGGAACGGTTTCGGTACGCTGGGAAAGGTCGCACCACCACCAGAAAAAGACCCCATGCTTTCCTTCACCTCTCAATGGCCATTACATTCCATCGATGCGCCGCGGCGCGACGTTGGAAGAAGGTGTTCTCGCTAATGTCTCCCTAATCAAAGTATTCCACCAGAAGAGGCTAACGCAAATGGCAATTTACGCTCCTATACGCCTCTATTCAAGCAGTTTGCGGTCTGTAACGGACAAACTTAAAATCGCAGTGAAAAATCAATTTCAGCCTGCAAGTTTCATATCACCTTGCGACCTCCAAATGCATGATTCCGATTTGTCTATTCCCTATTGGTAAGTGCGGAATTGTTCCTCTGTCATGTCAAATAACAAAGCCCGTGAAATGAGTTCGGCTTTCCTCGGAATCTACAACAATTCTATTTAAATAATTACACACTGTTACATCACAACATACTGTTACTCAATAATATATGGGTTTCTAATTTCAGTTGTTGAATTAGGTTCCAGACAAGACTACTTTCTCGTGTTTCTGGTCCTACGATTTCGTAGCGTGAGCCAGCCGGGACCGGACCGTGACGTAGATTTTCTGGCCATAAAAGCGACGCTGAATGGCACTTACAAAATCATTTTTGTGAGACGCCCTGACAGCTACTCGAAACTGGACAAGTGACAACTTGTAGTGGATAACGGAAAACATGATAACGCGACTTTCTTTAATAGGCGACGACATGCGCGTTCTGTTTACACATAGTTTGTAAATAGATAGTTTGTCCGTCGTATCTGATAAACGGCTCCATTGTTATTGCATTCTTTCAGCTCTACGACTCATCCTTCCATCCCAAAAAAATTACTGCTGAATGATACATTTTCAAACAAACTGAGATGATAAGATATGTATTATTCAGTAATAATTGTTTAATTTTTGTGTTGATAAGAAATAATTTTTATAAATAAATCAATTTCCTATATATCTGATATTTTTTATTTTACTTTTATTCCATTTTATTCCGTAAGTTATTATTTCTATTCCATCGTTCCGAAAAACATTTCATTCAAGAAATAATCTAATCGCGAACAAAATCCGACATTCTTCCTCTACTAATTCAATAGAACGATTGCGGATGATTTTTGAAGTAGGAACTTATCGATAGTGGCGTCGCTACAGCCAAATTATCTGAAATTAGGGGCATAGGTTAAGTCCGCAGCAACAGATAATAAAATTTCGCTAGAAAGTCACGCGTTGACTTCCGAGCTTTATCTATTTAGCGTAGAAACATGTTTCGAAAGTGAACGGAAGTCCAGAATTGAATGGAATTTACCTAAACGAAAATAAAAGAGAAGTTTTAAAATGTGTATTCGCAAGAATCTCTGCCGTCTAATGACGAGGAATCTCTATAGATCCCGTTAGGGGCCTATTATCGATTAATTAGGGACATATATCGGTACATTAGAGGTATACTACATAAATTGTAATTAGCGCATTCAAGAGACACATTTGCACTTCGTTAATCAAGGCGAAAACGAGTATTCGAAACGCGATGAATTTCAATTGAAATGATTCAGTACGTATGCGCACCGTGTTCGATTATAATCTAGCTTCACACCGTTCCATAATAAGATATGCTCGTGAAGCTATAACACGATTGCTTTTAATAAATCAGAAACTACAGCTCGCAATCAATCTGCAATTTGTTTTTACTGCACTGTACAAATACACTATTCTCACACAATAGGTTATTATAACCAAGTAAATCTACATATTCAATGATACCTCAGAAATTATTCAAAGTCTGCAAACAAAAAATTGAAATGTAGTTACATAACCACACTGACGTCGTTAGACTTGTACATGAAATTGCAAATTACGTTCCTTTAGATTAAATTTCTTGCAAACTAAACCGTTTGTTTAGTTATTGGACTTACTCATGAATGCATTATTCCATTCCAGCACAGTTCAATGTCATTTAAGAAATGTCTGAATGCCTGCGAATAGAAACTTTAACCCTAAGTTTACGGAGCATTAAAACCGAGTACTTTACATTACTTTATAAAAATAAGAAGAATGTGTCTATCCAAGTTTTCAGCCATTTTTTAAATAATATATACCTAAGGAAATAAGTGTGTTGTAAATTAAAAATATTAGAACCCGTCATTTTGACGGATCCCGTAAACCTAGAGTTAAACACTAACTATAAGTAACTAGTGTTAAATACTAAATTGATAATTCAATTCCGCGAGGTTCGTATTCTCGAAAACAAACTGCCGACGTTAGACTTGTACATTAAATTGCAAATGAAGTTCCGTTAGATTAAATGTCTTTCAAACTAAACCGTTTTTCAGTTATGAATGCATGATTCGATTCCAGCACGATTCAATGTCATTTAAGAAATGTGTGAACGCCTGCGAATAGAAACTTTAACCCTAGGTTTACGGGGCATTAAAAGCGAGTACTTTACATTTCTTTATAAAAATAAGAAGAACCATTTAAGGGCCATTTTTTAAATAATATATACCTAAGGAAAATTCACTTCCGCGAGGTTCGTGTTGTCGAAAACAAAGTCGTTATTAATTCGTTAAGGCTGAGTCGCTAAAATCGCAGACCGCGCCCGACTCGGCTCGGCTCGGCTACGGTCGGCCGACCACGTGACAGATATCGGGAAATATGGCGTGAAGTTGGCACGACGATGGTTGTCGCGAGTTACGAAAGAGTAGACGATTTCTCGCGGGGAAGTCACTTCCCAATCGTCCGGAAAAGTGCCGCACTGCCGTTTTCCCAGTCGGATCCAGCCAGCGGGAGATAGTGCAATGATATACGACATCAAATGGATTATACCGAAGCTTCGAAATACGGGCAGCCTCTGGAACATCGCGAGCAGTATAACCTTCGTTGCAGTAGGGATTTTCTCGAAAATCATTATAGGTAAGCGGCTACGCGAGCCGGTCGGCTCGTTAAAAATCCTCGCGTTTGTTCGCCGTCGTTGTCGCGTACATCCGTCAACGGTTACGCCGACGTTTCACCTGGAAAATTCTCGTTCGAGCCTCGCAAATCCGTTAATTCCACGGCAGAACTCGCATTTGACTCGTGTAGTAACTGCGCGTTCTATAGTTACTCCCTATTAGCCGTGTTTGAATGGGCAGGGATAACCAGGCGTTGAATCGCCGAAGGAATTGTTCATTATTTCGCGGCCAGGCGTGTGTACGCGCGACGGGTTCGCGTGCAGGATAACGTCTTCGATTTATGTAATCACATCGGTATCGGAATCATCCGATTTAATCGTCGCTGGTAACGATCTATCGATACCTTTTTTTCTCGCCGCCTCTGTTTGTGTACGGTAATAACATGTAAACGTTATTCTCTCACTCAACTTTTATTCCTTCCTCGCTCGGCGCTTCCGCGTTTTCTGCGGCTCGATCGAACGAACAAACAAACGTGCCAGCGGACGGCTGGCGAAATTATTTATTTACATGAGTCGTGCCACGCGGTTCGCTCACGCGTGACTCGATGTTAAAGCAAACACGACGTCGAGCGTATCGCACGATTTTATCGGCCGTATCGTGCGTGTCTCATCGAACTTATCGACCACGTCGGAAAAAGTGATTTGTAATGGCATTACCAGCTACCGTGATACATTAGAGCTGGAGGATCAAAGACGTCACCTGTTGCAACCATGTGTCTCGCACCGTTCCCTTCCAAAGGTCATATCACCCATGTCCACGATTGATAGTAGCAGTTAGGAATAATGATTGCGTTCACATTCATTACGTGTTTCGAATCTCGCGCGCCTATTTGAACGTTTCCAAACGAAACTGAAAGTAGGTTAGACAATCGCGCGCTTTGCGTGTAACTCGCTGCATAGGGTACAGGGGGTACCAATTACTTGTAGGTATTAATTACACTGATTTCTAAAGCGTAATCAGTATTAACACTAGGTTTACGGAGCATTAAAAGCGAGTATTTTACATTACTTTATGAAAATAAGAGGAACGTGTCTATCCAAGTTTTCAGCCATTTATTAAGTAATATGTACCCAAGGAAATAAGTTTGTTGAGTAATTCCACGTAGATGGATCTTCACAATCTTAATAATAGTGAATTAAAAATATTAGTACCAGTCGTTTTGACGGGTTCTGTAAACCTAGCGTTAAATAAACGATGTTCTCTTTTTGTCGTTAACCCTTTGCACTTGTTGTGGCATTATTTCAAAGAAATTAGAAAAAATATTACAAGATATTTGTTACATTACAAAATTTGTAGTTGATAGATTACTAAACATTTAAATATTATATCGCATCAGTTTCGTATGAATAAAATGAAAATATTGTAAGACGTACGATGTATCACTTTGTTAATATTCATTATGTTTTAAAAATAACTATAATTAATATAGGCACAGTAATTGGTACCCCCGTGGCTTATGTGGGACAATTTTGGACCACGCGACATGCAAAGTCACGTTTAACAAATAAAATAGAAATAGTATTTATAAAATATTAGAGTAGCAGATTCCAGTGACTGGGGTCAATCACTGCTTCACGACTGTCGCGTGCTTCAAAAGCGAGTTAGCTTGAATAATCAAGCGAACACGTGTGTAGCATGACAAATTACGTTATCTTCGCTGCAGCAAAATAAACAATCTTCCAGTGCCATGAACTTCTAAATACAAACTAAACTAAATACAATTGTGTAACAACAGATTCCATTATGTTACAATACAATCATTATTGTTATTATTGTTCATAGTCCCATTACGAATTAGTATACAAAAATCATCCAAAGCAGTCCATCGTGAATACGTAACACAGGAAGTGAGCGTAAAATCAGCATCGCTAATGTTTACTAACGTACTATCATCCTGTTTGTGTTCGATCGATCACCGCCTCCCGTCCCACCGCTACCGATCCATCATGGCGACCTTTTAGTATTTTAATGAATTTTATTAACCCCAGACTCTCTGTTTGTAGACTCCAAATTTTTTCGTAGTTCCCAGACCCATCATGGCGACCTTTTACTATTTTAATGAATTCTATTAACCCCAGACTCTCTGTTTGTAGACTCCAAATTTTTTCGTAGTTCCCAGACCCATCATGGCGACCTTTTACTATTTTAATGAATTCTATTAACCCTACACTCTCTGTTTGTAGACTCCAAATTTTTTCGTAGTTCCCAGACCCATCATGGCGACCTTTTACTATTTTAATGAATTCTATTAACCCTACATTCTTTGTTTGTAGGCTCCAAACTTTTTCGTAGTTCCCAGACACGTTGCCTAAGGTGCCAACTGTATACGACGGTCCTGTTTGCTAGTCGATTGTCGTAGACCTGTTCCTACGACCTCCTGTAACCTTCTGTGAACGTACTCGTCCACGTTCCTCGTCGTCGTTCGCGCCCCGATTTAGCACTTTGCAAAGTGTTGGTTGTTTTTCGTTTCAGGTAGAATTCTGTTACCGCCCAACGAAGGGCACAGGAAATCGGTCGTTGGCCCTTGCTGGCCTCTCAGTGAGTACCACTGATTTACGACAGTGCTGTCCAAAATTGTCCCTCGCGAGACAAACCTCATCCCCACCGCCGCACCGTTCGCCGGCGCGACCGTGCTGGTGCGCAGCGAGCGCAGCCGAAGCGCGGGAACTGCGCGCGCGATTCGAACCGTGGCGTTTCAGAGCAGCGCATTTCTCTTTTACTCCAAAAATTCTTCTATCGCGGAAACACCGAAGGATGTTTCCCTAGCAAATAGAAAACACCTTTCGCTGAGTTTGTCCATTAATTTTTGTACGCTATTAGCTCCGACTACTAGTTAAATTGTTGATTTCTTATCGAATAAAAATAGTAATAGCCGCATTTGGCCCGCGTTCGACGTGTATATTCGTCCTTGGTTGATTCTAATTCCGCGCCGTGAGGGATTTTTCAAATTAAATTCCACGGTTGACTGGTTATGCAGCTATCGTTTTGTTCTCTCGGTTTAATTTTCGAGTGTTGTTCGATTGGACGCTGAATTTGCACGTTCGCAGCTTCTTCGACCGTTCCGACAAAATCGTGTGGAAATTGTCTCTATATATTTCCAATCGTCACTGGCCGAGGAGCAATTTAAAGTTAAGTGGTACGTAAGAAGATATAGTCGTCGCAAGTGACGATCATTGCTTATATTAGTCGCGCGTTGCCGTATGTATAATGTATGTGTACGTCGCGCGGAGTGCTATGGCGCTACGGCTAAACGCTCGCTCTCGTAATTACACGCGGCGAACGCCCCCCCACCACGAGGATACGCCAGGCGAGTAAGCGGTTGGAGGGGGAAGATAGCACGTGAGGGGCCCCTACCGTGGACAGCACTGATTTACGAGGACGGCTAGCCGCTTACTTAGTGACGATACAATAAACTTCGGATATTAAGCGCATTACTCAATTGGCCGGCCGCATAGATGCGACATGCGTAACCCCCTCCCCCCCTTCACCCCGTCCCTGTCGTGTCTCTTTCTCCACTGCCTCCCTTCTTCGCCGCCGCTGTCAATTTCTCTATGTTGTAACAATTGCGAACGAGTATCAATGCTCCCGACCACACGTTTCACCCGCGTTCAATGTCACTTCACCGAGTGTCGCTCGACTGCATGATTCTTCTACTCGAATCCGGTCACCGGAATTTCAATTAACAAGTTACGCAAAGATTAACACTGCAATTAACAAGTTACGCAAGGAATTCCTTTCTTTCGCGCGTTGTTCCCCCGGGGCCTCGAGACAGTTGATTGATTTTTAACGATTTCCAATCAAGCCTGCGGCGAACATTTTTAACAAAATTCGATGGACGCGCGTTTCATTAATTTTGGTTAGCCCATGTACGTTTTTTGAGGACCCAATTCGCTCATTGTTTGCTTTTAGATACTATTAGCTTTACAAATTTACTGACTGTACATTTAGATCAACAGTAGATGGAGTATTCGTGCAATTACATCTTAGAAGCTCTATGTTGTAACAATAGCGATCGAGAATCAATGCTCCCGACACTCGTTTCTCTCGTGTTCAATGTCACTTCACCGAGTATCGTTCGACTGCATGATCTCTCTATTCGATTCCGATCACTAGAATTTTATAGCAATTAACAAGTTACGCAAAGAATTCCTTTCTTTCGCGCGTTGTTCCCCGGGGGTAAGTTAATTGATTTTTAATGATTTCCAATCAAGCCTGCGACGAACATTTTTAACAAAATTCGATGGACACGCGTTTCATTAATTTTGGTTAGCTCGTGTACATTTTTTGAGGACTCAATTCGCCCATTGTCTGCTTTTAGGCGCTATTAGCTTTTAGATGATTGAAAATTTGTTCACTGAAAATTTAGATCAAGAGTAGACAAAGTACAATTATATCTTAGAAGCACGTTAGGCAAAATAGATGCATGCGATAGATACAAACTTGCCTTCTCCTTCTAGGAAATTATGAATTTGTGATACTTTAATATTGCTAACACCGTGCCGGTAAGGGCTTCATAATCCAAAGATACCGCAGGATTATAGTTATTTTGTTAAAGAGTAGATGGTACAATTCGAAGGTGAGCAGTGCAGTTCAACGTTCTTGTCGGTATACAAAGTGCCGTAGAAATGACTCCAAAAATGAATTAATGTCGCAATAATGCTGAAAGTGAACGCATACACGTTCCATCAACAAACCGCATTGTTACCGTTTTTCCTAACACGATCCGTCATCTGTAATTCGTTTCACTGGCTCTCGAGATTGAATTGTTCTGTTATCGATTCTTATCAAACTAATCCGCCACTGTCGCTAACCATCGTCGCAAAGAAATGTTGAAATTTCTTCTGCGAAAATGCGTTTGTCTGTACGTAAACGTTACAAAAATGATTTCGTACAAAAGTATCCGTTCGCTGAGGTGAACGTGGGCCGCGGTTTGCCGAGCGCGCGTCGAAAAAGCGTTCGCCTAAGTGCAGTCAGGACAAAGCCCGTTCCACGGTAATAGTTAAACGCATTCCGAGCATCGAAACAGTGGCCGGAGCGGCCGCCGCCGGTCGTCCCCCTCTTTCCCAGAAATTGTGAGTTGATTTACCGATACCGTTTGTTTCTATTCCTTGATGTTTAAGAATGGCTAAACAAAACCATGGTGTACAACAAGCATATTATGACGCGAGTGCTAGATTGCCGGCCGAAAAATATTCCTCTGATCACCGTCTCGAATCATTACAGCTGCTTCGACGATCCAGGCATCTGGGGTAAGTTCTCTCTCAACCGTTTCGACGATCACAGTGGAACTCCATTTATATGGACGCTCGGTAAACACAAGAGACTGTTTAATGCAAAAGACTTTTTGCCTGCGCACGAGCGCAAGTAATGTTTTATTTATCGGCAATTTTCAAGTCGATGCTCCGCCGCTTGCGCATCGAACGCATTCTTATGCGCAGTGGATGATCCAATTAATATCGCGACGTGCAACCTGGACGCAAAATTGAATAGTCGAAATGTTTCAATTGTAGAATATAGCGACTATTCGAACATCGAAGATTGCGGAAAGAATACGGACACGTTGACCTTCGAGCGACCTTGGAAAGCTCGGAACCGTTACATCCGGTTTGGTCCCTGCAGTAAGGGCGTGGCGTTGTACGCTGGTGTTGGTAAAAGCTCGGCCATAGTAAATGGAATTCCACTGCGTGGTCCACGTTATTGACTATTCTTCGCTCAGCACACGACACTGTTCCACCGATCCGGCCTGATCTCGATCGTACACTATCATAAACGATTAATCGTGTAAAAGGATCTTTGATTACTACCGTGTTTTGCCCGAGTGTTAAACGAGAACGACACGCGTGTCTTGTAATCCGAGAGGATCGATTTCTCGCGGTCTAAGAATATTCTACACGTGTTTATCAAACATTTGCACTTCTCGAAATTGCAATTCTTCCGTTTATCTTCAGAATATTTCACGATAAAGCCAAAGTTCAAATTAACTGGTTGCTCGAGGTTGCCGGAAACTGCATCCCCGCCGCGCTTGCTTCGTCGGCATTTAACGTAGATATTTTTATTAACAATTGAGCGGGCCCGAAAAAACGAAACTCTTACTCAATTATTCAACGTCGAATCGTCGAGTCGCTAAGTCTAATAATTTGTCTTAGGACTTTTAAGCTAGTCTTCTGGCATAGCGGTGCATAAAGCCTCGATGAATATTTATACACATTGTAGCATCGTGATTAGCCAAACAAGGTTCGACACGTGGATCGTTCGGAAAGGCAGAAGTGGAGAACGGCGGGAAAGACTTATGCGCGTTCAAGGCCCCGTGCGAACCGGCTAATGTAAAAACAAAAAAAGAAAAGAAAAGAAAAGCGTCATGAGCTTCGTTTTAATATCGAATTAAGTTGACACGCTGTCACGTTCCCCTTTCCTGAGACATATGTAATCTTTTCTTTCTCAGACTGACGTCGATACGCGATCGAATGAACGAATTTAAGACAGAAAAATCTCTGAACTCATTTAGCGTCCCTGGACCTGAGGCATCTGCTGAGTCGACGTAAGATGAGATGGTCGCTCGCCGCGCACGACATTTGTTTCACGAAAACCTGGCATTCCTACTTCTTTATGCTGGGCAGATGTATCCCCGTAATCAGAGGCGGCGGTATATATCAGGAAGCGATGGACTTCTGCATGGAGAAGCTGGCCTCCGGCGATTGGCTGCACATTTTCCCGGAGGGGAAGGTCAACATGCTCAAAGAGAACATGAGGTTTGGTGTCTCCGATTCTAATGGATCGATCGAAATAAATGACCGACGCGAAAATGAGTCAGACGTTTTTCACGGAAGTCGTCGACGTCTTCTCCGGGAAACGTTCCGTCAGGACCTTGATAAGTTCCAGGAGAAAACAGTCCAGAACAAATTATGTACTTGATTCTATTTTCGGAATAGTAAGACCGAAATCACACGAGCTCAATCGGAGGAAACATTGTACAAGCTGAACGCCGATCGGCCATTTATTTCCCGTCGATTTAATAGCAATTCGGTCATGGTTAGTTTTTCTTTTTTGTTATTTCATCCCGATCCGTTTTGTAGATTAAAATGGGGCGTGGGAAGGTTAATAATGGAATCACCTGTTACACCCCTAGTGATTCCGATCTATCATCTTGGCATGGACCAAGTCCTTCCAAACGATCCGCCATACTGGTTAAGGTTTGGGAATAAGGTCACTATAAACTATGGCGAGCCCATAGATTTCAGCGACCTGGTAGCTAAATTGCGAGCGTCGAAAGCGAGCGAGCTAGAAACTAGGAAAGCGATCACAGATCGAATTCAAGAGGAGCTTCAAAGGTAATTCTCTAAACGGTAATTCTCTAAAACCCGTAAGATTGTCATTTCGTAAGATAAAAACAAGTTTCTCTGTTTACAGATTGAAGACGGTAACCCAAAAGCTTCATAATAAGTTATGATACTCGGTTGGGGCCATCAGACTGCGACCCCGATTAGCTCTAATTTATCAAAAGAGAAGATAACGATAACAATCGAATTATAATATGACTGTAGGTGGTATTCGTGCTGGGATTTTTAATGAGCGGGATCACCTGTGAACGATAATAATAATTGTGTAGTTGTGCAATGTAATACACACAGACTGGGACAGTAGTGTTAAGCTCTTCAGAAACGAAAAAAAAAACAAAAAACTAAAGGAAACAAGCTACACTCATGACAGTTGGTTTTAGCTGTTAATTTGACACGTTGACTGTCGCGTTCCTCGTACGTGAGTATCACGATTGTCCAGATGTAAACATTTTAATATCGTGCGAAGCCCGTGTGCCAAATTTAGTTTAAGAGATCTGCGGGGACATGTAACAGCGTAAAAAGAGTAATAAACCTTCGCCTATAACTTTTGTTTCACTATACGAATTGCTTTGGCTTCGCTCGCCGGTTCGACAGTCAACGTGTTAAACAGAAGTCGTCCCGACTTAATCAAGAATGCCATATACATTCTCACGGTGACACAATTGCGTGGATAGAATTGTATATACATTACATATGTGTACATAGGACTAACCATGTTACATAAAGACTCGCGCAGATTGTGAATAGAACATATTTTAAAACAGATTCATAAATTACAGAAGCTTCTTGCACGTAACGCGGTAAACGTAGCCGTTGTTTTGTCCGATGGCTGGTCTACGAACGCTTGTTCCAACAACTGCAAAACCTATAATTTGTGTGATCACGCGGCTGGGCGTAACACTGTTCGATATGTTCACCGAGTTGCTATCGCGTATGCCGGACAAAGAACGAAAATGAAGAAGAAGGACGACCGATTTTGTATCGCTGCGCGTAGACGAAGTACAATTGTACGGGAAATAAAAGAAATATCGCTCCGTAAACGGAAGATACACGCGAGGGAAGAAAGTTTCTCCTCCCGGAAGCAGAATTATTCGGCGGCCTTCAAAACGAGTCGTGTAGATATTGCACGCGCACAAACGAAACCAACTGTACTGCTTACGGTTATAATCATACATTTAGACAGCGATGTTCACACACATATATTTTTTATATATTGAGGATTTACAATATAGTATTAAAGATCCTTCGAATGATAAAAATACTGCAAAGATATACATATCTCGTATTTATTAAACTTTTTTTAGCGAGTAGTAAAATATCTCCTACATGAAAGCTATCTTTCTGTGTTGAAATTTGTTACGGAGTAAGATATTTTTTTAAAAGTGTAATACGATACTTCTGTCGACGCAATTATTTTCGTTCGAATAAATGGTTTTTCATATTTGGGGATATTGCACATCATTACACGCTGTAACGCAACGATCGAGCGAGTTTATTTCGTTTCGGCAGACGAGACATGTCGCAATTTCATCATGACGATTCTCATTGCTAAACCGAGTGTTTCTCAGAACTTCTCTCAGTTACACACGAGTTATATTTCGTTCTGTTACTTGGTAAATATAGATTTCGTTTCATTCTGATTGCACAATTCTCGATAAAAACAAATATTTATGTTATCCTATGTAGTATAGCATTTATACGAATAAAATCAACGAATTACATTTAAAATCAACGTCACGTATGAAAATCGCGTCTATATTTCACAGCTTCCGTGACAGTTATTCACAGACAAATCTCATACATTTACATGTATATATATATATATATTTTTTTTTTTTACATATATCTATATAAATGTACTGTTCTTCTTTTTTTTTTTTGTGACATTTAGAGATAGATTACAGTTATTCGACACCATAACGTATCTGTTCGACGAAAAAAATCGCATACATTTCCATTGGCACATTTTCTCCTCGTAGAAACGAACGCGGTTCCGAGTCTACGACCGACACAACGAAAGCAACATACAATATATTCACGTTCACGAGACGAACGAGAGTCACAGAAAACTGTCGATCGATCTGTACATTAATACGTCACACATAAACTTTGAAATAGACGGAACGGTACACATTAACGAGACGAATTTCACGCGACGAACATAGTTGCTTATCGCATTGGTCATATATCATTATTATTTCAAATTTCTCGATTATTTCTTTAAGAACCACGTTAAGAACGGTAAAATGAAGCCGTTGAAAACAATGATCGCGAGACTTGGATCGAGAAAAAATAATTCCTACAAAAATCAATGTTATACAATTGTTACTGTTTTTCTTTTTTTCTATTATGCGTCCACCCGTGACGGTGGGTGCGATTAATTGTTACACGAATAAAATATATTAGTCATCGATCAATTACTTTTTCATCGTTAAATATATAACAGAATTAAGAGAAAAATGATTTTCTATTTAAATACATCGATTGCCCAACTACTATATCCGTATCACACATATACGATCACGATTTATAAAAGATCACTTCTTCTTCTGTTTTCTTTTTTTTTCTTTTTCTTTTAAATCTCTCCATACTTTAGTTCATTTGTCTACGATCACAAATCCGATAATGGACGGTGCTCCGAAAATAAAATCATCAGCGAAATATACCTAAACACCAGCCATTTCTATAAATGCGTTGTGCTTTCATTGTAGGAGGCAAAACAATAACTAATAGCACAATATAATATCTTCGAAATTCCAAGAGCAATTGTTACTTCAATGAATATGACCTCGAAAGTACGCATTTTGATCACTTTACAATTCTGAAGATATTCGAACAGTAATTGTTCTTGCCACGCTATATATACATATAAATAGAGGGATTTTGTAATTACTGATTGTTTGCCATTGCAGCGAACGTCTTTAAAGATCCTAACAAAAAAAAAAAAACTCGGATTCCACGATTCTCGCAAGTATCGCGATCAAAATAAAAACGTATAAACTCCGTCGCGTCTAGACTGTTCGACGAAGCAAAAATAGCACTCCTGCAGCATGGATTACGATTCTCGTTACAATAAGATTGTTTATCCCATCTGTGGTCTAACCTACCGGCTCAACGGGGCCCGTTCGCAACTTTGCGAAGACTAGTTTTGTTGAAGTTACTAATACTCCCGAGCAAAGCAGCTCGCTCGTTGGTCACCTTCGGGACGTTGTCGGCTACGTCGTTGGTTGGTGGCATCGGAGGCGGAGGGATAGTACCCTTGCTAGAGGCTGCATCACCTTGCGGCACATTAACAAAACCGTCAGTTAAATTGAGAGCGACTTGTTCACCGTACTCGTGGGACATCGCTTGGACACTCGCTACGGTTTAACGTTCGTAGTATGGTCGATTCGTTTGTATCTACTGCTAGCTAGTATGGAAGGAGGACACGGTAATAGTCGGAAAAAAGGATAAAAAGAGATATCTACGAGAACGTACTACGGAAGAAGTCACAATTCAGAGGAATATTAATACTTCACTGAAGATGTATCCAAGCAATGATCAAATGAGAGAGATGCAATGTGAATGCTTATTAATCGATGATTAATGAACGATGATATGACCTACGTGAGCGAAATAAGCGTAGTATGCGCCATCAACTTTTGTGTCCAGCTAATGTAAAAATTTCGTAAGATTAATGTTAGTTATTAGCGAGGTCTGTTCGCGGATAGTCTGATACTCACGCAGAGAAGGTGGGGTCAAGGTTCCAACACTGGTGGCCGTGGAAGTGCTCGTGGGACTGTCCGACCGTTCTGGACTCTTGCCATTCACTTGCTTCAATCCGTTTGTACTTAACTGATTCCCAGCACGTTGTTCTTGTGCCAATTTTTGTTCCTTTTTCTGTGGAAACGGAAGGATTGATATTATTCACGACTGTACGAGCGACGCGTGTCACTGATAACATACACTCACCAGTTTCTGTTTCCGTTTTTTCATCTCTTCATCCGAACTCATCTTCTCCTGGACTTTAACGAGCCTCTTTTGATGTCTGGCCACTTTTTGTTCGTCCTTCAGTCTTAGCTCTGCTTTGTTCACCGCATCCTGAAGAGCTTGCTTTAAATGACTACTTAACTTAAAGTGTGGCTTTTCCACGGACCCAATCGCCAGCGCACCCCGTCTGGCCGATTCGAAGAACGGGTGGTCCAGCAAGTATGATACTGTTGGTAGATCTTGTTTCACATCTTCTGGCGACAAGATCAATTCGAGCAGACTCTTTAGATTTGCCTCGCAGTACGGTAATTCGGAGCACGTCGCTTCTAAGAGTGGCCTTCCAAATGCCATTTCGTATAGCACATGCCCAAACGAGTAGACGTCCACTTGAGTCTGTTGGAAACGATTACTTCGTTTAATCACCATCAGGTATTCAACGTACATAAATGTTAACTGGTACTGTACCGTGGCGTGAAGTTTACGCCTCTGTACAACGTAGGGCCGATAAAATGCTGGCAAACCTAGCAAACCATTTTCTACGTCTAATAGTTTAGCACATCTTTGAGTTAGAAGAATGTTGCCGGTATGCAAGTGCCCATATGGTAGACCTTTTTCGTGAAGGAATCCTAAAGCTTCCAAAATCTGAAACATTAAAGCACCATTTAGCGTTAGACTATATTGATTAATTATTATTGCAACGTAGAGACACTTTAACCGACCTGGTAACCATACATTGCAATCTCAGGCACTGTTAACGATTTGGTTTGTTTAGGATTTCCATACTTCTTTATGAACGGTTGCTTCGGCTTAGTTACGCACAAAGTGTCACGCAGTGTACCCGTTTGATAAAAGTTTCTTATCATTAGAGCTCCGTTCTCCGTCACATGTTGGTAAACAATTGGTTCTATATAGTTATGCTTTAGGGTGCCTAAACTTTTGAAAATACCCTGCATATCTTTGTCCTGCAGGTGTTTGTCTGGGCCAAATTCTACCCATGCAAGCAGCAACTCTTGCTTGGGATTCTGACGATTTTTGACCGTGTAATAATGCTTTCTCAACCGCCATCCCATATCAGGAATGGCCTTACCAACTTCATAATTTGCTTCACTGCGTAAAGCTAGTGACACCTGTTGCAGAGCTATTTCTGAAAGTCAAAATTGGTCAATTAGTAGGGTCAGTTTTATCCAGAGGTGTGCGAGAACCCGAAAATGTTGGTTCGGGACGGGTCGAGAATTTTAGTTGGAATCGGTTTTCGAATACTTTGGGATTCCCGAGAATATTAGGGTTCTCGAATATATCGAGATTCTCGAGAATTTCCAGGATTCCAGATCGAGAATCGCGAAACTTTCGAGCATCCGGTACCTTTCCGTCCCGTCCAGACCATCGGGTACCCGGTTCGGTATATCTACAGATATGCGTATCTTATTTTTTGATTATTAAATTTTCATCATACCATGTAACGGTGCTGTGTAATTTTCCGGATCTAAAAATTTTTTCATAGGAAGGGACGATGCCAATATAGGATTCATTAGTATTTTGTTTAGAAAATTCTGAAAGCATTAGAAAATATGGATTTGTAACTTGCAGTTGTCTTTGTGTAACTTTGTGTAACTTGCATATCTTTCAACTGACCTGTAGTGCTACTTGACGCTGAGTTACGAAATCTGGTTCCATATTACCAATGATTTTCTTTGGAGGAAGAAACAGGTCAATGCCTGATATTGATAAAGCTGCATTGAGCTGTAAGAAGTCATTGTAGCGTCTGCTGACTCGCCAAAATTTGTCTGGTAATGGACCTCTTTGTGTTCTGATCACATACTCCTGAATAATGAAACAAACATTATATTCACTACTATCATTTCAATGAATCGCAACTACCCAATATTTTTGACGTGTCTCAAAATATTCTATAGACTTTCAAGAAACATTACTTTGTTGACAAAACAAAAATTAATTTACTTGGACCTGGAGCCTCTTCCACAATAAAATACAAACTCATATTAGCGAACTCGAGTCATAATTCGCTTTTTCTTATGACTAGTATGCTCAATTTTGTAACCGAGTATCATTTACTCCATTCACAATAACACCTGCGAATATGTACATCGATTATAACGGCTAAATAACATCGACGAATTTTATAAATGATCCTGCGTTGTAAATTATTTTCTGAAAACATTAGAAACAAGGTATCCCGTAAGTACACCAATACTTGCGTAATGGTGTAAAACACCGGAACGAACGCCGATTACAATTCCGGAAAGAATGCGGCGGTAATCGGCGAGGAAGTGACAGAAAAATCGAGAACGTCGACGGATAATGGGGACTCTTCACCTGACTCAATGATACGAAATCGCGGCTAAGCCCCGATGTGCGTAAACGTCGCCTATTATCGAGCAAATGTCAGACGTATGTATGTACATATATACGCGTTAAGCGTGCGCCGTACCGTGTGACCGTCGATAGCTCTTGCATTTTCAATGACGCTTGACAGCTTCTCTGTATCATCTAGTAGCACTTTATTCGTGTATCGTTTCTCGAATAAAGCCATTGATCATTAATCCGACGGATTGCAGAGCCTGTGCGGGCCGAACTGCGTGTGCCTATCGCAGAATTTCCCTGGGTCGCCAGACATGACGCAGTTCTGTTTCATTTCAACATTGGTGAACGTATATTTCGCACTGTACGTGAAACACTTTCAATGTCACCCAATACGATGCTCGGACGCAACGTCCCGATTAACGATCGGCGCAATCAAACTACACAGACTTCGTCTCAGGGCTTGACACCCATCATTTACTATCACACCTCATTCTATACCGCAGTGCTACCAGCGACAGGTGGCAACTACGTAAACGCAAAATTTCTTTAACACGTACGCCGCATGACCGCGAGAACTTAGCCGCAATGGCGCTGCGATCTTCGCTCTGTTATGTCACAGACGAGGCATGGAACCAGAGACGAAATGAGAGTGCTCAAGTCCGGGATTTTACAGTCCCCGGTATAGTGCTGCCCCCTAGTCTAATTTTTAGCCTGGACCAGAACCTGCGTCATCTTTTTAGCCTGGACCAGAACCTGCATCATCTTTTAGGCTGGATCAGAGTCTGCAACATCTTTTAACATTGAATATTAATTATTCGAGTGGACCAATCACCATATAGGGTTTCCTGCCACAGACGAAGTATAGAAGTAGACCAATCGCCCAAAGTATTTTTCTGTCACACGATCGTGGGGCCCTAGAGCAGTGCTGCCCACGATAGGGGCCCCTCACGCGCCGACTTCCCCTTCCATGCGCCTATTTCGCGGGCAAAGAAACCATAGCAAGTTTCTTCCTAGCCGTACCGCGTTCATGGTGAAAATAGCGCGCGAAAATACGAATATGTTTATGTCGATTATATGTGACTGCAAGACAAAACGCTGCATGTCTTTTGTAAAGTCGTCCAACGGTTTTTCGGCAGCGCGGTATTTCCTGACGCATGGGTTTGAAATCGACTTTTGGCCAGCTAAATCAATGAAAAAGTCCACTGAAGTACCGACACGGCTAAAAAGAATCAGTGGACATCTTGCGCCCTCTACATACACGAATTCGCACTAAACAACTCTAAATTCAGGAGTTATCGGTAGTGTTCAGCTTGACACGAAAGTAGTAATGGCAGAGAGGAAATGAGAATGCTCTTGCTCGGGATTTTAGTGTCCCCACTTTTCTGCATCATCTTTTTAGCCTGGAACAGAACCTGCATCATCTTTTAGGCTGGATCAGAGTCTACATAATCTTTTAACATTGAAGTAGCATCCACTCTGGCATTAAATGTAAGATGATGCAGGTTCTAGTCCAGGCTAAAAAGATGATGCAGGTTCTGATCCAGGCTAAAATTAGACTAGGGGGCAGCACTATAACGGGGACACTAAAATCCCGGGCGTGAACACTCTCATTTCCTCTCTCATCGTGTTCCTATTCTGAATTTCAAATACGCGCGGCATCATGACTATAGTGATTACTAAGATGGCGGCGACTTCGTTTAGAGCGACATCACGGCTCCGATTTCCGCAACCACTGCCGACAGAAATAAGAGCAAAGAGTATATCGGTATAACAAGAGGCGAATCTCCTTGTATCTAATCGACAACGTTAGAAAGCGCGGGAATATTTGAACCACAATGTCGGGAAAAGCTCTATTTCAAAAATATAGAAAATTCTGATTACAAAATTACTTTTATTTGGTTACGCGTTGAATATTGGGTATACATTTGCAAATTTGCACAACTATTATATTATTCATCGTGCATACTCCGAACACGGTTTGGGAGATTCAAATATTCGCGGGCCGGACACGCGTACAGCGACTGCGACGTAGTTCTACGAGTGGTCGTTAGGGCTTCCGGTGGTGGTTTTGCATCTTTTTTTGGGAACGTCGTCTGCCGTTGTAATCATTACACCGTGGTGACAGTACGGTGAAGCGAAGTGGTGTCAGAAGTGTCGTGTGTCGATCGGTTTTCCCCCCGAAATGACCGTGTAAGCTTCCGTTGTGACGACGCTTTGATTTTCTCGTACCGTCGCGGAACAAGCAGCCGTGGTCGGTTCGCTTTCGTGTATGCAACGTTTACGAAAGAGGAGAACAGGGGAAGCGAGAAAGAGGGAGAGAGAGCGAGAGGGAGATAGAAAGAGAGCTTGCGTGCGTGCCGCGATTGAAACCTGACCGTAGCGAGATCCATCCGTTAATCCTCCGCGACGCAAAGAATCGTATACGGACGCGAGAGACAACGGCGATGGCTCGGCGAAATGTTTCGGCCGCGAGCAACCACAGAAGGCTGCCGACATTTTCCGTCGGCTCGGGTTGACGGATCCGTTCCGCGGACGCCCGCGGGTAAACCCGCGCGGCTGGGATACGCGGACGGCCGCCGCGTGTTCCGAGCGTGTTCTCTGCCTCCTTCTATTTTGTCCGCCATCCCGTTCGGATCGTCGCCAGCGTGTTAATTAAACAAACAAACTGTGTACCGGGCGGTGTTAATCGGACACGCGGCGAGAAAATCTGGAAAGGACGGGTGAGTCGATGGAAAAAAGGAGACGGCGGAGGAGAAAGAGGCAGGAATTTCGGGATCAACAAGACACGATGGAGAGTAACGACGAAGCGCGGACCATCGGCGAACGCGCGTCCACGTCCAAGGAGGAAGAACCGTCTTCCGACGGGACCGCCGGCCACGGTTACGGCTGCAAGCACTACAAGCGAAAGTCCAAGTTCGTGGTGAGTCTTCACGCAGCTTCGGCGCCTTTCTAACGTTAACGCTCGGCGGCATGTAATCAGCCGCGCTCCGCATTCGACATCTCTCGATCACGCGGCTCCCCGATGATCGCTCGCCTGCGGTTTCACCCGCCACATTCTCGGCCAGTTCTTCCTCCGAGCCGAGCAGAATTTGGAACGGCAGCCTTTCCAATATTGCTCAAACCGACGGACGCTGTACACTCTCCGAATCGAACGATATCTTCAACAGCGAATCAAACTTTTATTCTATTCTCAAGCCGGAGGTCAAATATATTAATTTCAAATATATTTTCTATAGAAGTCAATCGTATCTAGTAACATTTCGCATTTCTGCAACAATGGACTCTCCGAATAGAGTACTATTTTTAAAAAATTATTGAATCGAAATAAGATACTTTATTTGCGAGGTTGTATACGTCGTTCAAGACGAAATAAAGTGTTTACTACTTGGGATAACATTCTGCTCAGCTCTGCCGAGGGCCTGTTGTATTTTTCATACAATGAAAAGAGACACGATGAATTCACTCCGAAATTTTAAACGACTTTTGTCACTGATTCCGGTAGGATAGGACGTAACGAGAGTTAATCGATGCTCTTTATGTAAAACGATTAATTTGCTTGGTAAATTGCTGCCTAAGTGACGCACGCCTCCAATTGAGGGTTAATTAGATCATTAATTCGCGTTACGCCGCTCCTGGATTGATAAGGACAAGAATTTTCGTGGATTCCTCGAGAAAACGAGTTTACCGTTCGCGGACTATTGTCAACGATACGGTGCATATGCACTCTCTGAAATTATTTATTTAGCGCAGTGATAAATTTGTTGCTATCTATACGCATGATATATTCGTGTTTTGTTCCGAACAAATTCATACCAAGTTACGTAAGGTTGACTCGAGATTAAATTAATATATACATATATGTAAATATCGCGTACGGAAAATTAAATAAATTTGTTTATGGCAGCCGATATACACGAAGTTCGATACTTCCGCGGTTATCCTTGAACTTGCTGGGCAATCGATACAATAAATGACGTGGCGGTCTCGCAATTAGCGATTCCGAAATCGCCCGTGGACGAACATTTTCAGTTCCCCCGTCGCGTGTAAACACAGAAACGTGTCGCATGTTTATGACCATGCAGCGAGATACGATTCGTTACGCCCTATGCGAAACGCATGCTGCTCCTAGAATATGTGTATAGGGTAAGGGACCGAATTACTAGTAGGGGTACAAATTACCGTGGCCATATTAACTATGCTAATATTTAAAGCATAATGAACATTCCACACGCGAAGTCCCTCCGTTGCAGCAAACATGAAAATTTCTGCTAGCTGTCGAAGAGAAAAAGCTTGTATTACTCGTAGAAAATTATTTTTCGAAATTCCGCATCTGCACGGACGTCCGCCGTCCAGTTTGCGCATCGCGAGCAAATTCAAACGGCACGTGTAATTATCGATTGTGAACGTACGATTCGAAAACATTGTTTCCGAACCGAAGAAAAATGGGGCAGGGTGAACCGAACTGTCGTTCGGTACGTCAGTTGTCAATTACCGGTGTCAGTCAGCCGCAGAAGCCGCGTCTGCCTGCGTTCTCGGATGACTGATGTCAGCGCGATGTCACGCGCATTTTTCTTGCGCATCTCGTAAAGGGAATTTTCTCCGTCACACGTTTCGTTTAGGGCGAAACGTATCAAGCGAATGCAGTGTACCGTGACGCTCGTGTGTGCGTAGCGCATGTGTACATAGCAAACAGATCGATGATGTTTCGTCGTGTTGTGTAACGGGACGCCCTCTTTCAAAGTGTTGCTTACCAATTGCCGCGATAAGTCAAATGTCGTGTACTGTTGGTAGCGATCGGTGCTTCAGCGTCATCTCGGGGGAGAAGCACACACCCTGAAGAAAAAATGTATACATATGCGGATGATTCCAAGGGGGAGACAACGCGAGAAAAAAAGGAGGAGGAGATCGTTAATCGAGAAAGAAGTATTGGCACTCTTAACACTAGATTTACGGGACCCGTCAGAATGACGGGTTTTATACTCTTTAATTTACAATTATTGTGATTGTAAAAATGCATTTGTAGGAAATTTATTTAACACATTTCTTCCTTGGAACATATAGCAAAAGCCTGCTAAAACTCTGGCTGAATATATTCTTGGTATTTTTATAAAATAATCCAAACTGGCCACTTTTAGTGCTCCGTACATCTACCGTTAAATTCTTGTAATCTTTTTATTGTTTGCAACGACGCCCGCCCGTGTTTGCTACAAATGCGTAAAATCCGCAGCATAGCGATCAAGTAAGGGCAATCACCTTCGAGCTCACCCTTGAACTCATTTCAAAAAAGTTATTAAAGTTGTTAAAAGTTAAAACTGTCTGACACAAGAATTACGATATTTCTCATTCACCCTGTAAACCGAATGAAGTTGTTCTCTGCGCCACGGAGCATGCGCTGCCCGCATGATTTCGGCTTCTCACCTGCTTACGCCGGTTTACATTGTTTACCTGGTAGTTGGGAGATAAGACACTGGAAATCTTTGTTCCACAAATATTGCCCGGAGAAACACCGGTCCCGTGAATAATCTAGATAGGCTTGCGATTTGAAGAAGCACAGCGATTACGTAGGCACATCGTACACGGAAAGCACACGTTACGGTAATTTTAGTCAAATATTGAAAAACGGCTTGGACGTACCGCGGTGCGGTCTGTTAACTTATACAATTGACGTGAACGGAGAGCCGTTCGAAATAGATTCCGCGCGGTGAACGTGTTAACAATTATTGTATACTAACAAGGAACAAGAGAGATGTTGCTGCATCGGAGTATTTTTGGACTGGCGGCCCCGCTAATGGGTCTATCAACATCCGTTTAGCAAAAATCGGTCCAAGAGAAAACTTCTGACCGGCCAGAAAAACCTAAGATTGCTCGACGTGACGTGGACGTTGGCTGCGTTCGTGTATCGAGAATTTTCGTAGGAACCGTTCCGAGTGAATTCAAATTGTCCGGCTGGCCAACAATTTCGGAATTTCGTAACAATACGTAACGCGACCACGTGCGAGAGACGGCCAGTTAGTGACCGCAACTGACAGTGTCTACTTCTCGGTGCACGTGGACGGTCCGTTTGCCGCTCCCGCCGAACGGATTTGCCGATCGCTTCTAACCGTCTGCTACGATCGAGCGGTTAAGGATCAAGGACGGATTCATACGGGGGCTAATAGGATTATTATCGGAGGCCTTCATTTTCTGAACCAGGATCGCTGAACGAACTTTTTCGTCTACCAGCTGATCAATTCGAGACATGGTTCACTTTTCCAAACGTCCCGGAGCCACGTCCGTTCTGCATAACACTTTCCCCTTTTAGCGACTACCGAACAATTTTTCTCTTCAACACTTTCACCGCCAAACTAGAAACCTGCAAAATTCCATAAAATCAAAGTAAGCTTTTTAATGAAATAAAAATTGAAAGAAATTAAATGTGTGACATTGAGTAGTTCTTGAACTTCCTTGAATTTTACAGATCCTAACAAAATTTGGTGCAATGAGTGTATTAACGTAAAAATTCATTTTAAAACCTGGACAAATAATTCCGTCATCCACATATGGGTGACATTGCAGTCAAGGTGTTAATGCATTTCAAGTTCCCAAAGCCCGAAGAGCTTAATTGGTCGCAAACGAACTTCTTATTGCCCCGTTCGGTTTACTACCCTACGTTATTTGGGTCGTTAAAGTAGTGCGCATACACTTTGCTAATAGTCCTTCAAGAGTACAAGATTAACAATGGCAGTAACAGTTTTAGTCACAAAGCAACGAGTTGTCATTGGAAAGTCCATTAGTAGACTAGCTGTGGCTAAAATATTAACAGTAACCAAGGAAAATTTATCATTGAAACTATGTCCAAACTTTACTTCAAGAAACCAGAGATTTTTAACATTTTTAAATGTAATCCAGTAGATTTTGGCGAGAAAATGTCGAAAATACAAATTCTAGTCCTAGGAGATCAGTAGGTCAAAAGTTATGCGTGCGTGAAAATGTGCGATTTTCAGTGTTTTTGGCAGATAAGGGCGCCTCCATATTGGTACGTACTTGGACATCGTCCAATGAGCAGAGCTGACATCATCGCATGCTTATACTGCCACCTAGCGGCTCCGCTCGTTACACGATGCGCGACGCTGAATACATACCAACATGGCGGCGCCCTTACCTACTAAAAACGCTTAAAATCACTCAACTTTAAACACGCATAACTTTTGAACTACTGATCTCCTAGGATTAGAACTTGGGTTTTCGGCATTTTCTCGCCAAAATCTACAAGATCACATAAAAAAGAGTTAAAAATTTCTGGTTTCTTGTAGTAAAGTTTAACCCACAATCTTTTGACCGGCTAAGAATGTCGCCGAAGACAGTTTGTCGATATAACACAACAAGAGCGAAGAAAAGTGCCTAGTGCCATTTGATTCTTACCATTTGTCGAATTGATTTGCAACGGCCATTGAATTGTTCGAATTGTTTGTTTCCAGACGCCCTGTTGCAACAAGGTGTACACGTGTCGATTCTGCCACGACGAACGGGAGACCCACACGGTGAACAGAAAGGAAGTCACGGAGCTGATATGCGTCCTGTGCGACACCCGTCAGCCGGTACAGGCCACTTGCCAGAACTGTCACTGCCGGTTCGGCAAATACACGTGTCTCGTGTGCAATCTCTTCGACGACGAAGACAGGAATCAGTACCACTGCGATGGCTGCGGGATATGTCGGGTCGGCGGTCGAGCCCGATTTTTCCACTGTGCCAAGTGCAACATGTGTTTGCCGGTTCAGTTGCAAAATGGACACACGGTAAGCAGTGTGCGCAGTTAAGGAACTGTTTGCTCGTCCAAGGGAGAAGCACGATTCACGATTATTTCTAGGAATCTTAACAGTTTCGATTGGTAAACTGCAATTGTTACTCTTTGCGCAAATACGCAGTGTCTATTGAAGTGCAACTGGTACTACCGCTTGCACATTTTATTGCCAATTTACTCCTCCGGGCAGGAATCTTGATTCGAATATCACTTGGATGAGTCGTAGCACATGCTTCAGATGAGCAGACACTTCCACGAGCGTGTGCGTGTATGGATAGTAGTACTAATGCGGATTTGATACTTTCAGTGCGTGGAAAATGTTTCGCACGCAAATTGCCCTGTCTGTCTGGAGGACATTCACACGAGTCGCATACCCTGTCACATTCCAGAATGTGGTCATTTACTGCATCGCCCTTGTTTCGAGGAGCTGTTACATTCAGGACATTACGCATGCCCCATTTGCCAAGTGTCTCTTCTAGATATGACTGACTTATGGAGATTTTTAGACATGGAAGTGTCATTAACACCAATGCCAGAAGAATATAGAGATTATAAAGTTGATATTCTCTGTAAAGACTGCCACGAGGTACAGCATATCAACTCTCAGACGTATATCTTCTTTGATCGTAGGACAATAACTAATTTCATTGGATTTTGTTAATGTTACAGGAGTCGACAGTAAAGTTTCACGTTGTAGGTTTGAAATGTTTAAATTGTGGAAGTTACAATACCTGCAGAGTCAAAGGATCTCCTTCTCCAGGTAAATGATACTACTCTCTGAATTTTCTGCGTTGAAACCGACGTTATTAGAAATTCAGTGTTACACCTCGCATACTACGAATACAGTTATGAATGCGTTTTTGAAATTTTCAGCAGATCCTGAAACGTTGGACGAAACAGCCGGCGGCAGCACGAATACGGGCGACGAAGAGAAATCGCAACGTCAGAACTCCGAGTATTAACGGGAGTATGATGCAGAATCATTCCCGAGAAAGTGTCGCTCCCAGACGTTTTCAAAAAGACAGTAGGAGAATTGCGTTTACCTCTTTACTTGTTTTTAGCGAATTTACACGTCTTTGTTGATTGTTTTCAGAGTTTTTACAGAAGTTAGATTATTAGAAGGCTAAGGTGCAGCAGCTAATTCAAATCAGTTGCTCATTGAAAGGCCGTGTTGAATACGATTAAATACTCGCATTACGATGTCAGGCGTAACGCGAATATATTAGTCTCGATGGAAATGAATATCAAGCTCGAATTATGAAGAACGTATGATTTTCTGTTCGCGAGGATTTTGTTTGATTGATTACTATAAATCGAGGTGAACAGTACGAGGCGTTCTCGGTATTTTTTTTATTATCATTATCGGTGACACGACGCACGGCGTCCCTGTTCACCAAAGTTCTTCTTGCGCTGTTTATACTTTCATTTTTGTTCCGAATGGAGATTCTTACACTTCGTGATGCGTGACCATTTTCTTTCGATGCAATCTTTTCGCAAATGCTAATCAACCAACCAACATGTACCGGTAGTACTAGTCAGAGCAAAAAAAAAAAGAAGAAGATCGAAACGAATCCCCTTTTAGCTATTGTTGTAATCAGCTAAGAGTTCCTCTATGATTATCTACTACGCATATAGTTCCCCGATTTTATATTACGCAGATACACGTAGAAATAGAATGACAATGAGATTATTAATTGATAAGAATGCCTTTTATTCGTTAATGGGATTACATCATAACGCGCAATTTTCGAAAAGATCGCCATCTAGTCAAGGATCACTCGGGTCTTCTCGATGTGTCAGCATACTTTCTCTCCGTAACAAAATCACGCGGGAGAATGTATGACAGTTGGGTGACGTAACAAACCTGATACCTGACGTGTGACGATTATTTGAAAATTTATCGGTAATTCGAAATCTATGTGGATTTTGTTTTTTTTTTGTTTTTTTAAATAATGTGTGTATAATCAGGGTTCGCATAAACACATTGTCCCTTACACGCGACGCTGACTTCAAGATGTAGACATGTGCGTTCATAGGACAGGAACAATTATGCAAATATCTGCAGTCTACCGATGAGCAATTAAAATTTGTACTCGAAGTTGGTAAAGCAATGTGTGAGCCTATGCAATGTGGCAATGTGTTTCTGTCCTAACGTATTTGTACTTTTATTCGTCATGAACTCGCTTTGTACTCGATCACTCTCCCCTCATTTTCTCAGTCTCGCTTTTGGTATATGTTTTTTAATTAAGTAGGAATTCTACTTGCTCCAAGCAGCTGTGGAGTTATCTGTTATAACGAAACAGTTGGTTTCTCGATGAGGAGGCATTAATCGCACACTTCTAACGCGTGTTCTCCGCGTTGCGAACGAAATTTTTCATTCTTTCTTAGGAAGCTAACTTATCAGAGTCGCACAACTTGCCTATCGAGATTGATGAAATTTCTAACTGTAAATCTGGAAGAAACATGTCTTGTAGAACATCTCTTGATAATACACTGTAAACAATGAAAACTTCAAGACCTTCAGTCTACGAGTCAACCATTTCAGAAAACCGCTTTCAATCTTTTACAATGCAGATATAAATTATTTTTTTAAAATGCGTATTTGTAAGAGATATTTCGATTGTAACGTAATCTTCAAATTTCATCAAAATCCGTAGAGGTTGGCGACGAGTCTCCTTGTTAGTTACGTAAGGCGGAGTTTAGCTTGTTTTGTACAATAAATACTAGCGAAGATAGTGCAATTTTTTGGGATTGTTAAATTTTTAATAAAAAAAGGAATGGAGGAAAAAGAAAGACAGATTAGGCGTCCGTTACGGATCAAAAGCGTAGAGCTCGATTAGTCTCGAAGCGAGGAGAGTATCCATTGTCGTGCATTCCTCTGAGGAAGATTACATAGCGAAGAAATCGAGGAACTAGTTGTATTCTACTGTTTCGATGTTAAGATTAGAATAATCGAGAAATGAGGTCGGACCGTGAAGAATGTAGTATATTAATTGGTAACGAAGGTCAGACTACTAAAGGCTGCAGTGTAATCAGTGGCACTGTACTAAATATTTTATTGAGCACTACTGTGGAGAATCCTGATTTCCACGTGGCTTTTGCCGCGCGGTTATGAACACGGTGTACAAGAAACAGAACACTCCAGGGCTTTGTTTCGACGCTGATCGGATCGCTTATGTGTGTAATCTCGATAATCGTGTCCGATTTGTACTGTTTGACGATTCTGCGCGTACGATTGAACCCTGTAATACGACCCCCGGGTCCGAGAGGACACGTTCTCGAACGACGGTGTTCTTCGTCAAGCTTAAAACGGTTCGAGCCGGTCCAGGAACTGTTTCGCCGGTTGGGATTTTCCACTTGTTCGTCGAGCAATGTCAAGTTGGTGATCACAGCACTTATACCTCTTATTCATTCCATGGCATTCCAAGTTTCGTGAATGAGCAGCACGCTGACGTACGCCGAAAAAAACCGAATTGTCGTTTGTTTACTTATACGCAAGACTTGGACATTATTTAAATTAATTGATCACGGGGTGATTGCTCAATTAGCGAATCATGTTAATCGAACGGGAATAATGTTTATGTAATACCGCGATAATTTATTCGATGCGGCGAGGGAATCGTTGTCTCTGAATTATTTTTATCGGTTCACTTTTGAACCTTGTGCACCGATCAGGTTTAACATCAGGCTTCAACTTAGACGCTATGAAAATATTATAAATGCTAGCCCAGCTTTCGTGTACCTGTTGCTGAACACGTTACATGAAATCGATAGTTTCCTCAGCTGGGTGCACAAGGGTTAAAAGATTTTTCTTTTTTATTAATTTTTTAATCGAACGAACATTCGCTAGAATACCTTCTACGAATAATTCTTAATAACGTAAGAAATTGTTAATATTAGAGAAATTATATTCAGATCATTTGTATCCATATGAAAAGAAACGTTAATTTTAAGTTATTTTTAACGAGGACACGAAGGAACTGTTTGAAACAATTTCAGACGTCTGTTGTCGTATTTAAAATAACTTTACGTCCAGGTCTGCTATACGTAACGTCTTAGCACACTGTTAGCGTATTATTATTGGCCGCACGGACTAAGTCACCGTGTCCATCTCGAGGGATGACCGTGACGGTGCGGCCACAGATCCAAGGAGCAATTGCGACGTTTCTTTTTTGGTGTGATTCTAATCACGTCTTTATTATTCAGTTGTAAATTAAATACCAGTTACAAAGGCTCTTTGTACATAACGGCCGCAATAATGCTTTTGTTTTATATTATGTATAATATATACTATTGTACCAAACAAACCGGCTACTATTTCATTCGTTCATCATATGCTTTCGTACACGCGTGACAAGAGTTGCTACAATCTGCGGACAACAAGGACACTTCCGGGAATCACTTGGCAAAGCTAGCTAGATCTGAAAAAAAAAAATCAATAGAACATTATCAATATTGTCTCCCTATTGTCTCTATTTTCATCCCCTTTTCTGCCGTTTGACTATCAGCTTTGCTCTACCAGGCTCTAAATCGCTAATCTATGATCTGCATCATGTTCTCAATCGTCATCGCTGCCCGCCCAGTCGTCGATTCACGCATGATTCGCGAGGAAATTAAATTTCCTTCGATCGTTGTGTCTCTTATCGATACCGATTGACATTATTTGAGTAAAAAATATTTGTATTTGTTCGTTGTCTAGAAACGACGAGTGGAAGCGTGCGCAGGACAATTCAACGACGCTCAACCAAGTCAAGCGTTTCCTGATTAAAAACAGATAGCGCTCCGACCTTCGTTTCACGGTGAACGCGCACCTTGTAGCAATATCTTTGTCACCTAAAAAGATAGGAAGTGTCTTTTGATTCACTTTCATTTTCGCGGTTCGTTCGTGTTCCACACGTTCCGACGGGAGCGACAAACTGTGAACGAAAGAGTTCCGAAAGCTCGTGATATTCCCTCTCCTTTTGGATGCAATGTCGGTTGCACCGTGGTTCCTTTAACATTCGACTGAACCATACACGCTGTGCGTCGGCGCGCGTGCAGTCCGATCGAAACCAAATGTCGCGCCGAATCGAATTTTCTATACAATAGTTCGTTTTCGCTTAACAAGTAGTCTTATCCGAGTCTTATCCGTTATCGCGCGACCAGTTGATTTCGACCAACCGCAACAACGTCGGGAGCCCATGAACGCGTCGTCGTGTGCACAGTCCGTGTAAAATTTTCTAATAGAATTCTATTTCCGATTTTTGCTTCTTCCTTAAACTCGTCCGATCGATTCATATCCGATGGAAAGAAAACGCAGAAGGCCGTATTCCTTAAACGGAAGCGCAGCATTGTTTTAAACTACGACTAGTTCAACGTCGCGTTTTTCCTTTGTACCACGAAGTGCGACCGAGGGCCCGCCCCTACGGCTTGTAGAAACGCTCTCAGAAATTCAGAAAACGAGGACGCAGCGGCAGGTACCCGTGGCTACTGAGAAATCGCCGGGCAGCTCGGGTCATCTCCAATTGATCGCGCGTGCGCCCGCAAGCCACTGTCGTCCATTGCGCCTCCAACTGTAGCTTCAACGAAACAAATAACATTAACGTTAGAACGTACGACACGTGCTACTCTACTCTACGTGTCAATCTGAAATTGTAGCGAATATTTCCAACTACTCGGATACTCAGCCATCGAGCATGAGTCATCTATACCCACAAGCCACAGTAAGAGTCCGGGTTACCTTCACCTTGGCAACCCAGAAATTTTTTACTCTTTCTTGTTCAATCCTGCAGACGTTGACGAGATTATTCCGAAAATCGAAGCGTTAATGCGAGAAACTCGCTGGTTCAAAAATTACTCGTGTTTAACGCCAGAACACGACCGGAGCAGTCAAAATGACTGGTTCCTAATTTGTTCTTTTACAATTACCGAAATTGTAAAAATGTTTTCATCGGAAATTTTTTTAACGAAGCACACGTTACGATAAAAGTTGTACGAAGTCTGAATTGGCACAGTCTTGTCACTGTTACAAAGCGACGTATGTACGTGTCAGTGACAAGAGCGATTTTCTCGACAAATCTGCAGGATCACATTTATCGACGTTAGCAGCGAACGTGTTGTAGCGGTCAAGCGAATGTTGGAAATTAATAGATTGAGCAGAATCGCTTGACAATGCGAGGATAGGCGTTAGAGGAGCACAGTGTCGTACGAAGAAGAGAACAGCGATGCAAGTGCGAAAGAAACAGAGCTAACCAGTCAAGAAAGGAGTAGAGAAACGGCGAGAAGAAAAGAGAACGGGGACTCACCTTGGCGCGTTTCGCAGGCCTGAGCGGCAGAGGGTTGATGATACAGCAGGGACTGTCGAACGCGTCGAACGTGATCGCTCTCTTGGCGTTAGGCTTCCGCTGTACGAACGCAAAGTCGTGGGAAGTCTGGAAAGGATAGACACACTAGCTACAGCCGGCAATTAAAAAGTTATTTCCGCTTCGAGACATTCCTGTTGTCCAAGAACGTCTTGTGCTCGAGGGGGGAGAATAAAAAGAAAATAAAGTATGTTTAATGATCGACAAGAAAGAGAGAGAGAGAAAGAGAGCCGCCGATCGATTTCACGTTTCGAAAGACGCTCGACAGGGACGGCTGCAAACGTAGCGCGCCGACAGAAAGAGAGAAACGACAGAAAGAGAGACAGAGAGGGGTAAATAGAAACAGAGGGGACTCGTGGGTGGGGGGGGGGGGGGACTCACTTCGAAGAAAATTAGGGGACTGCGTTGACTCGTCCTCACGCGTGTCCTCTCACCGGAGCAGACACTTCGCGCCATCGCTGGCGAACAACTGTCGTGACATGACTAGGCCCTCTTTATTTTCATTTTTATTCTCGTTTTTCTCTTTGCGCGTTTACATGTTACAGGTTTCGGAATCAGCGTCGTTTCGAGACCGCCGCTCGAAATCGTCTTTGGACTCGTCGTTTCTTGGAACGGATGCTCACGGAGAGGGGGTGGGTCTGGGAGGAGGGGTGGGAGTACTTTGGTACGCTAGGCCAGGCCTATACAAAGGGTGTTTTACGTTCGAGTTAGTTTGTAGACATGCGGCAACTGAACGTTATTTACGAAAGAAGTAAAAATATATAAATATATGAATATATTAATATGATAATAAATATTTTAAAGATATTTATATATATATATATATACTTTTGTGTTATATAGCTATGTGTTTGTGTGTGTGTGTGTGTGTGTATATACATACACCGTCGTGCAGGATCTAAGGATCGCTCTAAGAACGAAGGAGAGTCACGGGAATACCATTTGGGAACGTACTGTTCTGAGAGAAAGAAGTATTCGTACACCTTTGACGTCTGTCTCAATTACTAGGGACCCAATTACTGTACCTGCATTAATTATGCGTATTTTTGGCGCATAATGAATATTAAAAAAGGGATATTAAAGTTTTCTCTTTCATTCAGTTAATATATTATGCTTTAGAAGTAGGTATAGTTAATGTAGGCACAGTGATTGGGACCCTCACCTTGGACTGCGGATCTTTATGGAAAGTAAAAATTGTTTGGATCAATTGCAAAGAACCGAAGACAAAAATGTTCTTCGCTCTTCTCAAACTGTTTTACATTGCACCAACTCGTGTTTACCGTAAACGCGTAAAATCCGCAGTCCAGCAAGACCAGTTAACAAGTATCTGTGTGTTAAATTAGTCGGCATGAATAATATTGATTTAAAAATAGCTTTCAGCCTGGCCGATGCAAAAACGATATCGTCGGCGAAAAGATAGAGTCATGGTGTAAGCATGTACCTTTTTCTCTCGGTGTGTTTTGATGCACGCGAACACGTTCTACGCCGCGAGGGTCACCGGTGGCCCGTTTACCAAAAAACAAAACAATCTTCTTTTTACATTCTTTCGTTCGGCAAGTCGAAAGCTTGGAGGACGAAAGCGACACCGCGAACGACTCTACGCGTTTGTACATCGCGTATACGCAAACAAACAGGTCGACGACCTCTCGTTTACCTATATCCTGTTGTTATCGTTTGTTCCGGGTCATCGAACCGTATCGTTATTTTATCCGTATGTAGAAGGGACACTCACCTTTTCCCCGATTGTTTTGCGAATTTTTATGGATTTAACGGACTCGGTCATTTGATGAACTTGCAGCGTCAAAGGATATTGTATTCAACATGGCGACAATCGCTGGGACGAATAATTACAATTTGCATCGTGTCGAAAGCGTTAACGTGCGCGAAAAATGTACACGAATTAAAGTATCAACAAAAAAGGTTTAAACAAAAAAAAAAAGCAGTAGAAAATCAAAACGAGCATGATACTCATAAACATAATTCAATGCTTAGCGAAACTAGAATCAAAGGAGTAGCCCAGTGATCGAACCAAACAAAAATGAAACAATGGTCTGTCGTTTGTGGCCTATTTTCGGTATTCGAATTGTCGTTCGAAAGCGAATAAGTACGAATGTTTAACTGAGTCGAAATACAAAAATGTGGTAACTGAGTCAAATACAAAAAAAAAAATTTGTATATCCACGATTAATAACTTAAGTACTCGATCGAGTGGCCATTTACAACTCTGACACAATTATTTAAATAACACGTTCTCCGCTCACGGGATCGTAAATTACATTTACAAAATATTAAGACCGTGTAAGCCGCATATAAATAATTTAACAGGATAAGCATACTCGTAGTTGGAATAAGTTAATGTATAAATAAGTCAGACGATATTCAACGTCGTTAATGTTAGTCATGTTATCCTTAGAACTTACGAGACAAAAAAAAAGAACTCTAATAATCTTTGGACTGGACGCGATACCAGGGCGACGAAAAGCAGGTCGATTAAGGGTCGCGATGGCTTAGCGAACTGAGGTTATGTTTCTTTTCCGCGCGCCTTGGTGATTATAACATATACTCATAAATTAATGATTTAAAAAAAAAACAAAAAAAAATGATAAAACAGAAACAGGTTGGATGGAGAGAGAGAGAGAAGGAAGCGACAAGGCATTACATTATTAAGAGCCAGGCAGAATGAGAAAGTAAAATAAACATAAGGAGAATGACAGAGACGAAGAGAGTGTTAAACAAAAGAGAATTAGGCCGGCTAGCGTGTCTAAAGGCGATTGGTACGGGAATAATACCAGGATAGGGCTGGTTGAGTTTGAACATGATTTTGATTATGATGGACATGGTTCTCTACCTTTACGGGACTAGTCCCTGCTGTTAAGAAACTATCCTCCAGTGCCATTGATGCCGGGGAGAATAATACAGATGTGTCCAAACTTTTACTCTGAAAAGAACAAAGAAATCTGGTTGCATTAAATGTTTTCCTACAATTTATATTCACCTTGAGCATCTCACGTATTATCGACCTGTAATAACCTTCACGCGACGTTGAGGATGAAAAACAAATGGAAATGTGACGCTGACATGTTGTTCCAGCATCGATAATATGCGAGATATCGAAGGTACTTAAGTTAGGTGAAACTCTCGTGTGTTTCTAAGCAGTTGTTTATAAGATTGCAGATATTTATAATTTTTCGAAAAAGTGGCTACCAAATTACTCAGACAGGATCGAAATGCCGTGAAGATTTAAAATAATCAAGGTTAAAGAGATTCTTATAAGTATCTGCAGTCTGTTTTTCGGCCAACAAGAATTGTAAACGTAATATTCGACTTACGGGTGTTTCTACAACGAAACTCATTTCGGAATTTTCCTGAGAAGCGTTCGCCCAGGCTTGGCAGAGAGCTTTCCGCGCTTTCTTTCCGCCTGGAGCGCTGTTCTCTTTACCCCGTCGTCTTATCGTGCTATAACCAGAGTCCTGAAGGATGGTACTGGTACCAGCTAAACTTTCACGGTCGGTTTCCTGTTTGATGATCTCGGTTAGAGCATCGAGACGACTTGGGGTAGCAGGTAACTGAGTAGTCGCGCCGCTGCGCCGTTCCAGCTCTGCCAACGCGTTCTTGAATGGCGTCGGCGTCCTCGGCGTATTGCCATCTGCAAATACACGTTTTCTTAACAACTGGGTCAAGGACATCTTCACTCGTTCAACTAGTTTTCCTATACGATTGCATCTTCATAGAGAATAAAAATAGGGCTAACAGGGTCGCTGCAAAACCACCCCTTAACCCTCTATAACTCAATTTTGTTTCTAGCACGATCATCAATGAACTTAGAATGTTGACACTAGGTTTACGGAGCACCAAAAATGACCATTTTACATTTCCTCCTAAAAATAACATGAATATATCTATCAAGATCTGTAGCAACTTTTTAAATAATGTATACCCAGAGAAATCAATTTGTTAAATAATTCCTCATGGATCCATGTTTGCTCAATCTTAATATTCGTGGATTAAAAATATTAGAATCCGTCATTTTGAGGGGTCCCGTAAATCTAGTGTATGCGACTTCAGAGGTGCATGGAATCAACGGGTTATTTCCTTTACTGTTGTAAACAGTTGTGCACAGTTGTCGGTATGACAGGCCTTAAAACTGAGAGTGCTTCGTGGGTAATTTACCATTCTGACTTCGTCGAAGACCGGTGGGTTGTGGCGTGGTGAGTGGACCGGGGCTGCTCGCCTTGGGGGTGCTGGCTCGCGGCCAGGAAGATGTTTCCGGGCTGAGACTGTTTAAGAACTGCGACGGGCTGAACGGCAGTTGCTTAATGGGAGTGGATGGGGCCGCGTCGCCGGTCTGATGCTGCTGTTGCGGCTGCTGTTGGCTTATTATCAAATAATCAGACTGGTTCCCGCTATCGGGGGTGTCGGTTCTCTGCTGAATAGTATTCGTGTTTCTGCGTCTGCGCAGGATGGGGGGTGGACTGCTTCGCTCCTTCTCCGTCAAGTTGCCTGACATGTCTTCGAGGTCCGGCATGGGCATCAGTCTGATCTCCGAGTTCCGCGAGTTCGCCCCCTCGCCTTGTATTTGCAAATCGAAATACCTACGAGAGAACAGTTAATAGTAGAAGCTGCGTAGAGGCACGGTGGTTTTTGTTAGATCGATTACTCGAAAACACGTACTTTGTGAACGGCGAGATTTGTTCAGTCTTCACCTTAACGGACGAGCTAGCCCTCTTCGAGGGTGAGTCCAACCGGGAATCAGTGTTGTGAGTGCGATCGTTCAGATTCAGAAGACCCTGAAACGTCTGAACGTTCTGTTGATTCTCCCAGGCTCTGTTCCAGTCCAATTGGTCAATGTCCAGACTGTGCGATGTTTGCACGGTCGTCGGAGTCGACGTCGCGTTCTCGTTGCTGGTCAACGGTGTTTTCAGCCGAGCCTGACCGGACACATCCTCTTTCGTGCAAACGGGATCCTTCGCAGCGGTTGCTGGCTCCATGGCTTTTCTTCGACTTCGTCCTGTTGCACACACACACATCGGTCTCGTTAGAACATCTGTTCTCCAAATTAAGCTTTAAAGGATCACGACCTTGAGCGACCTAAAAGCGAAATCTAAAAGACACCCAGTTAAAAGATCTTTGATCCAGGGTAGTGTTAAAAATTCCAAGTCTTTGCAAATGGACAAATTGTCACCGTGTCTTTCGAGTTATATATACTTTCTTTTAAGAATCGTACATCAATTTTATTAAAAAAAGTTATTGACAAAAGAATTAAGTGGTACGAAATTGGTGTGTTTGCAAACAGAGGTAGGATGCACTTATCCCGCATTTGTGCATTTAATGAGTTGTTTGAACCTCTGGTACCGGTGGCGGATCTCCCCTCCTCCGTCTCGTACTTCCTCCTCATCGTGCTGTTCCAGTGGTTCTTAATCGCATTGTCCGTCCTTCCGGGCAGCAATTTCGCGATTTTCGCCCACTGATTGCCCACCCTGCGGTGAGCCTCCACGATGATCCTGTCCTCCGCCTCCGTCCACGCCGTTTTCTTGATCCCAGGGTTCAGGTGGTTGTGCCATCGTTCCCGGCACTGCTTACCGATACGACCCTTCAGATGCCGTGCAATCAACGTCCACTTCTTCGGCCCGTATCGCTCCACCAATTCTACAACTTTTTCGTCCTCCTGCGAACAACACGTCGGCAATCATCAGTCTTCGAAACGGAAACCTCTTGATATTACCGGTTCTCTTCCTTCCACGTCGAATGAAACCCTACGAGACCCGAGGCGGCCCTTCGTACGACCCTGACTCGCTACCTGCACGACTCTACGCGCTCGAGGACACGGTCTACGAAGAAATTCGAGGAATTTCCGGACACTGTACCTCCAACCGGGAACATCAACGCTTCGAATTACGAGAAGTGTCAACGTTTCATCGAACAGAACAGATTTCTCCTCGCGTTTAACCCTGACCTCTGGCTCTCGATCGGAATTGACACGAGGGTGGAACATTCGAGCAGAGACAACAAACTGAGTCTGTCTTAATGGATTCTTTGGCCGCCTTTGTGCCCTTTCAAGGGCCCTCGGGGCAGGTCCGGCTCTTTCATCTGCGGTCAATAACGTGGGATTGGAAGGTTTCGGTGGAAGTCAAGTTCGTGTGTAGGACGAGCAACGAAAATAGTTTATTGATATAGTTCATCGAGAGCTAACAAGGTTGAGCTAACTGAACTAAAACTATATCAAGTAAGCTACCCGGTACCACGCTGTGTAGTTCGATCTACTCCCTTTGAGTCTTAGAACCACGCTGGTCTTTCTCCCCCGCGAATTTACCTGGGGGTAGAGGTAACGGCTGTTTTCCGAAATTTTGGGACACGGGTTCGCAGGTCATGGCCGCTCGCCTGCGAACCATCTGTGTCCCAAATGGTCGGGGAACGCGGTACTTGAACCTAGACGCTCGTATAGAATACATACGATATACATATATTTGTTTACACCCCGCAATAATGCTCGACATTCCGAAAGTCACGGGGCGCGGGTTTTCCGTAAACGTCCGATAGATTATGCTGCTCGCTCATCAACGGTGGAACTCCCGGAACACCCCCCGTAGGCATTCGATTATCGGAGGGGGCAGCGGGGGGAGTTGTTGATGGAGCGGCACGAGCTCTCGGAATGCTTTGAAAAGGGGAACCATTCCGTTGAGCGTTTCTCGAACGTGTCGTAGAGAAAAACGTGGAACCGTCGAGGAGCAGCACCGGAAGGTTCCCCGAGTGATCCCGTCGCGTCGAGTCTCTCGTAAGTAATTTCTCCGGTCCTCGCGGAGTCACGAAGAGGCGGAGAACGTGGCGGTAGGTCGAAGAATGGAGAGAGGAGAGGAGAGACGATCGTCGCGCGCGAACCTCCACGGAGAGAACGCTTCGGAGAGGGGTAGAAGAGGAGAGAATGAAATGGAGAGAGAGAGAGGGGGGGACGTAGGAGTTGGGCAACGAGGACGCGATGGGTTTGCGCTCCCATACCACGAATCAGGTGCACACCGACGAGGACCCGTGACCGCGTGTACACGCGTTCGGTACACGGGCAAGCGGCTTACTTGCCCTTGGCTGTTGCCAAGTGCATTGGCACGGCGACGACGACGCAGCATCTCCGCGGCTCCAGACCTCTCTTCTTTTCTTATTGCATACCCCACCGAGGCGACCGTGGAGAGCGTTTTCGCTCGTTTCTTTTCTGCCCGGCCCAACGTGTAGGCGTACAGTACCGGCCATACACACAGGGATCTCTCTCTCTCTCTCTCTCTCGCGCCGAGAAGGGCCGGGCGAGAGAGCCCTAACTTCAAAACAACTCCGACTCCGGCGAGTCAACAGTCCGCTTCTACCGCACCGGTGTGATTTTTTTCATTCGTAGCTTCACAACTTTTACGGGAACTCTTTTCTTCTTTTCTTATTCTTATCGCGTCCCATCTTCCCGCAACTGTTTCGTAACCCCGTCGCACCACGATTTGTTTTCCGGCTGCGGCGATCGGAACTTCTTTGACGGCTATACATCGAGAAGAAAGTACAATTTTGTATTTGGGTTTCAAGGGAGTTTGTTCGAAATCTTCGTTGCTAGTCTGACTCGTGCCCTTTCCAACCCTGCGCCGAGCCCGGCTAGACGTCAACTTTTCTACTGTAGTTACCTATCACTGCGGATTTGATACAGTCGGAACAAGTATAAGTAGTTGAAACTCGGAACGGTAGAGAGCTTTAAAAAATTGAAAAGCGTCGATACATGGTTTTCGACAGACTAAAATTGTTGAAAGAAAGAATCCGCGACCATAACCCTTGGACCCCAACCTGGTCCTTGCAACGGATGCAGGAGATTTTTCTGGTGTAAGAGTTCAAGCTGATCGACATAAATAATGTAATTGAGGGTCCCCCGTGCTCCGATTCCATATTTGGCTGGTCGTTGCACGGAGTCTTAAAAAAAAACACCCTGTGTATAGCCAGTGGAACTGTGCTGGCCCACCGCACCGGGCAAAGTCATCCCGGATACGCTGGCACGGCAGAAGAAACTTTTCGAGAAAGGGGGTGTAACGGTACATTGCGAACTTTCTGTCGAGAAGAAACCCCCCCGCCCCCGGATCGAGTTCAAATTCTTGCGAAAACGGGTTTCGACGTCTGACAACTGAATCTTGTACGGAGTTGCAGTAACATACTTTTCAATGAGGATGCGAGTGGACAAAATATACACCTGAGCGAAAAATGTTCTGGTAGATTCCTTGAGCCGTGCTCCAAAGGTACTTGCATCTCTTTCCGAAATTTATACGACAACTGAGTAGTTAGTTAGTTTATGAATGCTGCGTGTCTGAACGATTTAACTACTGAACTTGCAAATATGTAAATCAATGAACAGACATATGTAAATCAGTGTACAGTGTTTACTCGATATATGTCCAAAACACGGGTCTAGCCGCGGAAATGTATTCTTTGATCCACGCAATTCTTTGATCTTGCCCCCTCACGGGGATAGTTCTAGATAGGACTTTTATCGAGTAGGCATTTTGGACGTATATAGAGTAAACACTGCATACAATTTTTCTTATCGCTTAAGACTTCGATACGCAATCTACTTGTCTAAAGAAACTATTTTTGAGAAAATGTTTGAGAAAGATTAAATGTATAGAAATGTTAAAATGTAAAAGTGTAAAGGTAATTAAGGTTTAAATGTTTATATACGTGAAGCAGGCGAACCCAACAACGTATGTAAAAATTTAATAATCTGTATACTTTGTCTTCAATTGTACCGTTACAATTTTCGAGATGTATGCTTAGTTCAATAAAAAGGATTATTTCTTGCGTTGAATTCGATTCCCTTTTTGGTGGCGCGTGGAGTGTACTTTAGGTAAAAAAAAAGAAAGAAAAAGGAAAAAAGAATGGCGACCAGAACTGCCCTTAAGTGGTGGAGGTTTCAATGGCCGGCTTTTCATGGGGTTCGAGAGACAATGGCCGGAAAGAGGCTCGATGGGAGAGGGGTGCAACAAAATTCAGGTATATACCTCCTTCGTCCAGGGCCCCTTGACCAGCTCCGGATTCACGACCTTTGCCCATCTCTGCTGGCATTGGACGTCGCTTCGATCTGTAAAGTGACCGGCTATGGTGTCCCATCGTAGTACCGCGCCCCGTTGTTCAACGCTGCTCACCAACTGCTTCAACAGAGAATCCTGGAACAATTATAAATCAAATTTTAGAACATCGGCGGGCTATCGAAACGGCCAAGAAGCCCTCAGAACTAATTATTCACATGATTAAACTCGTTATTCCGACGAAAAAGACAGTAATCGACGCTATCAGTCTCCACCATTGTACTTTGGAATAACGATAATATTACCATAAAAAAGAAATGGCACCTGTTTCAGTCCCGCGGTCTTGCCAATTCGAACTTACAAGTTGTTAGTAGATTATACACTTTCCTGAATTTATGGGGTTTAGTAACGACGAGTAAGTGAAACAAGTATGTATGTGGTGCACGTGGATGTACGGGGTGTGCCATTTCGAAAATTAATGCCCTACGAGGAAAGAGTCCGATAGCCGGGCCTCTCGTTCGGCAGCAGGTGCTCTCTCGGGAAGAATCAAGATCGTCGAAACGCGATCGATAAATCGAGAAGAGGCTACACGACGATGTATAAAATTTAACTTGTTAATATCTGCTACTTTTTAGCACGATAAACACACTCGGCGCCCGCATCCTAATATCGCGGAACACGATCAAATTTCAAACTCGAGATACTGGAGTCTAATTAGCGGTAATAATAATGTTCAACAACACTCGTTATTTTACGATCCTTACACCGTTATCGGAGCGCGTATATCGGCAGCGATCTCAAAGCTGTTTTTAAGTATTTCAAAAACGGATATTACTCCGTACCGAATAAAAAATTCTTCCGAAGCACCATTTTTTCCGTACAGCATCGAGTTCACAGTGATCCCCCCAAATCCGAGATTCGATTTTCGACGAAGTCGCCAGGATGGATCGATAAATGGCGCATAATGGTCGCGCGGCTCGCAAATTGGTCACGTTTGTGATTCGCAATTGCGTCAGAATGGCCGCGCAACAAAACGCGCCGCACGGGATCGATACGCCTCTATGATGTTTCCCACGGGAAACCATACGGCGCGGCCTCTGCTCTATGGCAGCATATGACTATGGGGTGGTCGAGGGCATCTGCCTGCGGACGTAACTCGTTGTAGAAGCTACGAAGGGTGGACCTCTTTTTTTCTTTTTTTCGTGGCCCATGCTCATTGTATCCCTCCCCTAGCGCGTTACATCCGATCAAAGTCACGGGCACGATGACGCGATCGCGTGTGCGTTAGGGAATTTTCATGGCGGCGAGATAAAGGGAAGAACAAAGGGACGCCGCGCTCTTTTCATCCGTATCGGCGATCAGAAATTTTCGACCTTCGCACAATGGCCGCGAAATGTCCGTCTACAGGGTGTCCCAAAAAATGTACTTCCTTCCTTCGTTCTGATTCCTCCGAGAAAATTTTAGAATTCCCTGAAAGAATGGTCGACTCTTGAGGTGATTTGAAGTAACTTTTTCCTTTGCGAAAATGTTCTCAGTCTCTTCGTTAAGGAGTTATGAACGAAAAACACGGGCCAATGAGAACGCGAGTACAGCTGAGAGGGGCGTGGCCGTTGGCCGAGCCGGGGTCCGTCCGTTGTAGCCGCGCTCTGATTGGTCGGCGTTTTTCGATAATAACTCCGCAACCAAGCCGCGGAGAACATTTTCGCAAAGGAAAATGTTACTTCAAATGACCTCAGGAGTCGCCCCTTTCAAGGAGGTATACAATTTTTGGGACCTCCTGTATAGTTCTCGCGCAAACACTATTTTCCATTTTGTCCGTATGAGTGTATTCACTCTCGTGTCTCATTTTCGCGTTTAATTATTCGTTATACACAGTTGTCCATCGATATAGGAATTATTTTCAATGATAGCGTAGTAATGTTTAGCCTCGGAGGCGAGTCGAATGCGATTTTATAACTTTATGTGAAAGAAGGACTTCAGGGCTGTTAATGCAATGATGATAAAAATAATGAATTCTGCGAGAAACAAATAGACTACTCGGATCACTATCGACTATCACTATCGTCCGCGATATCGATAAATTGTTTCATTGACTGAGCCCGAGTCTCTGTTGAATGAATGGATTCTTGGTATCGTTGCGACCGATGACGCCACAGCAGCGTCACGTAACTATCAACTGTTACTGACCGCTGACGCCGCTTCCGCGGCATGTAGCTGTCAACAATGAACAATGACGTCACAGTGCCGTACGCACGAAATATCTTTTTTCGTGCTGACCCCCTCGAGAGGGAAACCGGTCGCCGATGCGGATTACTCGTTAAGTTTAAATAGCGTATTCTGTTTAATTACCTCTAACTTGGTCCACCTTCCTTTGTTTATGTGCTTCCCTTGGCCCTGTGCGTTTGCGTTCGATGCGGTCGGATTTTGTGACTGGTTGGAAGCACCTCGACAGACGATGCCACTGTACTCGTTGTCGGAGTCGCCGCCGCTACTAGAATCGTACCCAGATCGCGATCTGGAACATCAACAAAGAGAACATTGTTTATAGCCAAATTTAGACGGAAATCATAAACGTTCAGCTCCGATTGAGACTTCCGGGAGTATTTTTGCGAGCTCTGTATAATATCGTTAGGAAACAGGTTTGTCTCACGAACTGGAAACAGGACAATGTTTAAGCGCAGCCTGTATCGTTCAATTTCGCTCCGTTCTACCACCACCACCCTCGAAAACTCCGTACAATATTGTTAGGAAACAGGTTTGTTTCACGAACTGGAAACAAAACAGTGTTTAAGCGTACGCCCGCCCGTTTATGCGCCAGCCTGCATCATTCAATTTCGCTCCCTTCTACCGCCCCCTCTCGCCCCTCCCCCTCGAAAACACATTATCGTTCGGGGGTCCGAAATTCGTCAGAAGATCGAATACGTGCGGACGCGTAACGGATACAGCTAGTTTTTTTCGGTACAAAAGCGAAGACGGGAAATCACGGATGGGTGACCATCCGTCCAGTGCGTTTCTTCCTCTTCTTTGTCGGAGAACCGTCGCCGCGCTGGCCACCCCTTTGTTCTCCACCCTTGCTGGGACCAAGGCGGGCCAAAAGCCAATCTTGACCACAGAGCCCGGCGAGTGTCAGTTTTTGCGGTTACCGGCGGTTTTGCGTCGTCTTCGTTTTCAAGGACTTCCTGTCCGCTTCCTCCGCGAATCGTCGCGCCGTTCGTTCTCACCCCCGGCCGCTTTCATTGCCCCATTGTTTAGAACAGACTCCCCGTAAAATAGGGATTCTCTCGTAAACGATCTCATAAAGGTTGCACTAGTGCACTAAAAGTGCTCTAATAAATATATGTGTTATCAATCTTCATTTCAGCCTTGCAGCCGTGACTTGGTTTACAATGCCCCCACCTTGTACAAATATTTCATTAATTTCTTTTAACACGTTGACCGCCATGTCACCCATATATGACGGATTTATTTGTCCAGGTTTTAAAATGAATTTTTACGTTAATACGTTCACTGTACGAAATTCGATTAGGATCTGTGAAACACGACAAAACTTGGAGGACTACTCAATATCATACGTTTAATTTTTTCAATTTTTATTTCATTAAATAACTTAGTTTGATTTTACGGAGTTTTGGAGGTTTCTAGTTTGGCAGTAAAAGTGTTAATCCGAAATAAAATTCTATTTTGTTACAGTCGATAAATATAAATATAAACTCTCCTCTTTTTCCTAAATTCTGGACGGTGAATTTCGCATCACTATGACCGCAAAATACAAGTGCAAGGGGTTGAACCAACCTGACTATATCTTAGTTTGGCAGTCAAAATGTTAATCCGAAATAAAGTTCTATTTTGTTGCAGTAAATAAGTATCCTTTGGAGAAAACACAGGCGCGCAATAAATATAAACTCTCCTCTTTTTCCTCAATTCTGAACGGTGAATTTCGCATCACTATGACCGCAAAATACAAGTGCAAGGGGTTGAACCAACCTGACTATATCCTAGTTTGGCAGTCAAAGTGTTAATCCGAAATAAAGTTCTATTTGTTGCAGTAAATAAGTATCCTTTGGAGAAAACACAGGCACGCAATAAATATGAACTCTCCTCTTTTTCCTCAATTCTAAACGGTGAATTTCGCATCACTATGACCGCAAAATA
>CM052137.1:4307508-4458937 GCA_028454255.1 Halictus ligatus
TATCAAGTATAAGAGGAAAAATATTTATATTTTATTTTATATATATATTTATACCCAGTAAATAAAAGTTTGTTACCCATGCCGCTTATACGGCGTTGGTCCGTTAAGGGTTAGTGTCCCTTTTCATCTTAGAAATTTTGATTTTTATCGTAGGAATTGAATTCCATTAATTAACTTCTATCTATTTAAATTCTTTATTTTTACCATACTTTTTTGGTAACTTTGGTCTTCCTTGTATACAAGGGTCCAGAAACTGATTTTGTTCTCCAGTTTTCTTCTGAGAAATTTCGACTATCATTGTACACACTGGACGTGGAAACTAACTTTGTCGTTCTGTACATTTTACACTCCGCTTTTACCGAACTTTTGTCTACCATCTTTGACCGTCGTTGTACGTTGTGTTGCAATTCGTTCGAATTCCCCTACAAAAGTATCACTTTTCGCAAACCAGCGAGCGCGGATTTAGCAGGTCCAGGTTAAGCTTGAAACAAAAGATCGATACCTGGCCGCGGACGAACAATGCTCGGCCATCGGTTTTCGAGTCTCTCGATCGGGCCCTCGAGGAACCGATGGCTAAAATCCCCGAGCGGACAAACCGCTTGACTCCGACCGCCATTACCGTTCGCCTCGAACAAAAGAGCCGCTCCCGCGTTTTCCGCTCGACCGGAGTCGGCGAATACACTGGTCGGGCACGCGTTCGAGCCCGAAGAAGGGCGGCGCGGCCAGGAGAGATCACGAAGAGAGGAGCTCGAAAGCCGAGGAAGCTCTCTCGAGCGTCGCGAGATAGGTTAACAACGCGGTCGAGGAGAGAAAGACAGAAATAAGTCCGCGGGGAAGGATGATCGGTACTTGAGAACATGGGGGAGGGGAGAGAGGGAGAAAGAGAGAGATATCATTAGAATTCATCGTGTCGCTGTTGAGCGAAAAGCGGCGTCAGTCTATCATTTAGTCGTCCCCCGAGCCGAACGAACAATTCGAAAACATATGCTCCGGTGCTTTACGAAGACTCAATGGAATATAAGAAGGCGTCGCAGGCGGGAGCGAGAAAGAGAAAGAGAGAAAGAGAGAGAGAGAAGCCAATGCAAAGGCTTCGCTATACATATCGTCAAAGTCGTTCCAGACTGCGGTCTTTCTTGACTGGAGCAGATGCTGGAAATCAGGCTCGCCCTTGTGCACCCCGACGATCGGCGTCGTCGACCCTCGAGAGCGAGAGAGACGGAGAGCGACGAGTGTACCGAGCCCGGCATCGGAAATAATGATACGACGAGAACGGGGCTAAACACGGCAAGGGAAAGAGACAGAGAGAGAGAGAGAGAGAGAGAGAGTGAAAGAGAGACGGGACGTATAAAGGTGGTTCCATCTTCCCCGGGGGGAGACTTCCTCGAGGGGATTCCTCGCGAATCTCGTCGCAGCAAACTGGAATCCCTCGGTACGGGAATGTTTGTTAGCCGACGAGACGCGGTCTTAGGGTGCTCCGTATTCCGTCACGTGGTGGTTGCCTCGCGTCATTGTCCGTCGAGAAGCCTTTAAAAGAAGCGCAGCTGCCGAAACGGTTATTTAATTGTCAACCCGGGAGGACGCGGCGCGCTGTTGCGAATTTAAAAGCCCGGACACGGGTGTCGTGTCCGACAGGACTGCAGCAACAGATCTTAGACGTTATCTAGCTCGAGAGAAAGACGGAGAGAGAGAGAGAGAGAGAGAGAGACCCGCTATTATAAACCAGTGAATCGCTCCGGGAGCGCATTGTTGTTCCCTGCGCGGCTCTCTTTGCATTTTCTCTAAAATTAGAGTACGGCGGGAGCCTTCCAAGTTTACTATCGCTCCCGCGGACCTGCTCTCCCGGGGGGGAGCCCGGTTCATTCCTTCGGGGAACGACCACACGCCGCGAAACTTCTGCCCGCTTGCGCCGACGTGTCCTCCTCCTCTTCGGTGTCTATCCGCCTCGAATTCTACGTTTCCGCTCATTCGAATTCTCCGCGCCCGCGATTTCCGTTGGCATGCTCGAGTTTCTAATGCCACGGACCAAGCGAGCGCGCGCGCGCTAATCGTACTAATTGACTCCGTTTTGCTGAATGCCTGCAACAACCGACCAGCTAACTCGGCTTTTCCGGTTTACGGGCCGAACCGACCGCTTCGTAGAATCGGAGATAGAAAATGGGTCGGGAGAACGGGCCTCGGACGAGACTGTTCGGGAATGTCGTTGATTTTTCCATCACTTGCATAACATCCTTCCAAGGGAACCTCGCAGACTGCCGCTTCTTTATGCAAATTCCTTTTTTTCTCCGATGTTACCTCATCGAAAACACGCGACAGGATTTACTCCGCCGATTAGAAGAATATCCACTTTGTAAAATTGTATTCTACTTTTAACGTACGCGTTACCAGCGAATTATTTCGTCAGCAACTTCTCAGTAGCGAGATCTAATTCGTTTCTTCCGGAGCTGGTAGAATTTAATGTAAAAATCCTTATAATACAACACAGTGGTGGAGGTGGTACTTTGTGAAATTGTATTCTACTTTTAACGTACGTGTTACCAGCGAATTATTTCGTCAGCAACTTCTCAGTAGCGAGACCTAATTAGTTTCTTCTGGAGCTGGTAGAATTTAATGTAAAAATCCTTATAATACAATACAGTGGTGGAGGTGGTACTTTGTGAAATTGTATTCTACTTTTAACGTACGTGTTACCAGCGAATTATTTCGTCAGCAACTTCTCAGTAGCGAGATCTAATTCGTTTCTTCCAGAGCTGGTAGAATTTAATGTAAAAATTCTTGTAATACAACACAGTCGCGGAGAGTCGTGTCACTAGGTAGGTGAAGCAATAAATTGATATGTAGCTTCCGATGAAAGAAAAGAAATTTCTTTAAAGAACGTACACCGACTTTCTGGTAAAAAGATTTCCGATAAAATTCAATTTTTCTACGCGCTACATTGTACTCTCCAAAAATGCTTTACCAAAGTCGGATCAATTAAGAATGTTAAACAACGATCGGCCACGAAGCGTGGCGAAGCTGAGAAGTTACGACCGCGGCGCGCGAAACACCGGAGAACGTTGTACGAATGTAGCGAGCAAGAGAGAGCATCGGCAAGCCTCGAAATCAATCGCGAAATCTCGACAATGGATTTCCCCTTGGCAACCAATATAAATCCGTGACCGCGTCGCTAAGAATCCCGATCACGTGTTTCCTGTCCTATTCCGTCCGCGCGAGGTCGCATCCTGCGTCGAGAAAGGGCATAGCGCAAGCAGCAACGTTTCCCGCAGATCGGCGGATAGATTTCCATGGAAATCGTGACAAGATAGAAGAAGCCTCTGGGGGCCCGTCGTAACACGTGCCCGAGAGATCTCCTCGGCTGTACCCGACACACGTGGACTCGCCTTGAAACTTGGGCACAGCCTCTCCCGACCCGGTCCTCCTCGTCCTTTTTGCTCCTGATCCTCCGGTCCTCTTCGCTCGTTCCCGTTCCCCGTGTCTCGAGGACGAGCACGAATCCGTCGAGGAATGTTTGCGAAGACCGGCCCGGCCCGAACCCGGCCACGTGTTTCGCAGGACACGCTCGTTGCAATTCCGTCGGTTTCCGCGTTTCACGGCTCTCGAGCCGGGTGTCTGCGCAGCTTCTTTTCCCAGGATCTCGCCTAGGTGCGAAGTCTTAAAAAACATTCTACGGGGGCCCCCGGGTGCCTTTGTTGCCTCTCCGAGCGCGGCCTTGATGCTTTCCTTTTTTCTACGAGCGTGATTCCGCGTGCGTTCGACGGGCCTGGAATCTCGATTTACCAGATCGACTTTTTCCGCCCCCCACCCACCCCCCGCCGCTCCACTCTCTCTCTGTTCCCCTCTTCCCGGAGAAGTTTCGGGATAACGGCGCTCGGCTATCAGATCCCGCGGATCGCCTTGTACGGGAAGGCTCTTCGAACCCTTTGCGAGAACCTCCAAATATCTCAACGTACGAACGCTTATAAAACGCTTGTAAAGTACAGGAAGACTCTTCGAACCGTTTGCGAGAACCTCCAAAGATCTCAACGTACGAACGCTTATAAAGTACAGGAAGACTCTTTGAACATTTTGGGAGAATCTCCAAACATCTCAACGCACGAACAGTTATAAAATAACTCGTTATTTATGAGACACAAAGGATCCAGCATCGGTTAGATTGACCCCTTCCACTGCGATTTTATGTTTACAAGGATTAGAGCTTCTTCGGTTTTATGACTCGCTGAGAAAGGAAGAAAATTTATATTTATTTTGAAATACTGACTAGGATGAAATAGAATTTCGTTTCAGTTTGAAGGGAATTAATAACGTGCATATTTAGCAAATTCTCTAGGGACTCTTGATCACGAGTCTGAGTCGATATTACAGTACAAGGGGTTAATAAACTGCTCGTACGTTTTCCTTGTGATCAGGCATTCGTCGTTTCATCTGACGTTTCATCTTTTTCGGTATTCATCTGTATCTCCGATTACTGGTTTCCTCGTTCGCGTGTCTAGGCATTCTTGAATTAGATTACTTTACATTATCAATGTAAATCGGATTGTAATTGTATTCATTGTGGGACTTCAGATTTTAGCCTGGACCGTTGAGAAACCGTTCCGTTAACCGATTTGCATCATTAGCGTGTACTGAAGTCATATTTGTACTTAAATATAATAAAAAAAAAAGTTTGGTGATAAAGGCCTTCTTTTCATATTTCCCTATGATGCAGATGGATTAACAGGCAATTAATTCTACGAAGATTCATTGCGAAACGACTCCTACGTCAGCGAGGAGTGAATATTTAATATTTGGACGGAATATTAACCGAGAAATCTTCAGTCTCCTAAATCCTAATTTAATTCTCCAATAGACTGCGCAGTTTCTTGCGCGGCGTTATTGTTGTTTTAAAGCAACGGCAGCGATCTCGTTGGGCGATCGTTGCACCGAGCAGAGGAATGCGACCGCGAACGGCGATTTGTTATGTTTTTGTTATTTGGCGCGAATTCGGGAACGGTTGCGGGACATTTGACTAATGACCACTGAATATGTAACGCGCGCACTTCGAGTGCGGACAATACGGTCCAAATTAAGGCAATTCACAAAATAGTCAATGCGCCGGCGGCCAGTTAAAGGACATAGAGAGAGCGAGAGAGAGAGAGAGAGAGAGAGAGAGAGAGAGACGCGAACACCCGTCTGTGCCGGCAAACGAAATAAACGACAGGGGAATTCTCAACGGGTTCGATCTGAAAACCGGGTTTAAATCTCCTTAGTCGGGGACGGGCTGTAGACCTGCGAGAGGAGGCCGGTATATACGGGCCCAGTCTTTCCCTGCGGCCCCGGCCACGACTACGGCCGATAAACGAGCCTAAAGCGGGATATCTGCTAGGCAACAACAAGGATAGCCGAAGGATGCTTACTTCGGGAGAGGTGCCCGCTGCTTTTCTTTTCTGCCTGCCTGCGTGTTTGTCTCTTCCCCCACCCCGCGTCCTACCCCCAGGCCCCGGGCCCCGAGAGACCCGCAACCTACTGGGTGACTTTTTAAAAATACGGCCCTGCTGTCTTCACCGACGCGTTCGTAGTCGTCGACGGAAACGGTACTCGAACGGAATCCCGAAGAAACAGAACTTCCAAGAACATTTCCGATGATCGGTCTTTTCGGTCCCTTTTTCGAATAACAATCGCAAAGATTTTTCCACTAACTTCGACCGTGGACAAATTTTTAGTAACCCTCCCGTCAGCGAGCCATTTGCATGGCCAATAACCACCCCCGGCTTTCCGCTATAAACGCATAAAACCCGCAGTTTTACGACAATGTGTCCGCAAATATTTCAGCTTTAACCAGTCCGCTTTCGGGAAAGCTGCCTATTGCTGAAGCAATAGACTGCCCATTGTGACGACAACTCTGCATTAAAGGCGCCTTTCGAAAAGTAGGACATGATTTCGGACAAAACAATTCTTCGGCGAAGTGGAACTGTGTTTAATCTGTTTATTACTTTAGGACCTCACAGAAGGTTAGAACGATCACAATAGAATCACCCTAGTCTTTATTTAACGCGCCGGAACCGATTTATTACTCGACCCACACCCAAACACGATCGGACTACTCGAAACTAACCCGACTCATTTGCAGAATGAGCAAACAAACAATTTGCTCTAGCGACCATTTTTATTGTTTTACCATTGACAACGATTTTGAGGAAATTTCGAGAATATGTATAAGAAAGATACAGATCTACAAAAAAAAAGGTTGTAAAAAACAACGTTTAGTATTTTCCCTGTAATCCTTTCACATTGTAAACTAATTGCTCTAACTTCTCCAAAAAAAGCACGTTGTATGGTCCAATATTAAGAAGAAAATATGTGTCTTATGATCAAGTGTACCATGTACAAATATGTTAAGAGGTTTGTAAAAATATACATACACTGTCTGCCTAAGTTACTAGTCACGCGGAGGGTCCAGAATGTTTCGCAGAACGGTGTTCCCGGATTTAAAATAATATAAATAGGCTAGTTGTACACGGCGATACAGAAACTTGCACACGGGGCTCAATCTATCCGCGATAAGGCCGCATCCTTTGATATCGACACCGAAACAGAGACTTCCGTTCCGAGCGCAACGTTCCAGGACGTTCCTCGCATAACCATATATGTAGCACGATGCTTTGCGCGTTTGTTTTGACAAAACGCGCGAATGGTGGCAGGCTCGTTGCCACTGACAGCTCACGCGAGATAAATCTCCCGGACCGAAGTGAATTTGAATGGGCGAGATAACCTTGCAACCGAGCCTGGGAACCTGTTCGAACCCGACGAACGAGATTGCAAACGATTCGCCGTTGCATCTCTCCTCGAGGTACCTTTGTTTCCTGTATGTCGAATGACGAAAGACCGATCCTCGAATTATGCGGAATTTTAATCGGCCGATTTAATCGACGAACATGATCTTAACAAACTTGTTACACGAGTTACCTCGTGATATAATTCGCTACCTTGCCGGCCCGATGTCTGCCGGGCTTAGTTGTGAGATTAGAACGTGACCTACATTTCCAGATATCCTAATTTCTCGTTTGATGATGGATTCCTTAATGTGCCGGTCGCTTGTGATTGACTTACAATTAGTGAGAAATTTGAAACGTAGGCTTAAAATTGACATTTGAAAATGTTATAGGAAATTGTTGTAAAAAGCGACGTATTTTACTATATTGTTTAACACTAGGTTTACGGGACCTGTCACAATGACGGGTTCTAATATTTTTAATTAATTTTAATTAATTTAAAATTATTATGGTTGTAAGAATGCGTACATGAGAAATTATGTAGCAAATTTATTTCCTTGGGTATATATTATTTTTAAAATGTTGCTAAAAATGTGAGTAGCATGTTCTTATTATTCTTATAAAGTAATGCAAAATAGTTACTTTTAGTGCTCCGTAAACCCAGTGTTAAATAAACGGAATTTTCTAACATTCAATTGCATAGTTGGGTTCCCCGAACGATCTTGCTGTTTACAATTGTTTTCCCGCCCTTCAATTTCCATGACTATTTCACCCTTCTACAGTCAAGCTAAACTGACAATCGCCAATTCGCCAGTCCTGCGCGACAGTGCCTCTCAACCGACGAGTTGACAAAAAAATGTGTAATAATTAAGAAAAAGCTTCTCGCGAATAGCATAAACATCAAGTTAAATGCCGAAACACGAAGAAACTCATTCATATTCAATGACCTTTCGAAATATCTCGAAAAAGAGACTGCTATTAACTCGGGTGAATCACCCAATTACTGTGCCTATATTAATTATACTCGTATTTAAAGCGTAATTAATATTAAAAAAGGGATATTGATTTTTTTCCATTAAAATCCGTTAATAGTTACATATCACTTCTTTAAAAATAAACTCTGCTTCGAAAACTAATACAAGGCTCAGAACCCCCAGAGTAACTGGGTCCCTTACCCGATCTCGAACCTGAAAAGAATCACCTCGAACCCGAAATATCTACTTCCACCAACAATTAAAACGTTCGTCTGTTTGCGCAACGATAACGGAAGCTTTTCCCGATAGGTGATCTTATCTCTATCCGAAAATTCGCGTCCTCCGACAGAGGAACGGTTCTCGACAGAGAGGCCCGTTGTCATCGTCCGATAAAACGTGTAAATAGTTACTTACGCCTCGGTGGGTGGCGGCGAATAGAACGACGAATGGTAGGCACCAATATCCAGGACTTTCGCTGGCACGAGGAGTCTATTCGACACTACTTCCATCCTCGCGGGGGTAGTTTTCCAGGAAAACTCGCGGTCAGGGTCCGGGGCGAATGGTTGACGGGCCCTCTCTCGGGGTCCCGAGGGCTCGAACCGTCACAACAGAGAGTCCTCAGTGCGCCGAGCAACAATTCACGACGTCGTCGATGCCGCGACGAAACATCCTCGAGATTCGTTTGCCGTGAACGGTGCGCGCGCGATAGAGGCCCGGCGATAATGGTGCTCGGTCCGAGAATCGCGGATTCAAAATCCCGTGGCGACGAGCGTAATCATATTTCAGCGTAAACGCGCGTAAAGACGTGTCGGTCCACGAGGCTTACAACAATGCGGTCGGGTTCCCACGAGGCTCGCGAAAACATAAGAATTCCGTGTTCCCGTCTTTGTCCGTCTCTGTCGGTAACGATGCACCCTCGTGGCGGCCGCGGATATCGCACACACGTACACACACCATTCGCGCACTCGGGACCGAATTCGGAGAGGATGCTCGGTAAAACAGATGGTCGTTGTTATCAGTCGCGGGGCGGATCAAAGGGGAGGGTCAGGGTACACGCGTCGCGACAAACGCGAACAGCGTACTCTTCGCACGTCAGACGGAAAGAGAAAGAGAGAGAGAGAGAGAAAGAGAGGGAGAGGAGGGGTAAGGGGGGGAAGGTCGACGCGTGAAAAAGAAAGGACAGGAGTGGGACCTTAACGCGACATTCCCGGGGACCGTTGGAGATACTGTCGGAAGATGTTCGAGGCTCCTCCCGTCTTGTCCATAACGTGATTTCTTCCGTGTGGCTGTGGAGTGTCGCGACGCGCGCCCAAAGTCGAGCAGAGTCGCGCGAGGCTGGTCCTGACGGATCGGCGTTTAGGTTTGAACTGGGGGCACCCGGCTGGTTTGCCGGCAGCCTGCGCGCACGGTCCCTAACGTGCTGGGCTGTCGGCGACGCCTGGTGGGGGAAAGGTATAGTGATCGCCAAGGGAATGGAAGGACAGGAGGGGAGAGCCATTGGGACGACGAGATGCTACGGAGGGCGCGATGAAACTCTGGCCCCCGGTCCCTACAGGCCGACTCGGCTCCGCTCGACCCGTCTGTCTCTTCCTCTCTCTCTCTCTCTCTCGCCGTCTCTGTGTCTGTGTGCTCTCGGCCCTGCTCATTCAACTCGGGGAAAAAAGCAGCCGGACGCCGATGCTGCGACGAAAGCTCTCTCTCTCTCTCCCTCTCTCTCCCTGTATCTCTCTCTCACTCGTTTACCCTTCCTCGTTTTCGAATTAACATGTTAAGCGCCGGCACGATCTCTCGGGATAACCTAGCCACGAGTCTATTAACTCTTTGCGGCGCAGGATTTCACATGAAAAATACAGCCGTGTTGCACAGGAATTTTATCGGGTTTTAATTGAAACAAAATTGGTATATTTTTATTAAGGTATAACATCGTGTGAAAACGTAAGAAAATGGTAATAGTCGATTAAATTTGCCACCGTGTCACATGGAAAAGACGAAATATTTGGTCTACCTGAAAGTTCTGTCCGATAGTGTCACACCAAGTGACACTACAAGTTGACTTCGGTTCACTATCTCTCTTTATCATTGCATTTACACACACGTACTCTCCTAAAACGATGGAAAGTATGTGCTACAATAAATACTATTAAATGTATGAAAATTGTGTTATTTTCTGTCAATTCAAAAACGGACAGAACTTTCCGGTAGACCTAATATAAACCTATGCACATGCAGCTATTACGAGATTTCGAGGTGGGACTAGAAATGTCCCAGCATGCCGTAAAATACCTGAAAAAGGTGGGACATTTTTAATCCCACCGTGCCCCAAAGAGTTAAGGAAACTGAAGATGCTTTTCGCTTGGAGATGCTTTTTGTTCGAAAGCAGAACTGGGTGAAATACCACTTCCAATAGCAAATAATCTATTTAATCGACCCTCTACGGGCCGTGTTACTTTCAGGTCACATGCTAATATATCGACATTTTACCAAATAATTTGAATATTGAAATTATAACAATGTTGATGACTGAAATATCAAAGTGTATGCCTTGCAACTTGTCTACAAGTAGAAACCAACGGAAGAAAGTTCGGCCCTTAGAGGGTTAACTCTGCCAAGTTCAAAAACAACTAGGGTCGGAGGAATATCAGGGAAAAGGTACGAGTGAAATTAGCATGCTTTCGCAAGTAGGTGCAATGAAAATTCGATCTCTCAATAAGAAACATGAATCAAAGAGTTACGTTTGATGAGAAACTGTATTTCAGTGTAATAATAATTTGAACGAGGAATATACTCTACGGCGTTTTCGAGGTTGACGTGAATTGATACGGTGTTGTTTCATGGCTGATGGAGGACATTATCCATTTACTGTGTTAGCGATGGTGCAGAGGGTGCGACGAAACTGAAGCTGCTTCTATGGGGTTCGCGCAAGTGTGTTGGTGTGTATGCATGGGCTATCCGGCCACCCATCGTCTCTCTGCTCGTGGGCATGACCGCCGAAACGCGATATTGTGACGAAATTTCTTATACAACTACGCAGATTCTACAAAAGAATCATTTCACACCTAATCTAATAAACTTACTAATGGGACAAGTTTCGTTCACTTTCTAGACCGGATCTAATTTCGAAATCTATCTTCGGAACTGTTTGATTTCCATCTCTGACTAATTTCCTAATTTTCTCTTTTCTTCTACTTTCTTATTTTTGCGTAATTGAAATGCTTTCTACTGTAACCAAACAGTTGTCGTTTCCACGTCCATCGGTATTCGCAACGTGATATAATATTCAGTATTATATTCAGATACAGGTTTCAAGAATCGGTAAACACGATTGACCAAGAGCAGTGTCGCCAGATCAAGACTTGTTCCCCCACTCTAATTTCCCCTTCTACCGCGTTATTCCCCACGTTTCCGCCGCGGCGCGGTCACGTGACGCGTTCCGTCTCGCATACTCTGGTACCGGCAGAGAGGGGGAAACTTTTTCCCCTCCGTTCGTGCTCCCTCCCCTCATCCGGCCATACTGAGCAGAAGTTTCGAAGCATCGGCGATGTCAATCGATCATTATTGTTCACCTCGACGCTAGAGGCCTCCGGGAAAAATTGTAAAATAGAAGCACAACAAGCTACCGCATTTCTTTTTCAGTTAATTGTAAAATTGTAATTTGTAAACATGGTTGAATCTACCTGTCGAACTTCATTGCAATTTTGGGTATGTAAAGAACGTAAAAATTCATTTCTCGCTGGGAAGAACGTGAAGTTTGGTCTTATCTTGAAGATCACACGAATTCTTCAGCAGCTTGTGTGTTTCCCGAGTTTCTGAAGTAGGAAAACTTCCTGTTACGTAAAGGCAGCTGCCGCGCGCGCGCGCGCCAAAAAGGCAAGGAATCATTTCGGAAGAATCCTCAGGTCACATTCAGAGGAAATAGGGACACCCCTATTTTGGTTCGACACTGATCGCTCCTCTTCGGAACCCGAAGGAATCACGAGGATTAGGTTCCCACTTATGTAACTAATTTAGAGACACTCTTGGTGTTTGCTATGCAGCTCGAAACATGGTGCACGCGATCGAAATTTCGCAAATTCAGAATCTTATGTTTAACCCCTTAACGCACAGTTTTCTTTAAATAAACCGACCAGAAAAATCAATTTTTTTATACTGCGCTTTTGTTCCATGGAAAAAGGTCATATTTTATTTCTGAATAAATAAGTGTTGTAGCTTACTATCCCATGTAAATGATAAATATCAATAAGACGATTTTTTTTTCTTTGCTTTCATATTGTTATTTTGGATTCTCGATTGTATTTGAGTGAGAAAAATTGTAGCAGCATAATATGAAGGGTTAATATGCAGTTTTCCTTGTATTTTAAAATTTTGTGCACACCAAATTAGCCTTAAGTTATGGCGTACTGGTGATCACGAGACTGCTCATTTTTATGCAAAATCCAAATTTCGTTAAACCAATTGTAAGAAACTAAAAAATATCTTCTCTTTGGTAACAATTTTTAAAAATTCTTCCAACGTCTTTATCTTGTTCACTAATTTTTATCATAAGCAGGTAAAATCCGCAGACGTCTAGCGATCACTCTACAATTCCACGTGTATCTTAGATCAACTGCAGCCCCGACAGAGCTGAATAAAATCGATCGAAGCACAGAACAAACAGAAGGGAATACGCTCTGCGTAAACATACGATCGATCGAAGTCGGTCAATCGTGTTAGCTCGTTCTACCGTTGTCGGGAAATAAAGTGCATAATTCCCTAATTCATGCGGCGTGAACGAGCTCCACGGGGAAAAGCTCGAATCGCCTCGATTGCTCATTCATTATTCATTCGGTCACGCGACACAATGAACGATCGATCGCAAGAACAAACCAAAACGGTTCCCGGATTTGTCAAACGGATCAGTGGGTTTGACGAGGTGTGCTCGCGAGACTCGCTTTAGACGATGTATCCACAGGTTGGGCAAACAGCGTCTGATTAGGTGGAACGTCGGAGACAATGCGAGCTCGTGCGAGCATTTCCTGCGGCCACCATCCTAGTAGTACAAATACAGGTGTCGGTCGAGGAGACGGTTTTGTGAACGTGTGAACGCCGTCTCGACACGCGGTGGAAGTGGCGGAGAGCGTAAAGTTGTGAAATTATATACGCCACGGAGATAGCAACAATTGGGATTCGTAAGAGGACTCCTCGAGGAAACGGATGTGGCGAATCTCGGACGTATCTCGCAGCCAGAAAGAGTACAATGAGATGGCTTCCTGGGCCTCGATCGAGATGAGCCTTTTTTTAAACCCCTAACTGGTTGGGCAGCCTTCTCTCAAGCCAACATGTACTCGGGATACACTTTTGGCAAGACTGTTTATCAGCTCGAACGTTACCGAAGAAAATTGAAAAATTTCCTATCTGACAAATTAACCCATTTGCGTCATAAGGAAATATGAAAAGAAGATCTTTATCACCAAACTTTCTTCAGCACTCCACGGAACTTCATATTTCAGCATTATAAGAAAAAGTCCGAATTACTACTTTCAACTCCAACAACACCCATCAATTTCTAGTTTTTAGCTATCGAATAATGATAGTGACCAACAAAGTTGAGCGTATGCACACGCTAATGATGCAAACGGGTCAACCGGGCGGTTAAACATTCTGTGAATCTTTTTAACCAGTTAACTGTGCAATTGAATTTCAAAAAATCCCTCACGGCGCGGAATTAAAATCAAGCAACGACGAATACACTGGTCGAACGCAGGCAAAATGCGGCTGCGATAAAAGCCGAAGACCTTGTAAAGCTAAATGAGAAAGGATTACATTTTTATTCGATAAGAAATTAACAATTCAATTGCACCGGGTATACTCGTCAATCACAGTTAACTGTTTAAGTAAACGGTAACATGGTTATACCAGCGGAGATTCTGTGCAGGAAAAATGTGTAAGCGTATTTTCCCGAACATTCGAAGATCGTGGGAGTTTGATCGTTCGTATTGTTTTTCGCGGAGCATGACCTGTATTCGTGGACACCGATAGGGGGGGTTGACGTCAGTGTTCTCCTAGGAAACCCCGCTGAAAATATCGCGCGTGGACTCCGCCGATGGGCCCGGAGGTCCTGATACCGCTTTGAAACGCACGAGGTACCGGGGCCGGTGTTTTCAAAACAAAGAACAGACGACGCGTTGCCTGTGAGAACGTAGTTTAGTACCGTCGAATACATACTACTCGCTCGGTGCACGCCTCGGGGTGCGTCTGCATCGTTGCTCGCGAATACTTTCCCACCGTGGAGGCTGTAGCTGGAGCAACCATCGACTGTACAGGCCGTTTCTTAATATGTGGGAAGCTGTAAGAAGGACGGGCACCGTCCGAGCAACTAGGAAGGATCCGTGCGAATCCTTTGTTCTACAGGTTCACTGTCGCGTTGCTCGGCCGCTGGTGACAATCATGCTCGCACACCTTCGAAACTTTTGCAACTTTCTTGCGACTCTCTAATTTTTCTTTTAACCCTTCCCTGCGACTCTCTGATTTTTCCTGTAATTCTCTTTGTTGCAACTTTCTTGAAAAACCTGTGCACGTATGTATGTACGTACGTACGTGTTCGCCCGAACTTCTCTTCTCGTTTCTCGTCTCGGAAGGCTTAATTGGCGCAATTATTGAGGAACGCCCTGTACAATCGCAAAACGGGTCGCGGAGTTCTCGATCGGCGAGCATTCGTGACCCACAGCGACGTTTCAGCCTATTTTCTGCACGCTCGTACAGGGCACTTCCTCACCCGCCATTGTAGCCGGAATATTACACACAACTTTCCTTGATATTCTCGGTTCGATCATCGAGGAAAATTCTTTTTTAAAAGAGGCATGCGTCTCTCTCTCTCTCTCTCTCTCTCTCTCTCTCTCTCTTTCTTTCTGTAGGAATTTCTAGCGTGCGACGATGCCCACAGCCAAACTTCAGAAAATCCGGTGCCAACACCATGGGTGTTCGTCTCATGCAACGCGGGGTGTGGGCACCGAATATTTCTCACTTGACTGCGCGGGGGACTCGGTAAAGTGTACCTTTACCCACGATCAGAACTCGAATCGACTCGATTTCCACTCTGGGACATAGGAGATAGTGTATCCTCCACGAAATAATTATGTTACGCTCGCTACTCGTCGCTGGTAGACTACAGACAATTCGGTCCTACATTTTTATAGAATTTGTTACCAATTTTGATTTTACTCATTTAACCCTCCTTCAACCCTGTATTGAATCTATAAACTGCATCACCGAATGTCATTGCCACTAGGATTAAAAAGTCGCGAAGAACAGTTCCGGTACAAGAATATAGTGTAAAACAACATTTCTGTGTAACAGGTACCAAAATACACGTGCATCAACTCGAGGACAAATTGTCCGTAAATCGTGTACATCGTGTACAGTTCAAAGAAAATACGGACTCGAGAGTCTGTATTGGTCGCTGGACCAACCCTCCGAAATAGAAACAGGATCGTTGAAGCAGCGTCGTTCACCCCGACCCGAAAAAGATCCGCCGCGAGGCGGTAAACAACCAATTCGTAAGCGGCGAGAACGGTCATCGGGGGACCGTAATCGGGAGAAATCCTCGCCGTCGGGACCATAAGTTGTCCCGCCTGAACGGCAAGAGAATTATCGGAGAAGTAAGATGGTCCCAGAAGTCGCGCGAGCGGCAAGAAGACCGTCTAGCGTTCGTTAGCTCGGTGGTTCCCGGGAAACGGTTATCTCGCGTTACTGCTAATGAGACGAAGAAGAAGGAAACGAGCGGGGACGAGCTGCGACGAGCTGTGTCGAGCGTGGACGAGCTGTGTCGAGCGGTCAGATCGGGGGCCGTCTTGCGCCGAAGAAATCATTCGACGCGGAATTCACGGCGATTTTACGGGTTCTTTGAATCGGTACCGGCGAGGCCGGAGTCGCCACGGTGTGAATTGGCCTTTACGTGCGGTCGTGGAAGGTTCAGCAAGAAAAATAAGCGGAGAGGAAAAAGAGATGGCGAGGACGACGCGAGGGGGGTCCGCGGGGGGACGCGGAAGAGAAAGGAAGACGCGCGAAAGACGAAGAAACGAGAGGATAGGGTCGGCGCGGCGGTGGAAGTGCCTCTACTCGGCGAGAGGCAGGCCGAGGCAGGCCGAGGCGAGGCCTCGCGGTTTTCGACGATGCTCTCTCGTTCTGAGAACCGATCGCCGCCGCTCGAAAACGCGAACGTCCGACAAAAGCGGCCGAGTCGACATTGATCCACTTCCACCACGGATCTAAAATCGTAATTGGGAGACACGAGGCTCGACACCGTAACTGCCGAGGTTCGTCGAGCTGGTGCACGGCGGGCCAGCGTCGACCAGTGGGGTATTTGGCCCGAAAAGCCGGAAAAAGTTATTTAAGCGTTATATATAGGCTGAATGCCGTAATGTAGCAGGTCGTTGAATTCGTCTTAACATCGGCTATAACAGTATGAAATCAAAAATATATCTTAACAGTTGAAAAATTAAATTGATCCTCACTTTTTATAAAAATAATTTTTCCGAAATTTTATGTATTGAAATATTGTAGACATCTGAATACTGTCAATCTTTTGTTGGAACCTTTTTTCCCTCAGATTAGCGGAAACCCTTGAAGAATCCTGGCGATTGTGGGGTACGTGCACCGAAAAACTGGAAAATGTGTTTTTACACGTAAATTATGTTAAAATGATGTAAATTACTATTTTAATACAAAATCTCTGGATTCGTGAAATGTTTTAATGAAATGATTTAATAATCGGCCCGATACGAATGACCGGAAAATTCGCAACATAAATACCGTAAATGCAATTCATGTACTTTGTTCGTTGCACATTTTATATGTATACTGTCACAACGATATAGACAGCAGATCTTTACGCAAAGTAAAAATTTTCTACCTAAATTACTACAGACTGAAACGAATGTTCGATAGGTTGAAAATAATGTAACAGTATTTCAAAATTTTTCTAACGTTATTACTGTTTTAAATTACACCTACTCATTTTTCTCGTGAATGCATAAAATCCGCTGTCCACAACGATATTAGTAGTATGAAGCAGACACATATGAACACATATGCGTACACTATAAGTTTAATTTAATTAGGATGTTGCAAGGAAGTCTGTTGCGAGTTCACGTGCTGACAAAACAGGGTGTCTTACACCGGCTGACGGTTTCTCGCGTTTCGACAATTTGAAATAAAAGAATGAAGTGAAAAGATGGCGACAGGACTAGGTCAAGAAACATGATGCAGTCGTGGAATGGACAGAGAGAGAGAGAGAGAGAAAGAGAGAGAGAGAGAAGGAGAGATCGGCACTGTCAACGCGGTGTTCTCACGGGATAATTGTGCGGCGCTGCGCGTTTCGCGCGGGCACAAAATAGTAAACGGCAAGTAATATCAACGTCTAGTTCATTTACCAGTTCGTTGGGCATTGTCGGGCCATTCAGCCCGACCGGATACGAAGTAGACGTAAACACTAAATACATAGAATATGGAAATGAATGCAATGCCGGTGGAACAGGTCACGAAATTCTTTGAGCTGGTCCAGAAGAGGCCTCGGTCCGAATGAGAGGAAATAGAAGGCGAAGAACAACAACAACACGAAAAGAAGAAGTAGAAAGAGAGGACCGCCGCCATTCATGCGCGTAGCGCTTGGGAAGCGCGAAAAATTATGCCAAAAACCTTTCTCTCCTGCCTTCGTCTCTCTCTCTCTCTCTCTATCTATCTATCTCTCTGTCCCCTTTGTCGTTTGTTCTTTGTCCCCGGGTAATCGACGATATTGTCGAACAGATTACACGTTCGCCGGTATCGGATCGAGCCTCGGCAGATGGTGTAATATTCCTTTGACTTGGCATCACAATGAGACTCCGAGGATGCGGAGAGAAGCCGAATTCCTCCCCTGTTAAGGGAATCCTGGCTCGCGTAAAGACACCACCTCCCCTTCCGCCCCCCTTTCCCGAGAGAGAGAGAGAGAGAGAGAGAGAGAGCAACGCGGCGCGCCAATCGCCGTCCGCGTAATTGCGAACTGTTACGGCAGGAGTTATTCGACGTCCCGGCAATCTTTTCGGCCTTATTGCGCGCTCCGCCGAAAACCGGCAGGACATTCGGATGGACGTGGTAAGTATAAATAATTTACGGCGCTCTTATCCGGTAATCATACCTTGTCTTCATAATTGTATGTATATTCCGCGTCGTACTTCAGGGGCAACTGACAGGAAGCCGAAGCTTTGCTTTCGTTCAATCTTTCCTCGAATTACGCAAGCCTTCCACTGCTTCGCGCAGTTGCTCTTCGCGAAATTTACGACTTCCCTCTGCCTTGTTAATCGTCCTTCTAATCGCCGTACTTCATGCGCTTGCAGTCAAATCATTTGTCAATGAAAGTTCTGAATATGACGCGCAGAAGATCTATTTCTACCTCCACGGGCTATCTAACTAGATCACAGGACGAACTAGCATTTTCATGGATCGTTTATTAACTATCCGCAGAAGGGGAAATTTCAAGTAATGCCTAAATACAGCGGACATTCGTGCTAATGCTCATACTCCCGTAGACTATGCCTGTTGCGGATAGAAATGCGTATTTTGCTTCGAACTGCAGAATTCATGTATGCGTAATTGACACGTGAAATATTGTGAGAGATTAGTGGAGGATGGCTAGTCATTTGATACGAAAATTGTGTATACCACAAAGAGTGAACACCCGAATCTCGTCGACTTTGGCGACTACGCGATAGCGTTTGTTGCATCACAAGCCAATAGCGTGTAAAGATAGTCACAATGTGTCTACCTTAGGCCGCAAAAACACCTCAATTTGGAGAACTGAAGGTTTATAGCGAGCACGGAGAAACCGAAAGGTGGATCCGGGGCCGCCGGGCTACAAAGGGTCGCGGGGTTCGGCTAAAAGGAAATACGATTGTAAATTAAAGCGATTAACCGTCTGGCGAAAGTCATTGCGCATGTGGTGGCATGCACGGATGAGCCCAGAATTTGTATACCCGGCACGACGGTTTAAAATAAACAGTACAAAGCTTTAGCCTTTTCCGCGAATCTCAGTTTAGTTGATAAGAGTAGGGGAACAGTATGTAAGGGGCGCGAGCGAACTTTCAGTTCAGTTGTCGATTCCGTCATCGACCATATCTCGAATCCGTGAAATTTGTTAAACGGGCGAAAAATAAAGTTTTGTTCGAATACAATGCCAGTAGAGACGAGAACGTAATTTTGTTTGTTGACTGCGAAGTCGCCCGCGATGGACGTAAGAGGGGAACGCTAATTTTCGCGAAATGTACACGCGATCGGCGGGGTCCGATCATTATACGGTTTACTCGAATTTTCACGAGAGGATCCAGCGGCCGCAGGGCTCGCCGGGAGGCAGAAGACGGCAGAGGATCCGGCACAAAAGGGATGCCTTCTACCCGTACACGTTGGCAGAAGGCACAGCGATACCTCTGAGAATGGATGCAGGTCGTTTCACGATGCAGACAGGTTTTTCCCTTTGATGTGCGCGGAGAGTCCGCCTTCCGGGTTCTCATTCGATCCCTCGACGGCCAGCACTCTCGGGGCTCGAACGCTCGGCGCTGTTGCGAACCGGTTGAGAACCGGCGGCCGGCGATGGCGCTATTGGTATTCGCACAAGGAACACGCGGCACCCCGTAATTTCGCTCGTATTAACGCGCCGCGGGAACCACGGGCTCCACGGCCCCGTATTGCGGTACTCGCGGACTCGGGGTTCGGTAACTGGCCAAAAACCGGCATAAATTGCGCGCTTCCTGTACCGGATTTTCGGGAGGTTCTCGAACTCCCCTGCCACGCATCGGCGCGCGGAACACTCGGAAAAACAGGGCACAGAAGTCTTCGTATCCTCCGCCATATTACCGTGGAGCCCAATAGAGGCCTATGACCCCCATGGTCACTCGGACTATAATCGTAACGAAACCGAAATATTAGGGGGACCCACAAGTAATCAATTATTTGGAAATCTAAGACAAACTTTGTAGTAAATTTAAGTTTTTATTTCTTAATTTATTGTATAATCTCCATCAGAAGCATGTGTGTGCGGGTGAGGGAGATTCTCTCTCTATATATATATGGCGTGCGTTTAGGATAAGTTTAGTTAAATTAGGGTAAGTTAGGGTAAGTTTGAGTTGTAAGAAAAATTGTAACCCCGAGGGGAACCAATAAATGATACATACATATAATATCCATCGATATTAAGGACAGTTTGCCATCTTTCCTGCAAATCTTCAATCCCCCTTTTATCACTTTGATCGCCAAACTAGGAACCCCAAAAATTCCATAAAATCAAAGTAAGTTATTTAATGAAATAAAAATGGAAAAAATTAAATGTATGATACTGAGTATTCCTTCAACTTTCTTGCCTGATGCAGATCCCAATCAAGTTCGGTACAATGAATGCATCAACGTAAAAATTCATTTTAGAACCTGCACAAATAATTCCTTCGCGCTGCCATTTCATCACAGGGTTGTAAATAAAAATTATACTTTTTAGAATATTTTGAACACAAGCTGCTTTACTGTGTTTCCTCTTCAACGATAGGTCGAATAATTGATTACTTACGGGTACCCCTAACGCACTTTCCTCCTTCAAAATTCTTCCCTCAATAATTTCAAAGAGTTACAAATGATGTAATGTACGTCGCCTGTTCATTTTTGTCACGAACGCATAAGACCCGCAGTCACGGAATAAATTTCATTTTAACTTGTTCTGTGCGCCCCTCTGATTTTCGAATTGAGTAACGTTTCACGCGTTCCGTTCGATCGGGCAAGCTCCACAAACGACTGTTATCGTGGCGTCGAATAAAATCATGGTGGCCGCTAACGATCCCGCGTTTAACAAAGGTATCCGATACGAAGCCGCAATAACGGTTTTGTGGGCGTCAAATTGAAGCACGGGGAGCCAGTGGGACGCGACGGTAGAGGAAATTACAGGGATCGGTACAGTGAACGGCGAACAGCCTCCGTATCGGCGGTTTTGCGGAGTGTCGCGACGAGCGCGCCAACAGCCGAGTAATTAACTATCCCGTAACTTCGCCAGGGGTCGGGTTACGCGTACGCGAGCTCGCGCATCCGAACGTTGATCGTCAAATTAAGAAACACGTGACCGCGTTAATAGGGCGGCTGGCGCGGCAGCGACGCGACCGACTCCGTCATCGGGGGAAATATTTACGAAAGGATTACGTGTACTCCATCGGAGTCACGGTGGTCGGCGTAACACGAGCCGCTCGCGTATCTCCATAAATATTGACGTAATCGAAATTCTCCGATGGGGTTGGAATTGGTCTTCGTGTGCGACCCCGTATCTCGCCGTTCGGAGAACGAAACGAAAAAAACTCACGGTGGACCGTGGACTCCGGGAAATCTCGTTCGCTCGCGAACGGTTCCCAGTCAACGGCCAAACATTTTCGGATTCGCTCGCTCGTCCCCTAGACCTCGCGTCGAGTTTCGGGGGTTCAAAGGCGATCTCGCGTACCCTCCCCCTGTTTGTACAGCGGAATCTCAATGCTCGCAGATGAATCCCGTCTGTTGCGTTCCGTATAAGAGACGACGGCCACCGGCGACTTACCGACCGGAGTAAACAAAGTGAGTCGACGACAATAGCCCAGGGGTAGCACTGGCTCAGCCCGAATCTGCTGTCCCGCAAGAAAAAAAAGAAAAAAGGGGGTCAGTACGCGTCTCGATGATTGTTGCGCCACGATGTCTGCAACCGTGTTCAATTGTTGTCGAGAATCGCCGCTGCCGCTACAGCTAGGTGCAACAATGCCTTGCGGGTCAAGCCCTCTGATACTTAACCCTTTTTCTCGAGCCTGTCCTCCAAAATAACGTTTGACTCCCCGCATCGCTGGAGATGCCGTTCGTTATTGTCAATGTTGCTGCAGGTTATGAGATAAGCTGAAGCCAAAAGCCGTCCGTAGCACGTGAAAATGAAAACAGAATATATAGTTTATTCAAGTGCGAATACAGAGGGAGCTTCTCGCTCCTGTCTCGCTGTTCGAAGTCTGTCCTCGGGAAATTGCCGTCTTTACTGATAGTCATAAACCAGGGGGGAAACCCAGGTATAAGGGATAGCGGAGACTTTTTCTTTCGTACCAAGATAGATTGTAAATGTATATTTTAACGCTCCCACTCATTTAGAATAGTCGCTCCCATTACAGCGGCAGAGGCTTCTCGTTCATACACGCGCGCTTCAGAGAGCAAAAGGCGGAAAAGAAACTTCGGTAGTTACCTACTAAATATCTAGCTTGACAGTCATAAATGCTTTCGCGTCCCTCGCTTCGTGCACAGAGGCGACGATGAAAGTGAATACATTCGCTTCTTCGCCGAACACGCGAAAGTTGACCGCATCATCGATTCGATTTTTCTAACTTTTCGGTATTCTATGGGATTACTCCCGAGTATCCGCGAAGATAGCGTCAGGGTTTTCATGAAGCGGATTTTTCGCGAGGAGCTGAATTCCGCATATAGCACGGTAACCCGAGCCGACGATGACATCTGCGAATCGGTCGCCGACAGATAAGTTCTATCAATTCGCCGAGCAACGGCGAGATCGAGGAGCATCCCGAAAGCCGGACGATTCGCAACGACGCTGTCTGCCAGCGTGAGAGAAGACAAATAGAAGACAGCTGCCGCGTTCATAGAAACGGAACGAGACGAGGCGAACCCCTGCGCCCTGCCCGCCTCTTCTTCGCTCGGCGATGATGCGTGCGGTTCAGCCGCGAGTACCCCCGGCCCCCGAGGCTGCGGATCCGCCGAGAGATCGAGGGAAAGAGAGAAGAAACGCCACGCCGAACAGCGAACAGCGTCGCGCGCGTGTACGAACAGTAACCGGGAAAAGGGACCGAACACGGTCGAAGAAGAGGAACGAAAATATCGATGGGAGGAAACATTCGAAGACACGTCAGGTACAAGGCGAAACGGGTAATGGATTCCCGAGAAACGCTCGGGAAGATGCACGCTGATAATAGAGGCCTTCAACCCTCTGCTAATTATTCACGAGCTTTCCTTGTAACGATATTGTTCCTCGTACTCGTGAATGTCGCCGGTAAGAACGTACACGGAGGCGATAAAATTAACCCTTTGCACTCGAGTGGTGACCCTGAAGCACCATTGTTGTGGCATAATTTCAGAGAAATTACAAAAAATAATATAATATATTTGTTACTATAATCGTAATAAAACGGGAATATTGGGGGGGGAGGGGCCATAAGTAATCAATTATTTGGAAATCTAAGACGAACTTTGTAGTAAATTCAAGTTTTTATTTCTTAATTTATTATATTATCTCCACCATTATCAAAGACAGTTTGCCATCTTTCCTGCAAATTTTCAATCCCCCTCTTCAGGGTTCGTCAAGCAAAATATGACTCGCCGGTAAAAACGTCCACGGAGGCGATAGAATTAACCCTTTGCACTCGAGTGGTGACCCTGAAGCGCCATTGTTGTGGCATAATTTCAGAGAAATTATAAAAAATAATACAATATATTTGTTACTATAATCGTAATAAAACGGGAATATTGGGGGGGGGGCCATAAGTAATCAATTATTTGGAAATCTAAGACGAACTTTGTAGTAAATTCAAGCTTTTATTTCTTAATTTATTATATTATCTCCACCATTATCAAAGACAGTTTGCCATCTTTCCTGCAAATTTTCAATCCCCCTCTTCAGGATTCGTGAAGCAAAATATGACTGGCCGATAAGAACGTCCACGGAGGCGATAGAATTAACCCTTTGCACTCGAGTGGTGACCCTGAAGTATCATTAGAAATTGTTGTGACATAATTCCAAAGAAATTACAAGAAATAATACAATGTATTCGTTACTTTCTAAATTTTCAATGTTAGTCCACACCTCAAAATTTGCAAAATACAACTTTTAGTATTTTCTCTGGAATTTCGACGAATTTCAATTTTTGTACAAATTTTGTTCACTTTACGTAGCAACCAATTGTGCTAACTTCTTTAAAATAAAATCCAAGCCGTATGGTCCAATATTAACAAAGATATACGATTTTTAAAAGCGTCCGAATATTAGTAGGAGTCACTGTACATTGTCTTCAACACTATATAAATTTTTATTTTGCATAAAGATCCGCAGCCTAGTCATCAATTCTGTAATACATACTTGTCTGAGTCAGTACGGTAAATAAAAATGTAAAAATTCTTCTATGTCGGCCTTCGGTGCTATTTTTCTGTAACAATTTTGTTTTTTTCAAGCGAATGGCACACTCGCTCCAATTATACCAGTAGATAGACTACTAATAAGGTAGACTACCGACCCCTTCCAACGTAATTACTCATCCGAGAAGCCTCCCCGAAAGCACGAGTAGGCCGACAAGTACATTAAAAATTGCAGGTTGACAGGGTACCGGAGTGAAAATTAAAGAATTAGCCCGCGGCGGGGACGAGGAGACGCGAAGAGGAGGGAGAAGGAGGGAAGAAAACAGCGAACGAGCGAACGAGCGGAAATGAGATTGAAAGAAAACGCGTTCGAAAAAAGAGGAAGAGTTTACAAAAGGTGTAAGGAGAAGAAAGGGCACGGCATGGCAGAACGGGGAACAGGGGAGGGGAGGGGAGTGACAGTCGAGAAGGGAGGTAGGGGGAGGAGAAAGAGAGAAGACGCAGGGTTGGCGAAAGAGAGAGAAAGAGAGGGAGAGAGACGAGGAGCAGGGTTGGAGGAAGAGACGCGGCACGAGGGCTGCGTGCGAGAGGAAGAGGGAAACGAGTGGTGCGCGTTGTCGAAACGCGGCACGGCGCGGCACGCCACGCCACGAATGTGCCACGCCGCGTGCGCTATGCTCGGCGTGGCGTTTGTGTGTCCTTGCGTCCTGGCCGGCGCACCGCGCCTTGCCAGTTGCCATGCGGGACACCGGGTCCGTGGGTTGACGTCACTCTATCTACCCAACAGCCGAGTTAATATTGATAAGTAGAAGCGTGACATGCTCTGGGAAGCCAGGATGAACGGAGATCAACTAGCAACGGAGCCGAATCATCGAAGGTCCGCGCGTCCGCCCGGTATTATGGGCCACCATGCGGTCCAATCTCGGGTATCGGAGCTTAACACACACGGTGTTTAGTCTGTACACACACCGCCACGACCAGAAGAATTCGCGACACACGATGCGATCTTATTGACCCTTTGCGCTCGAAGCCATTTTAACTCCAAAACGAAACATTTCGTCCGACCTGGAAGATTGACCTTCTACATATATACTTTTCTTTTCATGTTACACAAACGAATATGATGCAATTTACTCGTACAACACTGAATTGTTTAGTAATTTATTAGATAGAAACAAATTTAATAATGCAAAACATATTTTGAAGAATAACACAGCAATTTTTAGTGAGCGCTAAGGATTAACCCTTTGCACTCGGAGCCATTTTAACTCCAAAACGAAACATTTCTTCCGACCTAGAATATATCCCTTCCATATATTGTTTTTTCGTGCTATACATACGAAAACGGTCGAATTTACCCGCACAGTACCGAAATGTTTAGTAATTTATGAAATACAAATAAATTTAGTAATGTCAAAAATATTTTGAATAATGATACAGGAATATTTAGTGCCGCCTTACGGTCTAACATTTTAACTCCAAAACGAAACATTTCGTCCGACCTGGAAGATTGCCATTTTATATATATATATTTTTTCATGTTATACATACGAATATGGTACAATTTACTCGTACAATACCGAAGTCTTTAGTAATTTATTAAATAGAAACAAATTTAACAATGCAAAACATATTTTAAAGAATGGCACAGCAACTTCGAAAGTTTTCAACGCATATATATTTTTTCATGTTACACATACAAATATGGTGCAATTTACTCGTACAATACATAATTGTTGAGTAATTTACTAAATAGAAACAAATTTAATAATGCAAAATATATTTTGAAGAATAACACAGCAATTTTTAGTGAGCGGTAAGGATTAACCCTTTGCACTCGGAGCCATTTTAACTCCAAAACGAAACATTTCTTCCGACCTAGAATATATCCCTTCCATATATTGTTTTTTCGTGCTATACATACGAAAACGGTCGAATTTACCCGCACAGTACCGAAATGTTTAGTAATTTATGAAATACAAATAAATTTAGTAATGTCAAAAATATTTTGAATAATGATACAGGAATATTTAGTGCCGCCTTACGGTCTAACATTTTAACTCCAAAACGAAACATTTCGTCCGACCTGGAAGATTGCCATTTTATATATATATATTTTTTCATGTTATACATACGAATATAGTACAATTTACTCGTACAATACCGAATTGTTTAGTAACTTATTAGATAGAAACAAATTTAGTAATGTAAAACATATTTTGAAGAATAACACAGCAATTTTTGGTGAGCGATAAGGGTTAACCCTTTGCACTCGAAGCCATCTTAACTCCAAAACGAAACATTTCTTCCGACCTAGAATATATCCCTTCCATATATTGTTTTTTCGTGCTATACATACAAAAATGGTCGAATTTACCCGCACAGTACTAAAATGTTTAGTAATTTATTAAATACAAATAAATTTAGTAATGTCAAAAATATTTTGAATAATGATACAAGAATATTTAGTGGCGCCTTACGGTCTAACATTTTAACTCCAAAACGAAACATTTCTTCCGATCTGGAAGATTGCCATTTTATATATATATATTTTTTCATGTTACACATACGAATATAGTACAATTTACTCGTACAATACCGAATTGTTTAGTAACTTATTAGATAGAAACAAATTTAGTAATGTAAAACATATTTTGAAGAATAACACAGCAATTTTTGGTGAGCGCTAAGGGTTAACCCTTTGCACTCGGAGCCATTTTAACTCCAAAACGAAACATTTCTTCCGACCTAGAATATATCCCTTCCATATATTGTTTTCTCGTGCTATACATACGAAAATGGCCGAATTTACCCGCACAGTACCGAAATGTTTAGTAATTTATTAAATACAAATAAATTTAGTAATGTCAAAAATATTTTGAATAATGATACAAGAATATTTAGTGGCGCCTTACGGTCTAACATTTTAACTCCAAAACGAAACATTTCGTCCGACCTGGAAGGTTGCCCTTCTATATATATATTTTTTTTTTTTCATGTTATACATACGAATATAGTGCAATTTACTCGTACAATACCGAAGTCTTTAGTAATTTATTAAATAGAAACAAATTTAATAATGCAAAACATATTTTGAAGAATGGCACAGCAATTTCGAAAGCGTTCAACGCATCGGTCGAAATCCAAAAAACCAGTCCCCCCCGCGAAGAGTTAAACGAGCCGACGGCGGCAAACCTGAGACGGTAGAAATTTATTCATTTCGGATTTGTCCTGAATGGCGAATTAGAATAATCAGATCCGCGTCTAGCGAGCATGCAGGCGTGCTTTTCGAGTGCTCTATGCAAGTTGTCAATGGGACGCAATATGGGCGATATGCATGATGGAGTGGGGGGGGGGGGGTTTGGGGGGGGGTCATGTAGTTTTTTAAACGCTTGGAAACTCGAAATGGAGCAGGGGTGGACTCGTACCATCTGGTCTCTCAATATCAGGGGTCGGGTTTAGATCACAATAAGTGAAAAAAAAAACATGTTAATGAACGGTCAATCCATTATTCCGTTCCGTGGCTTTCGATTTCTGATTAGCCGGCCTGCTCTTTGCGAATGCAATTCTGCTGGCCCGCAGAATAAAAAAAGAAATGCTTTCCTACGAGAGACATCAGAGTCCCAGGGGAAAAAATATATTTTCTTATGTACTGTAATTTTCAAACTGATTCGGTATGGCTAGACTTCCACTTGTGAACTGATTGTCCTAATCGTCAACTCGCGAGCAGCTCGAATAACGTGATCACTTCAACGCCCGGGAACATCTACATAGGTCAGAAAAACGAAATCTAAGGCTGTATATATGGCGGTTCGGACAGTTAGACCTTCGGCCAAAAGTGTTAATAATCGTGAACAGTTTTTCGGGAAGCGTGAAGTTTCGTTCGAGGCTGACTTTCCGGGAACAACTACTTGTTAACGAAGGAATTTATCGGTAGGTTTTATGGCTGTTCCAGGCTGCTTTGCTTCTACCGCAAAGCAAATATAGGGAAATGGTACGCCGGAGCTGATGTTAGGTAGGCAGAGCGGATCCAGTTTGCGAGAACGCGGCTGTGGTTAATCATGGCTTTCCAGGGCCAGATACGCGGCGCCTGTTAAACATAACTGATATGGTTTTTTCCCCGGCGGGACAAACGTCGCTGCTCAAGAATCCCACAGGAACTCACGGTCTGAATCGCTTCGACCCGCAATTCGCTCCAAAACGCATTTTTGGAGTGAAAAATTCTCAACTAATTTTTCGACTATTTTTACTCTGGACATATTATTATCGTAGACTATAAACTAATATACGGAGTGCCAAAAGATGTTGTCCTTCAATCGCTCCTTTTCAAGAAGGTACATTTTTGGGACATCCTGTGTATTAACTCATTTTGTTTATTCTATGCCGTAAACAAACGTATCAAATACAGTGTTTCCAGTGTCGAATTCAATCCTCGCTTTCTCGATATTTCGAAACAAAAGATTCATTGTTCGAGCTGAACAAGAAGACGGTAGAAGTGTTGTGTTCCGGAAAATTATGGTGGTGTACCCCCATGGACTCGAGATTTATAAGGCGACGTGTATTCTGTTACGGTTTTCTTGCGGGGAGGATGGCGCCTGTACGGGCACAGCATGCTCGATTGTTTCTCTCGAATATTTTCTTTCGGAAAGAGAAAGCTGACCCTTCGAGAAGAGTTCGCCAGCCGCGTTACCTTATACCTTTCTGGGTTACCGGATCCGCGGATAAGAAAGACGATATCGACGCAAAAAACCTTCGGCGACGCAGATAGCGACCAACCTCGAAAATTGTCTCGAGTATGCGCATTATAACAAACAAACATCTTCCGATCCGATACGTACGATCTTTCCGAAAGGCTTTAAGTTTTAATGCAAACTCCTAAAACCATTCGTCGATATTTATTTGGTAATGTGCTTGTCAACTACTGTATCAAAAAATAAATCGCAAATGCGAAGCTTCTTCGTTCGAGGACTCGACTTTTTGTCCGGGCCAATCTGTACACCCGAAGGTGTGTTTTACCGAATATTTTGAAATTTCTTTCCTCGAAAGACCTCGGAGTGTCATTTGGCAGTTGGAAAAATACAACGCGGCGTCGCTCGGTTAATAACCTCTCGATAATGTTTACAGAGTTGATTCGGGAACTGTGACGACACGCGCGTGCTATTTAATCGTCGTCTATTCTTTCGGCTCCCGGTGCAAATTGTGCTCGAGGGTGAGAACCTCCGGATGCGCCGCGCTTTCTTTCTGCCCGTGTGTCGTGCGCAACACGAACGCAGAAGGCATATAACATATGCGCGAGCGAGAGGAAAGCGCGGAGACTGAAAAGAGAATGGTATACGCCGGTGACCGAAAGACGAAAAAAGACGAGGAAAGAAAAACACGGGGACCGGTGCATGTTCTCTCTACGCATGCCACGTGTTTTACCACCTGCCTTGGGCTAGGCGCTCCATAATGTGGAAAAAAAAGTGTACGCACGAAACATTTAAATACACGGCTACCGCGAGAACGTTTGCCGAGAACAACGACTACTTAAGCGTTGCATACAATCTGCCTGACTTGAGCGACGTTGATAATAATCGAGTCGCGGGTTTTAACCCTTCGCACTCGAGTGGCGACTCTGAGGCACCACTAAAAATTGTTGCGGCATTATTTCGAAGAAATTACATAAAATATTACACAATATTTGCTACATTACGAAATTTGTATTCGATAGATTACGAAACATTTAATTATTGGAAATCGGAACAGTTTCCTACGAATAAAATGAAAAATGTTCGAAAATCGAAGAAAAATATCATTTTAGAATGAAAATAGCGCCGAGTGCAAGGGGTTGAAATATTTAAAATATAATTTTTCAAAATTTTTAGACAGAGCTAAGAATTTATTAAATAATTTGTCACCTGAACTTAAACCTAATAATTTCTTTTGAGGTTATTATCTAAAAGAAGACTGTAACGTGTAGACCAATTTTACGTAAAAACCAACTGTCTAGTTATGTTACTAAACTGCGAATCTCTAGTATACAAGATAAGAATGTTCTGCATGACCAAACAGTAGTAATAATTTAGCAAATTTAGTAATAATTTTATAGTAATAATTTCAGCAAATTGAAAATAAAATGTTTTTCTTAAGCGTATATAAAATTTGCAGTCAAACTATTACCAGTATAGGTAGCGGAAAAGGCTGAGAGAATCCGCTATTGGAATTCGAAATAAACGTTAAGGTCGAATGCCATCGGTGGGGAGTCCGTTGCGGCTCGTCCACATTTAAATTCTTAGCATTTCGCGCTGAAAATATATCCCCTATATTGCGCGATAAAGGTGTGCGAAAATAAATGATTGGAAGAAAAACGCGGCCCGAAAAGCCGTGTGCACCGCGCAAACGAGTTTCTGGCGCGATCCGTTTGATTCTGCCGCCCGGCGTTCGAATGGGTTCGTGAACCGAGTTTAATGCCTGCGAACGGACCGTAGCGCGATCCGATCTTGATAGGATCGGGCGAATTTCTTGGCCCGCGGGTTCCACGGTTCTAATCGAAATCCTATCAACCGTTTAAACCATGTAATTGTATGGTTTATTCGAGCGACATGATACAGTCGTCGTATCGACCTTAATTCATGTTTATTATGGAACGCGATGGAGGACGGACGGACGGACGGACGGGCGAACGAACGAACGAGCGAGAACGCGGCGACGACGATTTAAGTTGACGAGAAAGAGATAATGGGAACTTACCTCTTCTCGGCAAACCACATATCGTTCAGTAGTGCATCATTCGCTGACGAACGGCCGGACCAGAAACAGGAACGTTACGATACGAATTTCGAATATATATCTCCTCCGGTCGTCGAACTCAACAACATGGCCGAACTCACCCTCGGCTGGGAAGGATTCGCAACGTCGTCTAAGGGAAAGGACGTCCGAGAGACTGTGTGTCAAAGCCCGAATGCTCCCCGGCAAGTGTGTACGGAATACGAAGGTCGTGACTCGGTACCTGTGCGCGTTCAATACGCCAGTTTTTGTTTGTAGACGATATTTGACAGAAGTCACTTAGATCTCGCATCGGCGAATTATGGGGTCATTCGGGATTTACGTAGCAGGGTATTTTTCGCACGGGAGTCGTCCGAGATGTTCACGGGCTTGCCATCTATCGGTAGAACGGTGAACTATACTGTTTACTGTTTTACCGTCACGATCGATTTCACAAATCTTGAATAAGTACACACGGACGAGATCGTATAGGAGTACACTAATCACTCGATATATTTTTCTCGTCGATTTTCTACTTTTTAGAGATCCATTACCAGAGAGAAAATGAGAGTTCTCAAGCTCAGGATTTTAGTCTCCCTGGTATAGTGATGGCCCCTAGTTTAATTTTTAGCCCGGACCAGAACCTGCATCATTAGCAACTGATTCCAAATAATGCCAGAGTGGATACTACTTCTACGTTAAAAGAGCCTCTTCTATGTAGGCTCTGATCCCGCCTAAAAGATGACGCAGGTTCTGTTCCAGGCTAAAAAGATGATGCAGAAAAGTGGGGACACTAAAATCCCGAGCGGGAGCATTCTCATTTCATCTCTGCCATTACTACTTTCGTGTCAAGCTGAACACTACCGATAACTCATGAATTTAGAGTTGTTTAGTGCGAATTCGTGTATGTAGAGAGCGCAAGATATCCACTGATTCTTTTTAGCCGTGTCGGTACTTCAGTGGACTTTTTCATTGATTTAGCTGGCCAAAAGTCGATTTCGAACCCATGCGACAGGAAATACCGCGCTGCCGAAAGACCGTGGACGACTTTACAAAAGACATGCAGCGTTTTGTCTTGCAGTCACGTATAATCGACATAAACATATTCGTATTTTCGCGCGCTATTTTCACCATGAACGCGGTACGGCTAGGAAGAAACTTGCTATCGTTTCTTTGCCCGCGAAATAGGCGCATGGAAGGGGAAGTCGGCGCGTGAGGGGCCCCTATCGTGGGCAGCACTGCTCTAGGGCCTCACGATCGTGTGACAGAAAAATACTTTAGGCGATTGGTCTACTTCTATACTTCGTCTGTGGCAGGAAACCCTGTATGGTGATTGGTCCACTCGTATAATTAATATTCGGTAAAAACATTCAGTACAACTGGTCATGACCTTGGCAGCGTTCTGCAAGTATAAATATTATTTGTTCATTTTTAACAATATCGAAATATAACTTCACAAATTTAAACCTACAATTTTTATTAACAGCATAAGTAGTTTCGCAATTAAACGAATTTCGTTGACAATATATTAAAAGATATTACCTGCGAAAATATGCAACTCCACCAGTTGCAATTTTCTTCATTGTAAATAGTCCTTAAGGAAGGTTAGGTCAACTCCATTTCAATTTATAAGCAATTCGTTTACTGAAGAACATTATTTCAATCGAAAAATCCAGTTCGTTTTAGCTTACTGTTTTACTTTTGAAAATTTCGCAGTTTGTCGTTTCAAATTTATCTTGAAAATTTTCATTGACTTTCACCAGAGTTCTCAATTAAACAGGTAAACGTGTCTAATGGATTTGTTGAGATTACGAACGCAACTTTCATCCGAAAGGATTATTAATACGCTAATGAAACTGCAGCTATCATTTTCCAAGCAGTACTTAAAGTCCGCGCCAAGTTCAGGAGTGCGATTCTTGATTTGTTGTGTTTGCATAAAAGCAACGGACAAGATACCGGAAGTATCTTTCGGTTCTGTTCCCGCCAAAGCGACTTGTGCCAAGCGTTAGAATGCTTATCCTTCGATTCGAGATCGCTCGCTTCATATCAGATTAATTTGGAAATACGGTTTAAACGGGTAGGTCTTGGAAAACGATTTTTCCATTCCGTCATCGTTAAATACGGATCAGTGAACATTTTAGTTAAACAACAACAACGATGGCCAAAGTTCAGCTAGCGAACGTAGCTGTCCTCGACAATCCTTCGCCGTTTTTAAACCCCTTCCAATTTGAAGTCACGTTTGAATGTATCGAAGAATTAAAAGAAGGTACTATCCATAATCCTTGTTCTCATTTATAAGCATAAATATACGTTTACTTCTGTGATACTTGAATTAGTAGCATTTCTTAATTTTTTGCACACTATACTAGGTTAGTTTAAACGGTCCAGTGGTATGTTCTCCAAGGACACATAAATGTATTATTTTTTTTTTTTAGTTTTAACTTTCAGAAAAGTATTGATAGTGGTTAGTTAAATATGTTTTCCCCCGCGAAATAAATTTTCCTAATTAATTGTGTCATTGAAATAAATAACGTTGTATGGTTACTGACAATTGCAGATTTAGAATGGAAAATGATCTATGTCGGCAGTGCCGAATCCGAGGAATTTGATCAGGTTTTAGACACAATATACGTTGGTCCAATCCCTGAGGGAAGACATATGTTCGTATTTCAGGTAAACTAACAACACGAAAAACAATTAAATTATACGTCAAATTTGTTAACCTAAAGATTATAGTGCTTATAATTTAAGTTCCACTTGGTATTTGAATATGTGTTTAATACATCAATTTACTTTCAGGCTGATCCTCCAGACGTCAGCAGAATACCAGTCAATGATGCTTTGGGGGTTACAGTTGTATTGTTAACTTGTTCATACAGAGGACATGAATTTGTGCGCGTTGGCTACTTTATAAACAATGAATATACAGATGCCGAGCTGAGAGAAAATCCACCGCCGCAACCACAGTTCGACAAAGTACAAAGAAACATATTAGGGGACAAACCACGTGTTACTAGATTCAAGATAAATTGGGATGATAGTGCAAGTTCGACAACGAACAATGTACCAGAGGGCATGGATGAACAATCTTTAGAAGAAACATCGCAGGATGCGCCAACGTCCACGCTGGGCTTTACAGAAAGCACGCACAATAGCATGGAAGTAATGTGAATGTCTGTTGATCGGGAACATTGTGTGAACTAATGCAGTTGTAATGTGAAGAATGAAGTAGTACCTGGAAAGAAGAATAAAATGGAAAGAAAATACATATATTTGGATACATCAAAGAAGAAACATTAAGAGATATGGGTAGCCTTTTGTACAATGTACATGAACCGATTTCCCTTTGTTAAAAAAAAAGATCTCGCAAGTTGAAAAGATGTTACATGCGATAATGTTAAACTTCTTTGAGAATGAAGTTAATAATCATTACTGGTATTCTATACAGAAATACTTGCATTAAAGAACAATCAAGAATAATTTATAATATGTTATTACAAATCCGACAGAAGGCAAAAGTGTGAAGTTTGCGAGACTATTCTAAAGCTTAAACTAAACTAATTAATCTTCTATTAGTAACCGTTTAACATAAAAGAAATAAGAGGGACTACGAAAATAAAACGTGGTACGAATTTGAAATTTTTTGTTCCAAATTTGTGGTTGCAAAACAAAAGAAAAAGTATCAAACATTAGCTCTTATTAGACGTAATTTAAGACGATCTATTATGACATTCTAGGAGCATCTATAACCTTGTGTTTAATACTTTAAGTATTACGTTATGGCTTATTATTGTACGGTAAATTAATAGAAATAAGGCTGTTCACATTTCATCAGTGTATGTACATATATGCTAAATCGAGAAATATACATTATGTTTTTTACTTCATTAAATCTCGTTTCCAACTTTTTCATCCCTTGTAAGTTCACAACCAATATTTTGTTGACACGAGAGAGGCTCGAGAAGTTGCGGAACAAAGAGAACGTTAATACTTGCTGATTACAGACACTAAAACTGTTTTTATTTACCCGTCATTCAATAAAAAGATCAATTTCAAGAAACGTATGATGGTAATACGGATATAGTAATAGTTGACATTGTAGGAATATAACGTTTTTTTTTCATTTATTTCACACGTATTATCCATTATTGGTGCCCTCCATAATGGCAGTCGAAAATTTTAGCACCAGTCACCAATAACTCTAGCAATCGTCACACGTGTTAAGTGGTACGATAATCAGAATACAAAGGCAACAAGAAGTAGAAAGGGTATTAGATAGCAAGCAGACCATAACTATATACAATAACATAATATTGATATGTGGGTGGTAAGATGTGCCCTTTGTTGAGCACCGAAATTTTAATTGTGTACAATTGTGTTGATACGTCACGCGTGACGCGTGCGGTCGCCGGATATCAAATTACAGTCTCAAACCATATCGATAACGGCGTTCGGCTTACTTATCTGTGTACGTAAACAAAGTATAGAATGGATTATACTTTTTGTGATCATTTAAGAATCACTATATTCAGTTTTAACAAATGTGCTAAAAAATTTAATTGTCAATTGGATTAATTACTCAAACTCCCTTCTACTGCAATATATTTTCATTGTTATACATATAATTTATCGATGCAATGAAGGGCGCGAGGCTTTTGATGTACAGTAACGAGCAGAACTGAGTCTACACTATTTGAAGCAACATAACTTTTTAAAAAATGGCAATTTTTCCACTTTTAAGCGTTTATAAGAACTTCTCAATAACATTCAAGTCATTTGATCTAATTATTGAAAAGTTATGTTGCTTCAAATAGTGTAGACTGAGTTTTGCTCGTTATTGTATGTCGAAAAGCCGACAAGTGATGGATCGACAGCGCGCACGGACGCAAACGGGTAGGACTTGTAAAGCCTGCAGACCTGAACATTTCGGCGCAATGTTCGTCGAAATGTTCAGGCCTGTACGAGGCTTTTGATGTATGTCGAAAAACCGACAAGTGATGGATCGATCGCGCGCACGAACGCAAACGGGTAGGACTTGTAAAGCCTGCAGACTTGAACATTTCGGCGCAATGTTCGCCAAAATGTTCAGGTCTGTACGGGGCTTGGATCCTCGTTCGATAGGGGGCTCTGGATATACTCTGGAAGGTTCGGAGGCTGATAGGGATAGATCACTACCACTGATATATATACTATATACATATCAGTGATCACACCGAGAGCGACTCCCCCACTCTGCCGCCTCCTCTCCTCCCACCTGAGAGCGCGACAGGTTCACCCGGTTCAGGTTCAGACACGCTTCTGCACGCTCCAGTATGGAATGAACTAGCGTCCAGAGAAGACCGACTACGGGACTGAAAGAGGTTGACGTACCGAGAAAGTGTGTTCGAATGAACCTGTCAGAATTATACAGACAATTATTACGCATATGCGATTACAACTGTGAAACGTACTTCGAGGCCCTCTACAGACGCATCATTTCTTCCAATGGTGAGTGTACTGCAACTCTTGAAATTCCTATTTACGTCGCACAACTTATTATTTTGTTCCCAACATCGTGTTCTTCGTCTATTCCTCCTCTCAGTAAGATCGATTAACTTGATACGACAACTTCGAGGAATCTTACCGAGATAAATTAACAATAAATATCTCGCGAATACGAGCACATATGCGTACAGATTCACGACCTCGTTAAAGAGGCAATCAAACGGAACATTTAGAGCGATGTGTATCGCTGAAAGGGCTGACGAGATGAAATACGGTAGAAGAATGATCTATTATACGATTTTTAATTGTTACACAAATTCAACACTGGAAACAACTGAGGTTTTAGTTGATCCGCAAAGATTCTTGATCTCGTTCGTTCTTCGTCCTTCTCCCTTCCCCCTCTCTCTCTTTCTCTCTCTTTCTCTTCTAGCATGATTTCATCATCATGCAGCAACATTTGGGAAATTGATTTTTCCGTGCAATTTTTCCGTAAAAATTGATATCGATAACGCGTACGGAGAAAAGTCACTTTTGTATTTCCCATACGAGTGCTGTACTGTGATTACCGGTAACGCGCGACGCAGTTTTTTTTTAGTTGTATTGGAACAACGCGACAAATGAAAGTCGAGGGTAGTCGAATAATTTAATGCGCATCATTCGATCGAGAATCGAGCGGAATTTTTACTGCTGAAACCGGAATGATTTTCTGGTACTAGCTGCGCAACGCCGGTGTCCCGCGGTCACACCGCCGATGAGTCATACAGCAACCGTACCAGGAGTATTCGTATGCATCCTCATGGAAACAGATAGGACCGAATCAGGGCCAATAACAGTCTTCGATTTTTCAAGATTTTTATCATTTTATTGTACCGTACATCAACTTTGTTCATGTATTCAAGCATAACGTTGTCAGATAAACGTTTAGTAACAGATAAGGGAACGCTCTTTTTTTTCTTTCCTTGCGGTATTTTTGTTTACGTCGTAGTTCAGTCACACGTGGCTCGTTAGTATTGTTCTCGCATGTCAATAAAATGTATTAGTTTTTCGTAGTGCGGAGCGCGTGTGGTTCTATCGTAAGGATAGAATCGGCGAAAATTAAACGTTCGTGGAAAAATGATAATTTTTATCGATTTAATTATGCGTATTTAATGAAAAGCGTAACCACGTTACGTTTCTGTAGGTATAGTTTGTAATTGTAATTCTAATCGGAGTTAAGAGCATGCAGCGCGTAAGAATAAAGATATAATTTCCAGAATTTATTAAAAAAATTGAGTGAGTCATTATTTGCTGCGTTATTAGATGTATGTTGAGAATTGACAAATATTTTGGTGTCGATTAGAAAGAATAGATTACGCTCGAGGTAAATCAAGATTTATTATGGTTAAAATAACTACTATTGAATTTGATTTTGTCCATTATAAGCAACAAGTATTTGTGGTCGAGAACAAAATTCATACTCGAATGGCGGACGGCTACCCTCCACAAAATGGCGGCCCTTCGAGACATCGAAATTCGCTTGCTCATGCTTTTGAACCTTGATCATCTCGTAGAGAACAATGCGGGAAAATCGCGTTATTCGGGAACTTAATATTTATTTCTTTAACTGCATAAGTTTTCTACAGTAATCGGCAATCACTGTTGGTTAAAACCTTAAGAAAAAATGTGTATTATAAAATTTTATTTTTAATACTGAAGTTGCTTTCGGAAGCGTTCGCGAAATATGAAACTTTACAATTAAATAATTAATGATGCTAAGATTGTTATTTTTTAAGTAATTTGAGTCTATAAAATATATAGAATAACAAAATACTTTAATAATTTTAATTTTTGATCAATTTTTTTAAACCATTTTTTGTTGAATTATATACCGAACCTACCACACTAAAATAAAGTATTAGTAAAATATATATATATTAAAATATTTTATTATTTAATTGCCACAATCTTATTCCATCTATTTTAATTTATATCTTATTATTTTTATCGTATTAAATTTAAACGAACATAGGAATTACGCGTTTGCAGCGAAAATTTTAAATTTCGATGAAATATAAATATTAACTGGCACGCAGTTTACGAAGATTGTTTAAAATGTATAATATCTTTCGAAAAGATATACAAGCGATAATGTATTTTAAAATAACAATTTTTTTATAGGGTACGATCGAGGAAGGATTCTGCCGTGACGACGTGGACTGTTCGGAAAAACAGTATTGTTATCACGTATCAGGACAATGCGTGAATTATACTTTATGCAGCCGATACAATCGGGTAGAAAATATCAAACCTGCCCGCAGTGCATCGCAGTGTGGGCCGTGTCTTCCTAAGTAATTTATATATTATATTTGTATATTTATATTAAAAGATATTTGTGCTTGAAATACTGAAGAGGTTAGTTTTCCATGTTCTTGCTAATTACAATATATTTGTCAACAGTTATAATGCTGAACAATTGGGAACAGGAGAATTTTCTCATCTGTGCAAGAAGATAAACCACCCTGAGAACGTTTCTGGTAAGTCCAGTTAAAAAAATATTAACAAAACCTTGCTTATCACTGTTCACTTTTAAAATACATAAATGTATAATGAATTTCTTTTTTTAACAGGAGATGGCAATGAAAATATTACTTGGATTATTTGGACATCAATTGGAGTAACAGCTGCCATTATTTTAATTGTTGTAGGTTGTGTAATATTTTTTAAACGACGTAAGTAAACATGTTTATGGTTTAATACGTACAATGAAACTGTGTAGTATTATGGGTTTTAATATTATTATTGTTGTAATATTATTTTATAGGAGGTAGAAAGTGTAAGATCAATAAATCTGAATTCTGTGACAATTCCTGTGAAATGCAACCAACTGCCCCACCAGTAGAAAGCAGTGAGTATTATTAAATATTTTAGTAAATATTTTCACAGTTACACTACACGGTATACTTAACTTACTTCACACTTGCAACACTTGCGTAAGAATAGAATGCAAAAGGTAGTTTCTTTTTTTTAATTCTTATTCATATGTAGATAGATTATAGAATAGCTTGCTGTCTGTTTGCAGTTGTTTATACATGTGTGTACACATAATGTTCCGTGTTCTCTTTTAAATTTTAAATAGAAAATAATGTCTGACAAATTGACAGCAATGCATAAATCAAATACTATGGGCACTGTAGTTTGCTTTGTCTATCATAATTATTCACTTCTTAACATTTTCTTGTATTTGTTTCCAGTACTAACTGTGAATTAAAACGGTTAATTTTTTTTTTTTTACAAAGAATACGAATATTTTATTACAGTATATCTACCTACTTGAACGCTGAATTAACTGCAAGCTGTTCAAAACGCGGTAATAGGTAGCATAGAATAATGTATGTTACATCAACAGTGATTACAGAATACTCAACATGTTTTCTCATGCAAAACATATTTTACAGGTCCTTTCATTGATCATCCAAAGAGTTTGTCATACATGCCATTCAACAACAACAAAATTTTAAAAGATAAAAATAGACTGGTATGTGCAAGTGTATTTAAGCATCCAAGTTGGGTTTCGTGTAATCCGAACTACGAAAACAATTTAAATAACAATCATGATAGTACGAGTACACTGCAGCAATTCAATTCCACACTTGAAAGACCATCTGCCAATGATCATCCCAATGTAATGGTTCCAGCGTAAGTAAATGACTCTCCTAGTTGTAAACTAATTTCTAAAATCATTATTATTATTATTTAATTATTTTAAAAGAATACAAATGTTATAAAATGTTTATACATTCATTTCTAGACAATTAACCGAAGGACAGACTGACAGAAATGTAACGGAATTTGGAAGAGAGCAAGTTGAAAACAGTGCCAATGCGGCATTAGTTCAAAGAAATAACTCTAATGCAACTGGGGATGATAACGCAAATAACAATAACAGTGAAAATAACAATGGTAATGGTTCTACGTCAGGACCGAACAATACTCGAGATGGTAGAGAACGAGCTCGGAGCTCAAATATTTTAATTGCTCAGATAAACGTAAATGTGCTCAATCATGACTGACGATCTTATAAACGAAAAGGAAAAAGATATTACAATGTAATATTTTATCACACAAGTGCCTGAATTTAATGAAAATATTATCCAGTTCATGTGGTAAGTAATTAGTTTAATAACGGTTGAAATTCGTTGCAAGAAATTGTATATTTTTACATTTACTTTATTTCGTTTCTATTTAGGTCATAATATTTCAAGAGAAATATTCAAACATAAAAAGGACAAAATATTGAAAATGAACGACTACAAAGAAGCCTATAGTTAACAAACATTGCAAACAGACTATCGAGATTTCTATTTCGATTTTATTCCAATTTCAAACACATTCTCAACAAAATTGTTTCAATTGTTATATTTAAATTGTTAATATTATGGCCTTCTGTGGCATCTTATTCAATTTTATTCTCTTATTGTTGTCATAATTTTAATGATGTTGCATTTTTTAAAAAATTGAATAGATGAACAGAAATTAAGTGGATAAATAATTATTAAGTAGTTAAAGGACTTGTGTATATTTTAAATATTAAGTAAGGTCCTTGTTATTATATAACATTAATACGCCATAGTCTTGCATTTCATCTTCAAAAAAGTATTACTCGTTAACTGCTAACTTATTTGATAGCAGCTATTGCGATTATATACTATCTCTTGACAATTAAGATATTGGGACCAATATTTTGTAACGCCATATATGATGGCAAACATTGGATAAAAATTAAGAGGTGTGCGAGAACCCGAGAATGTCGGTTCTGTCGGGACGAGAATATTTTTCAGAATCGGTCTCAAAAATATCGAGATTCCCGAAAATTTCGGGAATAGCTTTTGACTTCTTCTAAATCCCGTTCGAGTTCTTGCACATCTTTAATAAAAATGTGATCTTCAGAAGACATTTTCGTTAAGTTCTAAATATTTATATCATCGCCAATTATGAAATGTGGCGATTCGAAAAGTCATTAGATAGCAGGGATTTAGCGACCTTTGTCGACCGTATTGTGTTGTATAACCTCGATATCTCTTGTAGACTTAAGTGCATTAGACATTACATATTCATGAATCTTCTACAGGTGCATACTGCACCCAGATTATGTGTATTATGTAATAATATCATATCCACGTAAAATTATCATTTTCAAGATTTTATACTTATATACCATTATGATAAATATATTAAAGCTGCGTTAATTAACATATGACAATTCAAAAGCATGGTACTTGTAAAAATGATCTCTGTTAAAATATTTGTGATAAAAAAAATGATCTTAAAAATATATAAATGTGCATGCGATACATCTACTTTTTGCATCCTTCCACACTTTAAAATACCCAAATATTCTTCCTCTTATTTTTCTTTTGTATTTATATATATTCTCAACAAAAAGTAATTTATTTGGACTTCGGCGAAAACGTGTATACGTGTAAGTATATCTAACTCATACTTGCATTTTTACTTCTCTTATCTCTCTGTCTTTTCCGACCTTGTAATGTATTAATATTGATTCAAAATATTTTAGCTTTTAATATTTTGTGTTTTGAAGAAAAGATACACTTCTTTTAATAGTCAATAGTATTTTAAATGAACTTAAAATTTGCTGCCAACAGGCCGTACATCAGCAACTAGTACTTTTGATGGCTATGTTGTTGGCAGTAATGCATGGTGACAATTTCAATTTTGCGAGTGAAGGTTGCTGACAACTAACGTAGAGTTTGCATTGGAGTTTATATTTTTTTATCTGTTGTAAATATTATTAATAAAACAAGAATGGACGATATAATGACTTTGAGGAAGAAACATGTGAAAGTTGCGGACGCACAGATGAAGGAGTTATTACAAAACAAACTAATCTTAATAGATCATGTCAAAGCTAAACACGACCAATACTGCAACGGTAATTAATTGTATTATATTTTTGCCGTTTTAGAGCCGAAAAATGTAGTTTTCCTTTTTTTTTACTTTTTTATAGAAGACGAAAAAAAAATCCAGGAATTAATGTCAGAAATAACCTGCATGGAAAAATGTCTTCAATCTGAAAAACAAGCACTGGAGTACAAGGATCACGAATTAACTAAGCATTTAGAGCACATAGTAATTGTTTTTGGTATTTAATAGAACCATTTTTCGTTTCGAATTTAAAAAAGTATATTTTTATATAGGCGGAGTTGGAAGCTGAAAAAAACAAGCTTATGGAAGAGAATCACTCATTGGAGTTGCAGAGAAATAAACTTAAGACCCTCAAACGAAATACAAGAGATCAAGAATTATTGGATCAAGGAAGGTTTGTACTTGTACCATAACTTCTTTGCAACTAATAAATGTTATTTTTGTTTATTGACTTCTTTTTTTTATAGGAGAAAACATAACTTGTACAAAGAATTAACCAGAATACGATGGGACTATGAAAAACTTAAAGAAAATATTACGGGATGTATCCTTATAATTACTATCTAATTTATTTGTTTCAGCGATCTGTATATATAGGACACTTGTTATTTAAATGAAATTTATCCTTAACTACGATGTCAGATGTATCAAATAACATGGATTATATTCACCATTTCTGTTATAATATTGATGATAGTAACTTAACTAATCTTTTGTGGCAGGAAGTGTGCCAGTCTACAATACATACAGAAAGTGACTCCTGTAATAAAGAAAATATTATACAAAACAAGTAGACCTCGTGTATTTGTAAGAATAATTCAAAATTTTGTTATACAAGTTTTGATTCTTTTTGTATATAAAAATAAATGAATTTTTCGTAAGATACATCAATTAATACCCTTATAATCTTCAAGAATACGTTTATGTGTAGTTGTAATTTTGTAACAATTCAAAAAAATAAATGACTTTGAAAGCGAATATCAATTAAGAAAAAAGTCAACGAAAAGGAAATTGAATGCAATAATAATTAAATTAGAAATTATGTTATTTCTTATACTTAATTCTATGAAAACTAAAGGAAAAAATTTTTTTCATTGACCATAAGACTTGTTGAGGTAAGGATAAGACAAGATAAAAATATTATTAATCATTATTAATATACATGTTCTTTTGTATTTTAAACATTTGTTTGCACCGTAAGTGCCTGAAGGTCCGCCTTGCAATTTTAATTAATCGGAAACTAAATGTTTAAATTAGTGCGCCCTCGTTCGCTTTCTTCCTAAACGCGTTCACGTTAGTGCATTCTGCAAGTTCTTGTCTGCCTATACGTAATTCCTAACCTGTCCGATTGATCGTGCTGTTTCTACTCGAATAAAAGTTACGCAGATGGCTAATTTTGGTTTCTGAAATTATTACGACACATTGACGACAGATTACGATTAACGAACAATATATATTCGAGTTGACATTCTCAATATATGATTGAGAAATAATCACTTTGAAAAATGTCAAGTCTGCTCCAAATAGTTCGTTCTCAAGGAATGAAAAACGGGCTTGCCCTGTTAGCTAAGCCAAAACATGTGAGACCAAATAATCTAATACAACGCCTCGTCTCATCAACACCTAAAAAGGACGACAATTCAGCAGATCAAGGAGTTGCTGTTAAAAAGGAATGGGAGTCCTTTGGGTTCGACGAGGATAATAAATTCACTGATCGGTTTCTTATGCACGTAACATTGTTTGTTTCTGTTAGCATTTGCTTGGTGGGTGGTGCATTTATAATGGCATACTTGCCAGATCCAAGATTGAGAGATTGGGCCCGCCGAGAGGCATATTTACAACTTCGTTACAGAGAGGAGCATGGGTTGCCTCAAATAGATCCTAATCTTGTGGATCCATCCAAGTTCACTCTACCCACTGATGAGGAACTAGGAGAAACAGAGATAATTATTTAAATATTGTCAGATCTTGTACATTAATAGTATTTCTTCTTGTACTGGTGTATAAATAGAATAAATGGTTTTTCTAAAAACAATATCTTCTACATTCTTTACAGTATTTCTAACATAATCGCAATACATTTCTAACATAATTGCAATACATTTGTTCAGGAGAAATTATTTTACAAATATGATTTTTATAAGCTTCAAAATTTATTGATACTAACTGTTCAAATAACTCACAAATGTCTTAGCTTACCATTGTACAATTATATTGTATACAAATTGTATAAATCATACGTAATAACAAATAATGTGACAATGATACAGCAAATAATGAAAATTAAACTTGTATCGGTATATATTAAACTTATTTATTGTATAATTGAAAATTATAAGAGTAATATTTATAGTACAAACATGCACAATGAAAAATCGTAAGCAGCTGTACGAACGTAATACTTGTATCTGTTCTTAAATGCTTTAATTTAATCATGGTTTCCGTGATTATTTTAACTATGTACAGAATTAGATAATCTTTCCCTTGTGTACCCAAGAACTTGTATATATTAGTTTAGACAAGTAATAAAGTATAAACGCACAAGAGTAGAGTGACACAGTTATATTTGTAACACATGAATTGCGCTTTTAATTTCATTCATTGATATTCATTTCATTAGGAAATCAACATTTTCTTAGAAACGGGACTATTGTAACTGTGTTGGCGTTACTGTAGACGTGGGAACCGTGTTCGCGCCGGGTATTTTATTTTGGTCAAGAACAGGCGAGTAAAAAGACGTATTCTGCGGTAGGCTTGCGCTAACGGTAATGGGTGGCATTCCGGGTAGAGAAATCGGTACTGTTACTACTTGAGATTGAGGCACGTTAAACGTTACTCCGGTTGTCGTGGCACTTTGAATTGGATTCTGTACAATGGGTGGGCTGTATAAATCCTTGGGTAACTCGGCAGCAGCACCAGCTTCACTCAACATCGTTGTATTAGTGGCGAACGCTGGCAAAGGTGGAATAGTAGGCATGCCAGGTATATTTGGCATTACGTTTGGTTGAGGTGTAGCACTATTACCTAGATATAAATGTTGCAAATTAAGAACTGTGAACGAGGTGAACATCTACTATAACTGTGATTGCAGTTCAAGTGTCTTTTGAAAAACAGACCATAGAACTGTACATATTGCTTAATTGCTAGGGGTGTGTGGGAACCCGATGTTCGGGACGGGTCGGGTCCCGAAAATATGTCAGGGATTGAAAATCTCGGAATTTTCCCGAATGATATTTCGGACTACTTTTATTTAACGCGACCATGGTTTCGGATATTTTGCGAAAGAAGTTAGTCTCGGAAGGTACCTCTCGGAAATCCCAGTATTTTCGATCCCCGAAATTGCTTCGGGACCCGTCTTGATCCTGAAAAAGATTCTCAACCCGATACTTTCGGGATCCCGCACACCCCTATTAATTACTAATAATTTACCACTCATAACATTCATAGTCCCTTGATTGGACATCACGTGTGGCATGGAAATAGTTGTAGATCCACCGACAGTAGCAGGATTCAATTGTGGAACAGTGTATGTCTGCACGTTCGGTGTATACATGGTTTGCGGTAATGTAGTAGTTTCAAGTTGAGCTTTGGTAGTGGCTTCTTGCGATGCAACGTAATTAGGTGGAATAGAGAAACCTGGTGGTATATTTGTCACCATATTACTTCCCACGGGATGAGTGACAGTTGTGGTTGTCACTTGATTTAGTGCAGCAGACTTCGTAGTGCTCTGGAAAGTATCTTGGATAGTGAAAAAAGTTTGACTATAAACGATACAATAGTTGAAACATTTGACACGTACCGTGTACGAGTTATATGAATTAGGTTTGTGTTCTATCACGTTTCTAATTGGTATTCTGTGAAGATATCCATACCCTATTCCGCAACCCAAGCTGTAAGATAAAAACGTATTTGCAGAAAATCTGAATCGAAATAACAAGCAAAAGAACGTGTCTATATACCTTCCCTCTCCACCCCACGTATGATTAGGTATAATTGTAACTTCTCTACAAGAATCATCTTCTGTGTTATATACATATAAATTTAGAGTACGCGATTCGTGCGCCTCTATCAAAGTGAACAAATCCTCGGATTCGTGCAACACCGAATCAGCACCGATAATGTAATCTGTGAATGGTCGTAAACCTGCTAATTCGGCAGGAGAAGATGGATGTACTTCCTACATACAATAATTATCCATAATTCACAAAAATGTTAGTCAATGTTCTCAATGCCTGTCAATCATTTTTGTACGATTTAATTACGCTTACTACATACTTACAAGTACATGCCAAACGTTTTCATTGGAACCCTCAAAGGAGCAAAATCTCACGCTAACTCCGAGGAGACCCTGTCCACCCCACGTGAGACTAGGTACTATAGGAGTTTGTCTCACAGATTGAGTTTTACTACTGTACACTGTAAGTGTCAATTTTTTGTCTACACCGTCCTTAAGCAGTTCTTTTAAGGTATCATTATCCTGATTCTATAAAGAAAAATCAAAACATACACATATGTCCAATGATTGAATAACTGACCAATCAAATGTTTTCGATAATGATGTATGTAAAAGGTATATCTATAGCTAAATATGTTTAGTCTAATTTTTGCTCTTATTCGTAATAGCATTAACTGTTCAATTATGATTTTATCAAAAGTAGTGGTAATCATGTATTGATTACTAGATAAGTAAAATTTTTACACGTCTGTTACAAAGATTGAAATGTCACACCTAATACATAAGATTTTAATTTAATAAAGAAAATAATAGAAAAACAGACCAAGCGGGTATTTCCGATGGCTACAATGAAGTCGAAGAATGCTTCAAGGCCAGCTTCCTGTCCAGGAGAACCTTCTTGTACCTATTTTAATCGTAAAGACTAAATGAAATATTGTAATTATACCAGGCTACAGTTATGATTTAGCAATGTTTGTTCGATCAATTTGCAGCTATACTAAAATGTTATTTAGTTGTTAGGTTCGTTATCTAGTGTAATATTGAGATATTCATTAGACAATAGCAAAATCTATATTTGTAAAGCGAATCAAAATATTCTGACAAATGTTCTTTACCCTCAGTATATGGTAACCTTCTGTCCCACCACCAGGTATCTCAATACTGTGGGAGGATCCCATGTTTTACGAGCAGGCCACTTATGTCCCTTGATTCGAAGGAATAAAAATCATCAAAGCAATTGTCGTGTGGAAATTGATGAATTGAAATACAAAAGTATGTAACAGAAGGGTTTCACATAAACTCGTTGGTGACGTTGCTCATCATATGCAGAAGAGCACGATATGCATATGACTAGCTCAGTGGTACCAATATACAAAATCCTTCCTCAACTGTATAAAAATAATAATTTCAATTTTCAATTTTATTCGACTTCGTTCAATTTCTTAGGATCTTTAAACGAAGTATTTTGTATAATTATACTTGAAAGACATAAAGAAATTTGTTGCCGTTTGTAAAGAAATTTTATACACACTTAGATTTCATCGTTTCTCTAAATCGAACAATGATGTAAAGGATAGGTCTCATATTTATTTATTCTAATACAAAACCAGTTTACAAAACAGATATTCTGTGGAAATCTTTATTGAACTCAGTACATGACAGACTTGTATGATTTGCGACTATAGATGATACCGATGTCTATTGACGGATTTGTTTATGCCATAAAATGCAATAAAATTGTGAAAACAAAGCGGCGCGACGAACGGGTTAAGGGAATTTCAAGTATTCGATGTATTTTCTGTAAGTCAAACTGGAAATGGAAAACAGTGGTGAAAGTGGCGATGACGGATCATTAGAGGTCCACAATCAGGATTGTTAGACAGTACCCTACGACGTGTGGTGCATTAAGGTGACATTTCTATCAATAGTGTTTCACATCACCCATGAGGTACTATTGACAATACGTTCTTTCTGTTTTTGTCAATGGCATCCCCTGTAGGCTTAATTCACTATGTCTCATCTCATCACAGATGAGCGTCTTGAGGGATCGGTGATAGATCGGATAGTAAAAATGATGACTATTTGTCCACCTGCTGGCGAGCATAGGAGACAGTCATCAGAACGATCATCAGTCACATCGGATTTTCAAACTCGATTTTCTCGAAAACTAAGCCATAAATGAAAAAATTTTATTCCATATTTTGTTCTTATTCTTTCATAAGGAACCACCTCGTGTCCGCTTGTACATGTTATTCGGCCGCACCCTGTATATAGCTAGTTTTAATTTTAATTTTTAATTTTTAATTTTTGTAATACAGGATGCGACTGTTAAAATGGTAATGGTAATGGTAATGGTAATGGTAATGGGGTTACGTGACCCCACAAACGTGGGACACGAAAATGCATTAGATGTTAGGTCTATCCTATACCTCGTTTGTGCTTTGACGTCATAACTGTACCCTACGCCGCCATGATTACCCTACGTCTAGCAAGCCCAACTGGTTTCCTTAGCGGAGGCGGCGTTTCTACATCATATATTGACGTACAATCGGACGATATGGAAGGTAGGTTAATATTGTTTTGATTTTCTTTGCTCTAAATGTAAATAAACATCTGTACGACTTACGTAATATTTATAACGTTGTTTATACTAAAATAGCATCAAAATAAAAAGATTTAGTAGGGGCTAAGATAAATACTTTGTTAATCTCGTAGAAAATTTGTCTAAAGTTTTCCACATCGATATTGCGTTTCACTATCAACGAGAAGAAGTTGAACATCTATAAGCGACACACACAATTCATTAATAAATTATTTTGCACCGATATGCTGTAAGATATTGTTAAGTTTTCGAAAGTAGTTCGAATGAAAAAGATGCATTTTAGTTGTGTAATAAATGTCTTTTGTTTGATTGTTATTTTTTTTGCATACCATGTTAACGAAATAAATTGAAAACAGTATTATGATAAAATCATTTTATACAGGAAAACAAAGATTTGAACAGTACTCCTGTTTAGATGATCCTGAAAACACTGATGATTCTAATCACGAAGCCAGTGACCCGTTAGAAGGAGTTGGCGGTGGTAGCGGTGGAGGGCCACTTCGCGAGCAAGACCGGTTTCTTCCAATAGCGAACGTGGCAAAAATCATGAAAAGAGCCATACCAGAAGCTGGAAAAATAGCCAAAGACGCACGTGAATGTGTTCAAGAATGTGTATCTGAATTCATATCGTTTATCACATCGGAAGCAAGTGACCGGTGCCACATGGAAAAACGGAAGACTATCAATGGTGAAGACATTCTATTTGCAATGACAACTCTTGGTTTCGATAACTATGTAGAACCACTAAAAGTGTATCTACAAAAATATAGAGAAGCTACGAAAGGAGATAATCCTCCAGGTACTGGTGCTACGACTGGCAATGGAAAGACAGAACCGCAGGCAACTATATACGAGGATCAGCTGTTTGCCATTGCTGCAACAGGATCCAATGCTGCCTCTTCTGACACACCAGTTATATATAGTTATACATCCACTGATCAAATGCAGTTTCAACTTTCTTGATCAGTGCAGGTTAAAAGTGATGCTAATATTTTATGTAAAATGCGGTTTGACTGTCACATATCTCCCGTGTGTGCATAATCGCGTTTGTTTTCTGGCGAACACTGCGAAATCAATTTTGCAACTGTGGGCCGTTTGTACGTATGCGAGAACCTATACGAGATTTCTAAAATCTCAGACGGGAAGGTGAGAATTAACTTTAAATGATACCTTGTAAAGAGTGAAACTAAAGATGAAAGGAAATAAACGAGGAGGCAGTTGAAGGCTCATTCATAATTACTTGTTTACTTTTTCAAACACGGTAGGGGTAGAAAAACGTAGCCGATTGTTTATTTTTCTATTATTTTTAAGCACTAAAATTCGCATCGAACTAGAATTAGGCTGTGATCGATTTTTTTTGCGAGAACGGTTCAGGCCGAATGGAGATTAGATAAATTCTATATTGGACATGAACCGGCAGTTAATCGGCATGTTGATTTTCGTAGAAAACGTTCGTAAACGGTGTCTTCACTCTGGTAGTTGAGCAGGAGAGAGCAACAGCTCGTGTGCTTTTGTGGACGATGATGCTAAACCACTCGAAGACGCGGCCGATTGTTGATGTGGTTGTTGTTGTTGTTGTTGCTGCTGCTGCTGCTGTTGCTGCGATGGTGACAAAAGTGAGGCGGTAGGCAATGGTCCGGCTGGACGCGCTTCTGCTTTCCTCACTTTCTCCTTTTTGTCGGAAGCGACATGGCAAAATCCCCAACGGCATTGGCCACAACGACATAAACAGAGGCAAAGCAGCACCCGAAATAGGCAACACAGTAAACCGGCGCACAGTAGCGAAGGACCCACCAGCCTCAATTCCGGACTGAGGAATCCTTTCTCTCCAGTGCCGACAAACGAGATAACCAATCCGAGCGCTGTAGTTCCCAGCCCCGCGTACAGTACGGTATTCACTGCCGCACTAACTTCTCCTCTACGACGATTTGCATTACTGCTTCCATCTTCTTCGTCATCTTCTCCGCTGCTCCCATAGCAATAACTTGCGTCTCTTATCTAAAAAAAAAACGCGACAGTAGTTTATTTCCAAATAAACGAAGCAAAAAGAAAAGAAAAGAGGAAAGAAAATTCACGAATATTATCTCGACTTCATTCTTTCACAAGAGAATTTTGTATCCGTAACATCATATTCGTTCTTTCGAATGAATTGTGTTTACTAAGCGCCGAGTTTACCCTGTTCCTTTTCATCCATCGTCGATGAGCTTCGCATTGCTTTGTCTTGTAGCCATCTCCGCGGCATCCATGAGGGGACATAGGAGACAATGGGAGGGGAGAGGGTCTGCTGCATCCTTGCCATGCTGCTTTACCGGGTCCTCCACCACACTGAAATTATTCAACATTGAAGCACCGTTGTTGAATCGGCAACAACACTAATTAGAATTATCCAGTCTACTATCAAGAATTGATATTTTAGACAATCTAAAAAATATTAAAGAACTCTTCAATGTCTGTTTGTTATTCTAGCATAAATATTGTCTGAACTATTTTATGTACAATATAAATAAGTAATGAAACATAAAAGACAATTACATCATGATTATGTAATTTGCATCTTTCTCTATCATTTCTAAACATTTTCTGTAGTCTCTTTCGCTATCTCGTTATCCGTTAGTTAATTTCTTTGTTATTTCCTCGTTACTCGGCACATAAATGATAATGTAAAAAACATGCATGCACGTACTAAATAGAACACAGAGAAATTGGTATACACGTAACCAATCCCAAAACACGTATAAACGTTTATACGTACATGTACTGCAGAATTTGTTTGCATAAGTACACTGTACTCATTGCAGTCTAATCAACAATAAATACTTGATTAAACCCACTTTGCGACAGTCGTTTACCTTTGACGATAGAGTACCGTGTAATGCACTGTGATGTAATTTAATTTTCGAATTGATTAACAGTGAATTGTTCGAGTGAACACACACTTTCGAGACGGAAAATCGCACGATCATTTGTTGCGTTTTCTCCAACTTCCTTTTTTCATTCCTAATCTTTTGCCCGGGAGATGGATATAAATATACAATAAAAAAAGAAAGACAGAAATTGTAAAATATTTTGAAGCACATTTTATACATTCCATTGTATCCAAGTTTATTTTTCCGATGACCACAGTTCTTAGACGAAGAAATATTTTATGCGTAAGGACATGAGAAACATTAACATGTATCATGATAAGACAAAAGAAAAACAGGACAAACACCAAGAATATACACTACATTATGAATTTCTTTTCTCAAAAGGAGGCACATAAGGTTGATGCAGAGGTAATCAACTAGGAAAGAATAACAATTACCCACTGATGCCAATAGCTTATCGTCGATGATACAGGACATTGGAATGATTTGATACTTACCCCGTAAACATAAGATCGTGGGGGATATCGTGGAAGCGGCGGAATAAGTCTGGTGGCGAAGTTGGAGGGTAATTCTCTAAAGTTCACCACCTTACCCCCCCGTAACCGTTGCTTCTCCCTTCTAATTAATAAAGCAGCCTGCATTCCGCTCATTCATTTGCCTGTTTTATCGATCGTTAAGATCCCGACCGTCCTTCTCCTCCTCCTTTTTCTCCTTCTCACTTCCTTTACACACGGATACAATTTTCAACTCTCTGTTCCCCTCCTTTGCCCCGTTTGAAGAAAAAAAAATCATAAACCACACGTGTTCCTCCTCAAATATCACCTGATCCACCTTGATACCAGGCACTACAACTTACTCCTAACATTGCACTGTCTGCCTTTGGTAATAGTTGACGTACGTATGCGCTGATTGGAACCAGTAGAGACATATTAATAACTAAAATTTACAATGAATGGATAACCAGCTGACGAACCTGGGGCTGTTCAAGGATGCGTTACCGCGGGGATTACATACGCCACCAGACAGCCAAATCGATGGTGTGTTCCTAATATATAAGTAAAGGTGTGCCAGCAAAGAGTAGGTGCAGAGTGCAACGAGGATTATCAAAAAATACTTATACAAGGACTGCACGAAATACATGAGAGATATAGGGTCACCTAGGCAAGAGCGACTAGCACGTGATAGAGAAAGAAGTGAAAGAGAACAAAGAGCTCTAAAGATAAGTATAGATAGACAGACAGATAGATAGATAGATAGATAGATAGATAGACAGTCAGAGAAAGTGTGTAAAGTGCTATCCTAGAGCAATTTTAATTACCGGTGAAGTAATCCACCCACCTGTAGCTCCGAAGAAGATGGCGATACTCGGAGATCGAGGATCGATGGTGGCGGGAAAGGGAAGTTGTTGGATTTAGTGGCGCAGGTAACCGAGCTAGGTGATTCGAGGGACAACGGTGGCGGCGATATGGGGAATTGGATCGGAGAGACAGGTGTGATCTGAGGAGACTTCTCGACATGACGCCGTCGATCGATGCTCTGATGGAATGCGGATGACGGTGGTTGTGGCTGTGGTGTGGAGGATGGTGGAAGAACGTGCGGACGAGCAAACTTGCTCGGATGGTGGTGGTGTTGGTGTTGGTGTTGGTGTTGATGCTGGTGTTGATGCTGATGCTGATGCTGATGCTGATGTTGATGCTGGTGGTGGTGCTGCTGAGAAGCTGGAACTGTTTTCAGCCGTGCAGGGATCGCGCCCTCGGCGACCCGTTTGTTCAGCTGCAACCGTTTTTGCTTCCTCCTGTTCGCTATACTGGCGCCACCCGCAGCTGCGTACATCGCTCCGCGTCCCGATTATACTTCTTCCCGGTTTAACGCCTTCGGGCCAGGCGTTCTTCTCTGTTACGAGCTCGGGTCCCTTCGCATGGTCTTCCTTCCTGTCTTTCTTTTCCTCTGTAAAGGCAAGAAACGTGACGGAAATCCGCCCGCTATCGGCGGCCGTCATTTCTATTCTACCGGCTAAGTATTCTAGCGAGAAGCACGTGAAAAGCGATTTTATTTACAGCGTTATTTACATACGCGCGCTAGACACACAAGTAGCAGCTATGCGTACAGGGGCCACTAGCCTTACTTTGTACTAACTATACATTACTTTGTACGAGTAACTCAAGAAGAGAGAGTCTATCGTTTCCTCTCCTTTCCCCATCTCGTTAGAAACGGAAGAATCAGTGACAAAATACCGTACCGAAAGTATGCCGAACGTTTCTTCTAACACGAGCGAGATAATATAGGTTCTGGTGAAGGGGCAAAAGGGAGCACCTGGATAAGGAGGTCAAAAGTGCCCCGAAACGGCTATATGTCGACTGAGGTTTTCCCGTGATTTCTCTTATCCTCTCCAATTGAAAATTCTGAAAAAATTCATAGATGTGCCTGATAACAGTTAAAATATGCTTGATTTTTTCAGAATTTTCAATTCAAGAGAATAAGAGAAATTACGGAAAATTGCTACCCCCCATGTCGACATATAGGCTTGAAAATTGGCACAAAGTATCTTCTTTGGACAAGGTATCGAGAGCAGCCTATTGCAAACTCAATTTGGTTTCGGGGTACTTTTAACCAACTTATTCGACTACGTCCTTTTCAACGGATTTGAGAGATCTAAAATGGTACCATCCCTCATGGCAGTTTCCTTCGGTTTGAAGACAGACTACTGTTTGCGGACAAACTCCTACCGTCGTCGAGTATACATTTTAGTGGAGTTTGAAATAGAAAATGGTCCTTAAAGCAGAGTCAGTCTGGAAAATTATTTGTCAATGTTCTCCCTTCGAAAACGATAATTAGGTAAAAGTAATTTCACTGATTTTGTGACTTGGTCCGTATAAAGTGCACGTCGCGAGGACGTCTCTGTATCGACATCTTTCCGGCTTGCTCCTTGACCCATCGACGGGTCAAGCGGTTCCGACACGAATGCAACAAATCGAAAAAACCCTCTTCGCCTACTTCATTTTTCGCTGGCGACACGTTCCAGTTATCCCTTCCACCGTCGCTCTATCGTTTTCCCTCTTTCTTTCCCCCCGCTTCCACGTTCCGCACTTCATCACGTTCGTCTCTCGGGTGCCTTCCGCGATCTATCCTCGTCTCTCGCGGCCCACCCGCCTACCCTATCGTCTTATGCTTCACCCGCGTCCTTAACCCCTATAAATTTTCGTCGTAAGCGATCGGTGTTTACATAACCGCGGAGAAGGGTAAACAAATCGGTGATTTGAAAACTGTGTCGCGGCGGACCGCGCGCGTGAAATCAGATCAATCGATGTGAATTCAACAGCGGAACTGTTTCGCTCGTTATCGAGAGAAGGAGTTACATACAGGGGTTTGGGGGGGAGGTTGTGGGAAGCTAAATAGCTCGCGCAAAGAAGCAAGCGGACAGCGGTGACCGTCGTGTATGCCGACGGGCGACGAACACAAAAGCGATGGAACGATACACGATAAACTCGTGAATTAAACACAACCGTGGAACCAACGGGTTGCGAACGATGGGAACGGACAATGATCGGCGGCGAGCTGTAACGATGTTCGGCGAGAATCGTTGTTCAACGAACAGGCAGCGGGTGTAGCCACCAAAGAAAGCGGCACCGTGACGAGTAGTGGGGTTGGGGAGGGTGAAACCGTTCGGTCTCATCCAAAAAACGGCTACCAGATGCAACATTCAAAGTCGGGTGTATCTATATCGCTTCGAACGGGTATTACAGTATATCTGCACGTTCATGCAATGGTAATCTGTGCGTGCACGAAGCTAATAGTAAAACAAAGGGGGGATACACAAAGCCAAGTAACGTGAAGTATCAGAAACGGAAAAAAAAAGAGGAAGGTACAAAGACAACAAAAAAAAAAGACAAATACCGACGGGACACGCGACGAACAAAGGGGCTAAACAGACAACCTGTCCTACGGAGTATCTCCTGAAAAGAAAGGACAACATGAAGCGCGTAACAAAAAACAAAGAATAAAAGGCTGGCTGGTGGCCGGCGGGCAACGTCACATTTATTATTTTTTTTCCCTCTTTCTTTCTTTTTTTTTGTTCACTATTATCTGCTCTTTTCTCTTTCTCTCTCTCTCTCTCTCTGTTTTCCGCGCGTCGACGGAGAGCGATTTTTGTACAGTGGACCAACGACGGACGACCAAAAACGACGACGACCAGAAACAATGAAGGCTATACATTTGTTACTTTCTTTCTCTCCCTCTCTATCTCTCTCTCTCTCTCTCTCTCTCTCTCTCTGTTTCGCTCTCTCCCTCTCTTGCAACACAAAGTACACGCACGCACGCACGCACGCAATCCCTCTTTTTCTCGCTCATTTCGCATCGCTAGCAACTGCTGCAGCAACGTCGGCGGCGATTCGACGGCGGCGGCAGCGACAGCAATAGCAAAGCAGGCGTCAATCAAGTCAGCCAGCCAACACCAAAATGCTGCTCGTACCAACGACTTCGGGGTAACCAATGCACCGTGTTCGACCTGCCTCTCTCCGATCCCCTCGGTTCGACTACGTGGACGACATTTTTCACCCGTTCGTTGTGCCTCTTTCCGTTCTGTCTCTCTCTCTCTCTCTCTCTCTCTTTTTTCTCCCTTTTTCTCTCCCTTTTTCTCTCTGTCTCTCCCTCTGTCCTTTTAATCGCGTCGCACTAGACCTCTCCGCCCTTTCCGTTCGTTCCTTTCGAATCGTCTCGCGATGCCTCCTCCGTTCAAGTCTCTTCGTTTTCTCCTCGGTTTCACGGCGCGCCGCTTGTCGCGATATTACAGTCGAAACAAATCAAAACGGTGACCGTGCGCGGAGGACCCAGTGTACCACTCGCACACCAAGTAACACCGGAGAGGAGACACACGCACGCACACACGAAAAGGGCCCGGGGGAGAGGGGGTCCAGGGAGGGAGAGATGACGACGGGGGCAGAGAGAGGGGGCCGGGGGGGAGGAGAGGGGCGCCCGCGCGAAGGGGATACGCGGGGGCCACGAATCCAGGACACGATCCCCGTGTGCAGACGGCGCGTATCACTAGCTCGTCGCGATTAACGCAGCCTCCATCGCTAGCCCGCACCTTCGTGGACGCGCCCGTTTCTCCCGAACAACCACCGACTGAGCACCGCCACCGATCGCGCGCGCGCTGATACCGTTGCCCACCTCTCCGACCCTCCCCCGGTGGGCCGATCCGCACCCTCTCGCTCTCCCTCCCACCGCCCTTCCTGTTGCCCTCGCACGCGCGCTACGCCGCTCGATTACGTACACCGCACACCACACCGCGTACAGGCGGCTGGCAAAATGAGCGTACACCCCTCCCCCTCCCCTCACCATCCCCCTAACCGCTGACCATAAATTAGACATGTAAATAAAGTTCGAAGTTCGAACCAGCACATTGTAGGAAATGACGGTGTCACTCGCCACTCGATCGCGCCAGCCGTCTTTTCTTTTTGTTTCTCGTTGAACATTCTAATCGTGTTCGAACGAGGGAGCATACCGAAACTGGGCAAACCGATTTTGACGTGAAACTTATGGCAGTTGCAAACAGCCCTCGAAGTTGGGGGTACATTTTTAGAAGTGGAGGGTGTAGAGACATAATCTTTTTCCGTAACCATAGTTATTGTTATTGATTGCTTCCATAAAGAAGTCACTTTTTCATTAAAAAAAAGTTAAACAACCGAATTTATTTATTTTACCACCTAATAGATATCTGCAATTTCTACAGGGTGTATTGATCTGATTCTTTTATGTGAGTTCAATATTGAACGTAGTTGTCCATGAGAAAAGTCATTGTCGTTAATATTATAAATTCGCCGAAAACAACAATTTTGTCATTTAGAAATTTAAAGGCAGAAAGAGTCTAAAAATGCCTTCGCAGTAATTTATGTGAAGGTGGGTTATGGATTAATTCGTTTTCAATTGGAGAGATACCTTTTACCGTGAAGGTCTCCGTTACCGGGCTTGCTGAAGTCGGAAAAGAAGAATGCAAGAAAATATTTTATTAGGTAAAGAGTGGCGATTTAATAACTATAACTTCTGCTATCATGTACTCCTTCCTACTTTATAAATGAGTTCAGGTTCTTTATAGATGCCTGATATAACAGCTGCTACTACTACTTGGAAGAAGCCCCTATTTTAGGCAACCGCAGCCGGCGCAATACTTGCCGCTACTACTGGAAGCAGGCGCCTTATAATAGGCAACCATTGTCTGATACATCGTTCACTAATTCTACTTAGAACGCGGACCCTTTCAACGAGTAACCATTGTCTGATGTACTCCCAGGTAGTTCCACTTGGAAATAGTTGCCATTTGCAATTTTTTATTGTGCACTGCTTTGTCATTGTCAATTATATTTTACTGTTAACCCTAAATAATTTAATCCAAGGAAAATTGTTTCGAATTAACGTTCTATCTATAATATCTGCCAACGCTCGATATTAGCAGTAGTTCGTACTACAATCAGTCACGCACAATCGACATTTGCTCTATTTTGTTCCGTACTTAACTAAATCGCAACTTCGAAACGTATCGATCAACTCTACAGTGGGAAGCGGTTTCAATAGTGAAACCGCTCAATAGTGCTTAACACTTTCTTCGCACAGCAAAGTTTGCTTTTGCTGTATAGCCATCTGACTATAGATTCTTTTACGAGTCGCACTTATCCGTGGTCGACGTCTGCATCGAAACTAATTTGTATAACCAACGTTTGAAATAAAATTCGACATAAGGTTCTCTGCATTGACACAGCTTCCGGAAATGCAGAGGAATGGAAGTTCAACTCCCTGAAGTAAGAGGGATAGGTTAAAGGTTATTTTTCAAAGTAGACCATGAGCTATATATCGCGCATCGAGGCTTAACAGTTTGATGGTCAAATAGGACACGTAAGTAGGATAATGCACTTCCGATCCGAAATGTTACATGCAACGTTGCCTCCCCGCCCTCTGTCCTTATTTTATGCACGACGATATGTAATATTCGATAATATTCATGAACCTGGTTCGCGATTGATAGATATAGAGCGGTATGCAGCGTCGAGTGTCGATCGCTAAATAATTCAAATCGTTCGGGATCAAATAATTCCGAGTCATCTGTCGGGAACAATTGCGCTCGTCGTTTCGACAGGCGCGCAAAGAGCGACCGTATTCCGTTCGGATGGCATTGAACGTGTACACGTACACGTTACGTACAAAATCACATGCGGGGTGGAACCCCTTACAGATTCTAGGGCAACCCGCTTTCGCACTTGCCCTCCCTCGTACCCGCGACCAGGTTACCTCGCCCTCCCGACTTCCACGAGTCGATATCCCGTGCTGCTTTTGACCTTTCACCTTTCTCCCGTCACCCTGATTCTCCGGCTAAAGGACAGCCTACTTTATCGACTAGTAACGCTCCTGTGAATATTTATTTTCGTTCACGCTGCACTCATTTAATCATAATGGCCTCTTTGGAATTTATTAATAGGAAAACTACCGGGATATTCTTGTGATACAATTTATTACAATGTTCTCATTTGTAATATTAAAAATCCTAAGAATATACATTGAAGTCTTGTTGATAACAATGACTGATCATTGAGAAAACGTATGTACTTGAGGTAAAAAACGAATGTCGAACGTTTTTATCTGCGTTTTCTACCGCCCATTTTCAGACGCATATCTCGCTTTCCTTTTCCCGCTTTTGGTTTCTTTACTCCCGTTTGTTTCACTCCTCTTTTGCCTTTCTTTACCTTGGTGGATGTCTTCGCGGGTTTGAGTCTGTAAAGTAGAAATGTTCGTTTACGTTGATGTTATTGCATTTGATAGGCACTGTTGAATATTTAAGAACCTACTTTGGAGTAGAGAAGTCCTCACGGAAAACTTTTTTATTACTTGTAAGGATACTGTCAGCTAAATCTTTGTTACGTTTCTTCTCATCTTGTAAATTTCGAGGAGGTGCTTCTGCCTTTCGTTTCATACCAGGCACTTCTTTTGCAATACCTTTGGCATCCTTTTCTTTTGGTAACCTGGGTGCATGTTATGTTGCGTGTTAATTTTCAAGTATTTAATTTATATTAAGTAATTAGTGTTTTAGCAAATACCTGTTCTGGAATTTGCCAACAGATGCTGTTGATGTACGGGCAACAGTGATGGCTTGAGACAGTTGTTGAGAATCGGGGAAATATTCTTTTGTAGGAAGACCGACTCGTGGTACTTTAATATTCTTAGATTTAGCAATGTTGCGCAATCTTTGTAGTTCATTCTTGGACCGTCTCTCTTCTTTTGCTGCCTTCGCTGTTGCAAATGCATCCTCCATGACCTTATTATCATTGTTAACTTCAACCAACCATTCTTTCTGTTCTTCAGCTTTGTTACGTTTGTAACCAAATGTAGGTATCCATTTCTGTAATAATATTAAATCATTATACACATTCGCTAAAGAAAAATAAAATTAATTATCAAAATAAAAGTTACCTGTAATTCATCATCCCATTTCAGTTTAGACTTCTTATTCTTTTTAGATGTGATACCCTTTTCTTTAGCATACTGTTGCCATTTGGTTAATGGTTTTGGTTTTGGAATTTGTTTGGCTCTGGGCAACACATACTGAGGTTTCGGTAATTTTGCTACTATCGTCTCCTCAACCCGATCTATTGGAAGTTCCCAAATTTTGTTAATCAATATCTGCACATTGTCTCTCGTCAAACTTGTTAAATACTTCTCTTGCTCGGATCTGTAAATTAATGAGTAACAATTTAAATAAGAGAGCTACAGAATAATGTGTATTGACAGTGTAAGTAAGTTAGGTTACTTTAGTGTTTTTGTATTGAGGGTATTGTAATCTAATGCCAAAAGTGATCCCAGGTCCGTTTCAACTTCCACATCCTTGTGCACGTCAATCGATTTACGTGAATCATTCTCCTGTGTTTCACTTTCCAAAATCGACTGTACGATATCCATGCTTCTGTTAAACACGTAAGTATTCACTTAAATAATATTTAACAGTGATCTTTCAATTAACTATTACTTATATTACAAGCTTCTCAATGTCGATACTGTATTTTTTATTTTCGATAATCATACGAATTAATTAAAATATAGAAACTTTAAGTTTGTCATTACTCTTCGTCCGTCAGACTGTAATCTCGAAGCACGTGCAATTATGGTTATGTTGACACAAATGCGGTCTTTCTTGATGCACGCGGTATGGAGGTCCGTAAGGTTTAACGAAAATAAACCCGTAGAAGGAAAATGTAATTTCAAATATTTAGTGATGGAAAAAGGATAATTTAGTTATTGTGATAGGTTATATCGTGAAAATGTTTGTTCTTGCTGAATTGAAAGACACAGTTAGAATTCCACCGTGGGAGTTTAAACGGAAATTGAACGATGCGATTACTGATGAACTTAATAGAAAACTTGCCAACAAGGTAAGAAATACTACAATTTGAATAACGTCAATGGAAATGATCGAAATCAATTTTATAAATGCCCGTTTCAGGTTTATCTCAATGTGGGTCTTTGCATTGCTCTTCATGATATCACAAAAATTGAAGAATCATATATCTTTCCTGGGGATGGAGCATCTCATACTAAAGTAATATTCCGTTTTATCGTGTTTCGTCCGTTTATGGAAGAAATTCTAATAGGGAAGATACGTAGTTGTAGTGTTGATGGTGTTCACGGTACGTTTATACAGCATTACTATTTGCTTTTGTTTTACGTCATGCTACTTTAAGGATTTTATGTATAATTGAAAGTTATACTCTTTGTTTGTAGTGACATTAGGATTTTTTGAAGATATTTTAATCCCACCTCATAAACTGCAACATCCATCGAGGTTCGATCAAATGGAGCAAGCCTGGGTATGGGAATATGACGCAGGCGATGGCGAAAAGCACGACCTATTTATGGATGCAGGTATATTAATGAATATTTGAAAGTAATTAACATAAATGTAAAATACAGTAATGATTATGTGGGATATAATAATAACAGTTCAAATACCTTAGGGGAAATTATACGATTCAGAGTAGTGAGCGAAACCTTCACAGAAGCTTTACCCACTGGGCCAAAAGTATCTGGAGAGTCTACAGAAAAATCGGAAGCTAAAAATATATCTCCGTACACTTTGGGGGTATGTGTAATTAATAACTAGTAAAATGTCAATCGAAACGTGCTCTTTCTCTCTCTCTCTCTCTCTCTCTCTCCCGAGGTAATTTTAATACTGCTATTTTCATTTTGATCGTAGGGTGCCATAGACGAGCAGGGACTTGGATTGCTCACATGGTGGGAGAATACCTAAGAGTGTGATAATAAATTTGGATCAATAAATTTTTATTTCACAGCACATTCCATCATGTTATCACGTTTTAAAGTTACATCCGTGATCGGCGCTACGCGCGACCCGATTTCAGATAGAATTTTCACTGTGCGGATATATTCATATTTAGTTTCCATTGGTAACAGAATTATTAATTATCATTTGTACAATATATACAAAGACGTTGTGTGCTAAATATGTGGTAACACGCAAAAAATAATTTCAGTTCGGTAAAATTCGAGGTCATGCTAAAACGTTACATAGAAGTTATTCGGTGGTAAGAAGTCTCAACAAAAAGAACATCGCATAGTCAGTAGTCGTTCGACTGCAACAGTGGCGTGAAATCTTTCACATCGTTACGTGCTGATGGAGCATAGTTACGACAGATTCGTATAGTTCCTCTTTTTTTCGTGTTTCTTCAAGTAACCGTCGAAACCGTTTAACAGTATTAAACACATAAAATACGTTTTCCTATATTGCGGTATATCGTTACATTGAATGAAAAACATTCGAGAACTTAGCTAGGTGTAAGCCTTAAATTTAGGAAACATTAATTACATGACAGTGGAATATACGTAGATAAAATAGAACTGAAAACATTTCTAGACGATAGATACATGTGCAATGATCGTTTTCGGTTGTTCTTTTCTTTCTTTTTTCTTCTTCATAGTTCAACAACACTCATCTTCGAATATCACGCGAATCGTGTCTCGTAAATAAATAAAAATCTCCATTATAAGACTCGTCGGAATGTTTTTTGCGCTCTTTAAATATTCTTTTTTTTTCGCCTGTGAAACTGTCGCCTTCTAAATAGCTCGATTAGTCTTTCTTTTTTTTTAATCTTTTTGTATATGCTCTTCATGCACCGCGATTAACGCATTGGAATCGCGGTCTTTAAACGGCCTTACAAGCGGGATGAACAACAGTCTAAACACATCCGGAGTAAAATAGTACACGTACAATAAAAATCCAAGTTCTAACTGTTTTGAGTCTGACGTGCCGTCCCATCGGACTTCCTCTACGTTCTTCGGCGAGAACCTACAAGATTAACTGTCTCCTTTCGTTTTCTCTATCATCAAGCGACGCGTGAAACTCTGAACATTGTTTATCGATTGTACACGTTCTCTTCTATTTCGTTTCTCTGTGGATTTTCCCGGTTCTCGAAAACATGGAAACACGACCGACCGGCCGCGTTCTGTAAACGCGGAATACCTAGCGGCTCGAAACACGAAAAAGTACGACAGATTGATCGAATGATCCAACGTTGAAAACAAACGTTGTCATTCGTTAAAAATTGCACTGTCCAACGGACAGATATAATATTGCGTTCGTGAGCTAATTTTGAAAACATGGCATTTTTCTATTTGTTTCTTTTTGTTTTTAGAAAACATAAGTGTACTACAATCAGGAACGTACTTCAGGAATCGTTTAAAATTGGGAATGACGTCGAAAGGGGAGTTTGAAACTCGTATTCGTCGCATGCAAATCTAAAACGATCGGAACACATGGAAAATTGGAAAATTCATCGGACGATGCGATTTTGTATCTCGATGCGAAGATGGAGACCAACGATGAGCGTTTCCTTAGATTCTTAAACAGTCTCGAGCGGTCAAAAATACAATATTGCGTGAAAACAATTATTAGTCCCGTTTAGGGGGTGTCAAAGTTTGCAACGAAGGACCTGTAAACGATTCTTCGGCAGAATCGCGTTTCTTCATGTTTCAGTCCACCGTGTACCGGCCACAATCGCAGAGTCTAGCGTGAACAGAAGGGGTGCGATTCATACAGGAGCTTCGGTGTATTAAAAATGCCTATATGCGCTATTTAGTATCGTCATCGCGTTACTTTACACGTGTAGGGGCTAGTGTTCCTCATTTTTTTTTTGACTTTCTCGTTTTCTCCTCTTCTTTTCTTTTTTTTTGTCTCGTTTATAGATCATTATACAAGAGAAACAAAACACAGTGTATTTAGTTTGCGTTTGGACGTCAATTGCTTTTTCTTTATTCGCACGGTGATGCGGTCTTTTTCAGTCGTCGTTGGCCATTGTCTTTCTAAGTATTGCTTTACGTGAAACATTGTCTTTTCTCTCGCATACCTTTCTCTCTCTCTTTCTCTCTCTCTATCTCTCTCCCTCGCTAGTTTTTTGTCCTTTTCATTTTTGTTCTGTTTAAAGGAACACAAACTCCGCCGTGCTGTGTTTCTCGATCGCGGCGGGCGTATCGTTGAAACGCGAAGAGAATCTTTCAGGAGGCATTCCCTGCCTCTCATCGATCGTGAACGAGTCTACTCGATGATTAGGCAGCGCGGCAGATGTTCACGTAAATAGTTGAATAATTCCTGAGACGTTCCTGGACAGTTGGTTAGTTCGAGCTCGCGCAAATGTCGGAGCTGTATCAGCCTGGACAATTCGCTGCTCGTGAGCAATGGGCAACCTGGAAAACAAAATGTTCATCACTGAAGAGAAACGCAGGGGAACGTGCCAGCATAATTCTCGCACATTAATTACATCATAACACGAGTAAATCGGAGATTAACGGTGAATTTCTCGCTTGCAAAAGGTCTACGTGTTCGGAGACGCGATATAAATTTCCACCGTGCCGGCGGCCCGAGATAAGCCTGCGAAATTTACGAGACCGACTTATCTCCGGAATATGAACTTCCATAAAATGGAATTTATACGGAACTTATCACGCTGAAGATATTATTTCTTCAATTTAATACTTGGCAAGAACGGACAGTCGCCGAATGCTTGTATTAAATCGTTTAAGATGTACTTTTACGAGACATAGAGCAGAAATAGCAAGCGGTGGTCGTGCTGGTCAGGCAAATCTAGTCCAACAGCACCCATCGATACACAAATTGATTTTTACTCGTGAAAGGAACATATTTTCGGTGTATTTTCGTGCAAGGATCACCTTGCGGCGGTCACAATTCCTTTTGTGCCACCTTTTAAACTTCGACCAACGTATAGGACAAGCCCTACCTGCCAAGGAGAGTACTTGTAAGGATTTCATGCCGCACAAGTGCTGGAGACTCAAGTCTTTAAGTTGCGAGCACCATCTCAAGAACAATGCGCTCAGTGATACCATTGTGGAGATGTAATCCACGCCTATGTCCGTGATGTGCACACATCTGCACAGACAAAAGAACATTATTTATAGCATATTCATTTCTCCAAATAATTCTGCACGTATGAAGTGCGCCTCTGCGAAATTCGACTGTCAAATTTCGGTTTTTATTGCAGTTCCGAGCACGCTAATCGTTCCGCGGGCACGCTCCGTTAACGTCTCACTCCCAGACAAATTGGCACGGATATCCGTCGACAATATGTCGCGCGGTCGACACGTTAACCGATCAGGACTAGTTCCAACATGTTCGGAGCCCGGTATATCATCGCGCCGAGCACTCAATCGGTCGCCTAAGCAGATTATACGTAAGTCTGTCTCCTTAGGCGTCTCGAGGAGCCTTGCTAGGTGAATCACTTATTGCGTAATGACCGATCCTAAATAGAATGCTCGTTAGTGCGCTCAGTATTTGGACCATGAATGAAGCGATCGAGCGGATCGTACGGTTTCCACTGTGATAAAACCCCGGCCGGCTAAACCGGATTTATTAGGCTGATCGGGAACGTCATCCGGCCGTTTACAACATCGTTTCCTATAACTTTGCAGCTGGTTCAAGTATGCGACCCGGAATAAAGTTTATTTCGTGTTGAAAGATTGCTCGTTTTTCGCTGTTTCTGTTAAATCGTCTTCAATCGCCTTTGAGTAATCAATTAAGGAAAAAATATGGTGTAAAATTCTGTCGTTGAATAGGAAATTTGTTCGAAAGAATGATTTTCATTCAAGGAAATAGAAATGGGTGAATTTCTTATGAAGAAGACAGATCTTGTAGATCAACCTAATGAAACGTTCGCGCTCCGTTATCTCTCGGCCCTTACCTGTCCAACGTAAGCTCTTCCAAGTGATGCAAATCACAGGAAATAGCTTCTAAGGCTACGTCAGTAATCCTTGAGCACCAACTCAGATCTAAGGAACGAAGTCTTGGCAAGTTTTCCGCGATCAACTCAACACCGTCGTCCGTTACTTTGCTGCACCCTGACAGCGACAGCACCGTCAGATTCGGCAAGGAATGCACTGGAAAAGAGGAAATATTGTTTCTATTATTACGCGACTTTTACGTCTTTCGAAAACCGCGACGATTCCAAGTAGCTGCGCAAGAAAAATGCAAGTTGCTGTATTTACAAAAGACTGTATTTTCAGACCGCACAAGTTCACTCAGAATATTAATTTGCAAGCACGGTCCATATCTCTGCGACGGTCTTGTATTCTATAGATCTCATAGACTTTGCCTTTGTTTGCAATGGAATTTGATAAAGCTGTTATTTTTATTTTAACACTGTCTGCTATGCCAGTCACGCGTGACTGACATATATTCTAGTCTGAAGCTAAAAATAAGATTCGCATAATTTGGGCATAGCCAGAACAATTGAAACAATAATTTTAGTTTGCGCAATTTCCGTTCGAGAATAGTTGTAATTTTACAGAGCTCTAACCAGAGAAGCTAAACTTTAAGAGGTAACACGTATTCGTGCGAACCACTGTTCAGCTTTGCGACGCGTTGCGAATCGTATTTCGGTGGTCGCATGTATTTATGCGTGTCAAGTTTCATGAAAATCTTTTCACTGTATAAATAACGGCAACCGGTCGTTGACCACCCACTCGCCCAGGAAATTAAGCCTAAACTATTGCTGACATCTAGAAAGCTAAATAAAGCCGTGTTCCTTAATTCTAAATTTATAATGGCCGGATGCGTGTGACACCTGACTCAATTTCACGCTATCATCGTCTCAGTATTTCTACCTGGACCGTCGTGGACGGTTGACGCAATTGTCTCGTTCACGCGAGTCTTTGCGTAACCTCTGACGTGTCTCCTTCCTGTTAACGTGCTAACTGTCTTGCAAATGTTCGCCAAAATTTACCACCAACAAAATCTCGCAAGAAGAAAACCCCTTGATTTCTATCTAAATTTTATTAACGTTGTATCACACTACGCGCGACGTTTTTAAATAAATTTCCAACGGCCTCTTGTTTAAAATAAACTTGACAACAATTAAGCCTCAGCTGATATACTGAACATTTCTGTGCACCAACTTTGTATTGTACTCTTTCAGATTATTCAGTCCCAAATTATGTACTCGAAGGTACCTGACAAAATTGATTTAGATCTTTTAAAAATTCCATAAAATCACAGTAAGTTATTTGATGAAATAAAAATATATATTGAGTAGTCACATCCAACCTTCTCGCATTTTACAGATCCCAAGCAAATCTGGTAGAATGAATATATTAACGTAAAAATTCATTTTAAAACCTGGACAAATAATTCCGTCAGCCAGATTAGGGCGACATGGCAGTCAACGTGTTAAAAAGAAATTGGAATCGTCACGATGCGTGATGTTATCGGGGATTACAATGGGTTGGCGGTGTGGACGGTTTGAACGGAGCTTACCAATGTTATGTACACCATGATTGGTAAGCTCCCAGCAGGATTGGAGCCTCAGAATGCTAAGGGCGCTGCTCTGCTTGGAGTTGAAGTAACCGAGGGCGGCGTCGGTGACATGGTAAGCTTGCAACGAGAACTCGTAGAGGCTCGGCAGCAATTGAGCGACAGCCCCGACGGCTTCATCGGCCACGTTAATGCAATCCGACAAGGAGAGCGATACTATTCTAGGTGTCAAGCAAGTCCACAGGCCAGCTTCCGTTATCTCGTTACAACCGGCTAATTCAAGCTCGAACAACGCCTAAAAATAAAGGGCCGTTTGAAAAATTTTCCGTCGCCCCTGTAATAGCGCCATGGATCTCGGCGCGACCCCGGAAAAAATTTCGCGAGACATACACCGGAAACCAAGGAAGTTCGTCAGATTCTAGGTTCGAAATTATTTTGGTAAAACAGGAATAGAGAAATTGTCAGACCGTTGACAAAAGATAATTATATCTTCCTCGACAGGCTATTGTTTGATCCACTTTGTGTATCATTTATCTCTATCGATTAAAACAGCACGAACTCCCTTGGTTGCCTAATGAATAAATGATTTGTTCTGTGAGGTCACGCCCAGTCCATGAAAAGCTTGACAGCAATAGGATCCAGTTTATGTAAATAGAAACAGAATATAGAAGGAAAGTGATTAGTAACAGTTCGTTTGCAAAATCATCGCAGATACGAAGGTTCTTGAACATAGTTCGGACATTTAAATTGCAGAATACTTGGAGGTGTTTTAATAAATTTTAACAGAATTTAGTCAAATCCAAAAGTCCTGAATTCACTGTGTAAAAAGACAGCGAGTAGAGTTGAGTTTCCCTGCTTCGATCCTAATAAGATCGAAACGACATTTTTCTGCAAAATTGCAAAGGTCCGCTATGCATAAAGTTCGACCTGAATTTACAGTGTAAAAAGACAGCGAGTAGAGTTGGGTTTCCCCGCTTCGATCCTAATAAGATCGAAACGACATTTTTCTGCAAAATAGCAAAGGTCCGCTATGCATAAAGTTCGACCTCGCTTTTGTAATTCCGCAGACCCTGCGGTAGGATTTATTGGTTATTGGCGTTGCAGCCTGTCGTTCGACGGATTATTTTCTAGCCCTGAAGCTCACTTGCAAATGATCTAAAAGAGCCTCGAGGCCCTTGTCGGTGATCGCACAGCATCTCAGGGACAATGAGTGAACGTTTCGTTGCGCGAGAGGAAATCCATGGATCAGTTCCGGAATATCCTCGTCAGCGGCGCCTAGAAGGACCAGCGAGCGGAACCCTCTTCTGACCAAGGAAGCGTAGAGGCGGGTACGTGAGCTGGGCATCATGGTGCGGACTTCTCGGCACCTGACGACGGGCACCAAGCCTGCCCAAAGTCGTGGTCGCGCGTACAGTATGTCCCTCCATCTTGTGCACACCTGTAAACCGGTCAACAATCAGCAAACTGCTTCGACATTAAAAATACTGCTTGCAAACCTGCGCCCCTACGTTTAACTCGAGATCAACGTTTTCTAGAATCCACTGAAGTAAAAGCTTCATCACACGGCAAGCACCATTGTGATTTTTTTTTTAATAAAAGAAGCACTCTTTACTCGACTCCTGTAAAGGGTGCCACCCTTTGCCTGTGAGAGTATAAATTAGTATAAACATCCGCTGGCTGTTCAATTGGAAGATCGTAGTCTTCGCGTACAGGGGCTTCTAAAAATACGAGACATCTTCGGATAATCGATTTTGTGCGTTAAGATATTAAAAGCAAGCGTTAATTTTAAATAATTTGTATCCCATTAATCAATCAGTCGTTCTTCTTGTATTCGAGTACGGTTATTGTTGTCCTCGCGTCTACATTTCGAGAGATGAGGATCAATGAAGTATAGCGATTTGATGCAGCTAGGGTTCATCTCGTTATCCGTGAACGTTGAGTTGAGCTTCCCCCGCAAGATAAGAGTCGAACGTGTATAAATTGTATTAGGATTTTAGCAAGTTTTGCCAGGAACTTCCGGGAGTTCCTAGCTCTACGGTATCATTAAGCCGAGTCATAAACAGAGTCATAAACAATCGCAGTCGGCGCGGGCGCATAGCGCAGCGAATACTCCCCCACCGCTGTGATTTATTTCTGACAAGAGGAATTACCTTCTTCTCAAGGAGAATTACGCAAGACAAAGATAGCCGGGTTCTCTGGACATAAACCATATCCGTGACAAATTCTGCACTCTCGTCATTTATTCAAGATGATCCGCGCTGAAGTGACTCATAAAGCGAACTACGCGACGAACACGTCTTTAGATTATAATACGCGCATTCTCTTTCGAATAGCTGGGACACCACACGGATGTTTATAATATATTCATTCTCCCCTTGACTATATCTCTGTATGTATTTTGACACTAACGTATAACACCGTACTGTTCTCCCTGGTTACACGCGTAGGTAACTAGTAATCACACGAAACACCGACTTGCAATATTAACATTAGCATGCAGAAATTAAGGAATTAAAATTGTACCGTAGCGCACGGTTCAATTTACTAGAGTCAGCCCCAACACTCTCGAGTTCCGAGAAGCTACGGAAAACTAAACATGATTTAACACTCGAACTACCGAACCGGTCAAAATGACTGGTGGAGGATTTTTTCTTTCACGATCAGTGAAACTATGAAAACGTTTTCACGAGAAATTTTTTAATATATCTCTTCTTTGGAGTACATGTTACCATAAAAATCGTATGAAACCTGAGCAAATTCAATCTTGCTGTTATTATAAAGGTACAAGTCTAAGTCACGTTTAGGGCTCGGTAGTTCTAGTGTTAAAGAAAATTTAATTTTCAATAATTGTCGTCTTACCTTTACAACACTAACAGCAATGGATGGTTGAGATTCTTCCGATTAAAATGAGTCCAAACACGAGGTAAATCGGACTAATTTTACCGAGCTAATACGGACCGAGTCGTTGCCCCCACTACCACGCGCCGACACGCACAAGCGCGGGAGGGGAATACTCGTACTCCCCTCTCGAGCGATCGGTTGCCCGGGCCCGAATACTGGAACCAAGAAAAGTGGTCCGATTTGCATCGTGTTTGGACTCGTTTCAACCGGCAGAATCTCGGCTGTCCACTGGTACTGAAATCGCGAAGGTAAGACGCCGATTACGGAAAAGAAAATTTCCTCTGTAGCATGTTCAGCGTTCTCGAGTCGGTTTTTGACTGTAAATCCAACCGTGCACCGGTAACGGTTGTCGTCGCATCGCAGCATGGACCTGGGCCAAAGTTCGCCTCTCGATCGCGTTGAAGTAGAGGAAAAATTTGCCGAGGAAGTGGTCGTCCTGCATCAGCTGCTCCCACGTGACGGGCCGAACGTATCCGCCGGTTCCACCGCTGGCCAATGGGACGTTCTTCGAGCGGTTCCTGGATATCCGTCCCCGTGTCGGCGTGCTGTTGCTCATCGACGTCGGCACGCTCCGGCTCGGCTTTTCCGGGGTTGCGTTCGCATTGTTCGCGCTCTGCAGAGTCATGTAGGCCACCCCGGCGTTCCCGCAGAACACGTTCGTAACACGGTCCATGACGCTGGCCTTTCCCGCACCTGAGAACAGATTTCCCCGGTTCGTTCACTTCGATCCGATTCGAGTCGAGTCGAGTCGAGACGAGACGAGACGAGACGAGACGATTCGATTGCGCAACAAAGGGGGACGCCGCGTTGCGGACGTTCCGCTTAAGGGGAGGGTTTCGTTGGCTGTTACCGCCCCCGGGGGCCGTTCGTGCTCCACGTGCCACCTGCAACGCTGCCCGGCACATACTTTCTGTTCCAATAACCAGTAGCCGACTCCCATTTTCGTGCGCCGAATACCAATCTGATACCACTGCGGATCTTTGCGCGTTCATGGCCCGCACAATATTTCCACGGTACAAGGGAACGTCGACGTGCAAAGCAAATGAGGTTCGACAAGATTGTAGATACCATTTATCATTTAACTTATCGTTCGTGCGAGCTCAACGGATTATCTACCGGGAGATTAGTTCAGAATTTTTTTAAGTCCACGGTTATAGATTTTTTAATAGATCTTCCAACAGCAGTGGCAATTTCAACACTAGAACTAACGAGCAATAAATACGACCGACGTATATTGCTTTGTAACAGTGTCAAGACTGTGCCCATTCAGACTTCATACAACTTTTATCGTAATATGTGCTTGAATGAAGAGGAAGATTGTAAAAGAAAAAATTAGGAAGCAGTCATTTTGACTGCTCCGGTCGTTCTAGTGTTAAAAGAATAATAAATAAAAATAAATTAAAACAAAAATAATATAAAATATACCAATATTTTTATGGTTTGTTGAATAAAGTAATTTTTTGGTAATAAATTAATATTATGCCTGATAAAAGGAATAAATTGTAAATTTAGAGGAGTAAATTAAATTCTCTGAGCTGAAAATTACGAGCATGATTCTCTCAGATAAGTAACGTAAAAATATATAACACCGCACCTTTAAATATCAAGTTAAATTAAACTACTTTCTCATTGGTCTCATAATGAAGTTTCCACCGAAGTGCTTGATCTACTATAGTATCATTCTATATATAATCTCCAAAGGCAGAAATAACCAGGGTGTTTTATTTAAAATTCCTTCAAAGTGAACTGACGTCATCACACTGCAAAGAGATATCGATTTAAAATGGTTAGAAAGACGATTCGTTTGTCCACGTTAATTTCTTGGGGCGTTAAGTTATAAACAAATCTCGAAATACTTTTGAATGGCGCGTGGTTTAAAATGTACATTCAAATGCAGATTTACTGGTATGAGACTCGAGATAATATCTCTCGTCATCCGGCCGTAACGTGTTGACACGTTGACTGCCGTTGTGGTCACCGATGACCGGCAGTCGACTTGTCACTGACGCCGCGGGGGTCGCCGGTGACCGACGGCAATGAAATCATAATTGCAACAATCGATGCGAGCAAACGGGAGGGATACTTCGTGTTTACCGATGACGCTGAAACGTCCTATCCCGGCTAACGAATAAAATGCCATACCAATGAATACAATAGTGTGGTAATACGACGTTGATTCAGCGTCGTTCGAGAATAATCTCGTAACAGACTGGAGCCATGCAAGAGGTTCGTTTTTAAATCATTTTAATCGGTTAAAAATGATACAACGTGTCTAGATTCTCTCGACTTTTGCACTATTTTCAATTGCACAGCGCGCGTCGCCGGTTTCGTCGAGGTTCGACGAAGAAAAAAATGGTTGCGATAAAGAGATGGACAAGAAATAGAGGCGCACTCGGAGCCAAATAGGACGTACAGGTCGAAAATAAAACGAGAATAACTGCTGCATCTTCGCCGAGTTTACCTTTGCGGAAACGCCTTTAGAACCGCACTCGCCAATACGGCTGTGCGCCGCATGCTGCTCGGAAAATCGGTCTTTAATGGATCGTAAAGGATGCTATTCTCATAATAGGCGCTAAATACGGCAATCCTGCACGATAAAAGTAGGCCGGAACGATGGGACGAAAACGAAGAGAAAAGCGCAAAAGTGCTCGCGTTTATCTGTACCCCTTTTATTTGCTTTCTCACCTGGCAGAAAATTGTTTTATGCAACGATTCCGCGACAACGCGTGTAATCGTGTGATTTACGATCGGTAGCGTCAGAATCTCCGTCGGAAGACGGATTTGTGTAGCACGCTACACGTCGAGTCAGTTTCGAGGAATCTCGCTTTCAGCGTGTCACACTTTTAATAGAATACGTTCGTCCGTACAGGTCGTCACATTTATCCAAGTAGTGGAAAACACTCGAAACTTTGCGAACGGCGTCGTAGATGCGCCGAGCAATTAAACACAACATGCGCAACTAGTTCTTTTGAAAGGCGGGCACGCACACTAGTTCCTCCAGAAGGTACTGTTCTTCAGATTAGTATGTCCTTCAGTACGCGTATATATATATATAACGTAATATTTAATGATTATAGCCAGCAGTTATTTCGCGGAACGTGAACCGAAAACGAGGACACTCGTCGACAGTCTTTTAATGTTTCAAGTGTGCAGAACGAGAGAGCTCGTAGGCCCATCCATTAAACGTTACTATCGGCTCACGAGGCAAAATAAACGATAGAAAAATGAAGTTCACCAGACCGACGACACAGTATCGCCGACGGATCTTCCATCGTCGTGCAGATCGCGAACGTTATCGGGGATCGGGAATGACCCAGCTTCGGTGTTTGCACGATCGTTGCGCGCTTCGCCGTCATGCGACCGGCGAAAAGATAAAAGATTCGATCAATCGTATTACTCGCCCAAGAACCGCGCGGAGTCAGTGTTACGAAGGTGCTCCTCGGGTCGAAATTGCAGAGAGAATAATAGAAGTTGTATTTTGCAACATTTTTGTATGGACTTGCATTGAAAATGTAGAAAGTACGATTTGTAGATCCGTGTGAACTATACATATTCTGAGAATTTCATCAAATTCGGTGGCAATGAGCTACAGATGCCTCGAAATGATCACATGCGGGCGAATTCTGCGACTTTCACCCTTAACACTAGGTTTACGGAGCACTAAAAATTACCATTTTACATTTCCTTATAAAAATAACATGAATATATCTATGAAAATCTGTAGTCATTTTTTTAATAGTATATACCCAGAGAAATCAATTTCTTAAATAATTCCGCATGGACCCATGATTGCAATCTCAATATTCGTGAATCAAAAATATTAGAATCCGTCATTTGGACGGGTCCCGTAAATCTAGTGTTAAGCTTTAAACGTTTGTAGTTCATTGCAACATTGAATATGTATATGTACTGATACAGATGTACAGATGTATGAGCCCGCACAAAAAAGTTGCAAAATACAACTTCTAACTTCTACTTTCTTCTACTTTCTTTGCAATTTTAATCAAACATTCTCGTCGCATTATGTAGCGATCCAATTGTTCCGACTTCTCAAAAAAAATTCAAGTAGTACACTCCAATATTGACAAAGTTATGCGATTTTTAAGAGCGTCCGAATATTCGTTGGAGTCACTGTAGCTACGCCAAGGATTCCAGGATAAGATCTCGTCAAATTGTGTTTCACGCTTCGAATAAATTGGTAGTGATTTACCATAATTCTAGAATTTCCAGGAGCACGTTTTCCAACGCGAACAGGGAGGAATTTGTTGAGTACCGAGTTGCATTCGTTTCCCTCGAGGTTGTAGATCCCGAGGCAGCATCGGAGCCAGGATACTAACTCGGAGCCAAGATGTAGTGATGGATTTCTATTTTACTGGTGATGGATTGCGTTTTGCTGTACAGAGACTGCCGGTGCCCTTTGTTTCTAACGGGGGTTCGGGCTCACTTGCGTTCAGAATGGAAATATTTATGGAGTCGGAATAGCTTCGAGTGTAAACGAACAAACGGTTAGAATTACCATGATGGAAGGGAGTATAGCGCGTTCGCGTGGTTCGGCAAACAGAGAACGGTCGAATAATATACGTTCGACGAGGGTCGAAAAGGTGCGCAACATTGAAATTTGGGATCGGTGCCCGCGGGCAAGGTGCGCAAACGAACGCTCTGCTAAAAAGTTTATTTATTCCAGGGGGTAGGAGGGGAGTGGGCGGTAACCGATGTCTACGGGCATTCGGTGGCCATTTTCGAGCTGAGCGGAGCCGGCCAAAGCGGAAAGAGCTTCGATAATCAGCGCGACGACACGGAACGAATGATTAATTGTCCTCTCCGGATCCATCGAGCGATTTTATCAGCCCCTCTACAAGCTGGCTAGCTTCCAGCCACCGGCGGCGATCGGCCGTTTCACGCATTTAAATAAATCCTCCTCCCCCCGTCTCCCCCGCCGTCATCGTTTCGTCGAGAGCAACGCGTTCACCGGAGCCTTTTGTTTTCTAAGTCGCGGCGCGCGCCGGCTCGCAGTGTGTACATTCGGTTCGGATCGGTTTCTCTGTCTGTTCCTCGGGGCCGGAGCCGAGCCGAGCCGAGCCGAGACAAATGTCGATTCACCGAGTGTTTCCGCTTCGCAAATTGCTGACGCGTTTCCGTAAACCGATACGAGCCCGTCGTGTACACCGCCGCGAGAACCGACAATGGCCGGACTCCCGCGAACAGGGAACTCTCGGGAATTACCCCTATTGTTCGAACGCTGGAACTCTCTTCGCGCCGACGTTCGAAAATATTTGTTCGACTTTTATTGCCGATAATTATGCGAACGGAGATCATCCGTCAACAAAAACCGTTCTACCGGGCGAACGAAACGTCTCTTATCGGAAATCTTTTAACCTTCCGCGGGCCAAATCCGCCCTGCTGATTGTCCGACTCCCAAAAATGTTCTGCTTCCATGAAGAGATTCCCGAGGTGATTCGAAGCAACTTTTTCCTTTGCGAAAATCTTCTCCGCCGCTCTGTTTTCGAGTTATTCACGAAAAACGCGGACCAATCAGAGCGCGGCTACAGTGGGCGGATCCGGCGCGGGGGCAGGTCCCGCTGAGCGGGGCGTTGACATTGGCCGAGCCGGAGTTTGCCTGCTCTAGCCGCGCTCTGATTGGTCCACGTTTACCGTTAATAACTCCTCAACGAAGCTCCGGAGAACGTTTTCGCAAAGGAAAAAGTTGCTTCGAATGACCTCAGGAATCTCCTCGAGGGAGTACAATATTTTTGTGAGAGCCTGTATTGTTTCTTCATATCTTTTATATTCCAGTGATGCTGGATCTTCTGTATTCTTATAGATCGTTTCTATATCGCTCTTCCATTCCACTTTATCGATAGAGGAGCAACACGGTTTCTCATTCAGCGATTAGGCTCGAGAGGCTGAGTTGTGCCTCATCTTAGGAGAAATTCTAAAGGGAAAGATGCGAGGACGTAAAAATAAGATCCTCGAGGATGGACTAGAAGATGAACCATGTCGAAGAACGTTAAATATAACCACTGACCAACGCGCGTTCCCTCGCAGGTGTGCAATAAGAGGAACAACTTACGGGGATCAGATTATAGTTCACTTGATTGATGGGAGCGCGGAACGAGGGGAAAAAGTAACGCGAAAATTGGCAAGAAAATTTCCGCGTTTGTTGGCGGCCGCGTGATCGTCGTCCCTTTGATCGCCTCGAGGGATAACGAAGACTAACGTCGACAAACAAACATCCGTTCTATGTATAAGGTGTCCGGTATAGTCGGTGACGCGGTTGAAAAGTAAGCGAAATAACAATCTCAATATTTCCACGGTAGATTTCGTCTACTTCTGTCAATTTCACGAACGTTGCCGACGGTAAGGTATTACCACCGCGATAATTCGGTGGACAGCGACGAGAGATAACAGCATGCACACACGCGCAACACATAATACGATATAAGTAGAAACGGTCAGTCATAAACAGACGTATCGGAGAATCCTGCTCAAAGTTCGCGAGTCTGAAATTTCCAAATGCCCGAAAACACAATGTTCCGCGAGAATAAATATCGTTCCGTATTTTATCATATATTCTGGTCATTGTCCCGGCTATTTCCGTTTCTCGAAGTGCACCACTAATTGGGATCGGCACGAATCAGAATTAGCCGAATTACAGAATGTTTTCATGCCGACAATGGCGTACAAAATAAAATAATGCAAAATTGTGTGAATGAGCGTCTACAAGAAAAGAGTGTTTGACAAATGTTTCCAAAAACGTCTCATTATTAAATGATTGTTTCTCTTATATTCGCAGTTAATAAGTCCGCTTCTCCAACAGCTTTTATATTATACAAATTCAGCCCTCGTTTAATTTCAAATCCGCCATATCGAGGATCGATTAATTCTTCCTAGGCTGCGACGAAATATTTTCCTAACAAATAAATTTACGAGTGATTCAGGATTGATTAGTTTCCACGATGCCGTTTGATCATTCGCAACTAACACAAACTCGCGAAGAAAGGAATGAATTTGTACGTCTGATCGATCAGAGAAGAAGCTGCCGTAATAGGTTTAGATAAAACTCGCATTAGCAACTGTGCAACGATGCTTGTCGAAGGTGGGGGGGGGGGGAAAGGGTGGGATCAATCAAGTTTTTATCGCGATCGTCCTAAATCGCGCGAACGGTGATCCGAGGCGGAAGTGAGGATTGTCCGGGTCAGGCTCGAAAACAGATCGCGTGATTTCGCGCACAACGAAGGCGGGGAACGCGGCCCTCGGTGGGAAAGAGGGCGAAGGGCTCGGCGATACTTCGATTCATTCCAGTTTCCACGTTTCCACGTGCACGGGGGGACGAACGATATCGATTCTACTGCAGTTCGGATTGCGACTGAAGCCACCCGGTAGCCACTTAAACGCCGCCGAAAATCTCTGAGACGACGGGGACACGTTTCCACAGCTGGCCATGGTCGTCCAGCGACGTTCGATAATTCGTGCGAGTTTGTAAACGACACAGCATTCTTTACCCATCTTTTATCTCACTGCGTTCAAAAATGTGATCTCTTTCGCTCCGTGTGAAATGGCTTCAAAGATCATGGTGGTTTCGCAGCTAACTCTGTGTTAGTACTTTCGAGTGCAACAAAGACAGGAGCAACTATATGCATACAGTGTTTACTCGATGTATGTCCCAGACACAGGTCTAGCCAGGGACATATATCGGCCAGGAGATATTTTGATCCACACCGAACGTGGAAAAGGACAGCGAAGCTCTAGAGGCCTCGGTTCGTGGCCCCTCACGGGGTATACCCCGGGAGTGAGGATAGTTCTGGAACTCTTATCGGCTAGGCATTTGTGACATATACAGAGTAAACATTGTAGTTCCATCCTATCATTAGTAGACCTTTAAATAAAAATTGTCTGCCCCGATTAGACGAGACAGGAGAGAAGACCAATAGAAATATCTCTCCTTCTGTAATGGCTAGATTGCGAATTTTTATGCGAAAGAAATATTGTCTGTATTAATTGCAAGACACAACATAGACAGTGATTTCTTCTCAAAAATTTATGCGGGCCATTTTTGTTTTGCATAAAGATCCGCCGCCTGGGGAAATGAACAGGCTGAAGACATGGACATTTAGAATGTCGTTTTTCATGGACTTTAGAGTCGTTTTTATCTTTCTGCCGTTTTGAATCTCGTCGAACCACCTTCGTCGTGAATGCATAAAGTCCGCAGTGTAATCATTAGCGTATTATTAGGTTGTCGTACGTTTAATATAGTCACATACCGCGAGCATGCACAAACAGCGTGATCACCTGCTCGTTGACGTTTCGTAGCCACGCAATTTGCTTTCTTCAAAAACTGGGTTGAATTTGCATTGCGTGCATTAATCGAGAACGAAACGAACTTTTGGGAGAGCCTAATGCCACTCCTAGTAATGGTAATAGCGATTTCTTGAATCTTTGCAACGCTTGCCATCTTCTTTTTACTTTGACACAGAAAAGGAGGCAGTCGTTACGGTAAGTTTTGTTGGACATCGGTGGCCGAGTTCGTTAAATACACGATGGAGTGTCTTATCAGGCAAAGAGAAAGATGAGCAAACAGCCCGACGCTTAACTTGTTAAGATACGGATGGGGTGACAGAGTTGCGTTTCCACAGAAACGAATTCGTCGTTTCGATTGGCGGACTGTAGAGCTTCGTGCAAACATATGTTTGCGTTTACTAAAAATTATGCCTCCCGCTAGAAGATCCATTCGGTCGTCCCGAAACATTTTAAAAAGAGTTTTTAAAAGAGTTTTCCCGAGACTATTTAAAAAAACAGAAAATGGCACGGGTCAATGAAAGCTAGAGAAGAAATCAAAAAATAATGAACAGATGATCTTGGTTTTTGTATGAACTCGTATTACAGAACTGCACTAACCCTCATACCTAAGAAATAGTTGAATAACAGGACAATAATTTGCCCATTTTTGCTGTGCACTGTAAACCAACAATATATTTCATTAATCAGTTTACAGTTTTCGTAAAAATAATAAAATATTTTCATTCAAATGTTCAAACATAAAATAAAAATATTTTCATTTTCTGCAATAATAATGAGCGAATTTTCTGGTAAATATTTCCTTATAAAAATTGCAACCCTATTGAGATTGTTCGTAATTTTCAATATGACAAATGCTCGGACAAGGAAATTGATTTCACTGTTCTGCATAAATGAATTTATATAATTTCAGTAATTGTGAAATATAAGACCGGTCATTTGACCGTGGGAGGTTTAGTGTTAGAAGTGCAGATTTCACTGAACTTTATAGAGTTTTTACGGTGCCGAGTTCCAGGAGACCGGAAACGTTACGGCCACATAAAATCCAGCGACCGCGCAACGCGATGATGGTTGGCCGAAGTTCTCCGTTAGGGTTGCGAGTCTGTTTGTTTGCGGTACGGGAGAAGTGGATCGGCAAGCTCGGGCATATTAAAATCGTTCGAAATAATGCAGCGGAATAGAAACCGAGAGGGAAAAGTGTCGAGAATTTAAGTTAAACTGGGTTAGGTGTGGATTATGCATGAGTGCTGTTAGAGTCGGGTCAGGGCCGGATCGGATCCGCCCAAGCATAAGTTAGGCTTGAGTTTGATCAGAATTAAGATCATGCCGGTGTTCGGTCAGGCGTCGCTTCGGATTTCGCCAAGTACAGTGCGGAATCGAGTTAGAGGGTTCTTAGGCTTGGGTTTCATCGATTCGATCTGATTTCGAGGCTGGCCGGCCCCGGCCGCGTCGTTTGAAATTCGGTGAGATTAGAATTAGGATCCTGTTAGGGTTTCGAGCTGTGTAAGGACAAAACAGAGCCGGGGATTTGTCTTACGCTAATTGAATCTGACACGGGGCCGGGTTCGGTTTTGCTTCGAACCTGCTTTGGTCGGAGTTAAGACCCGTGCTTCGGTTTCGCTGTGTCCGAAAAGCGGCGTCTTAGGTTGATTACGAATTGCACGGGTAATCTCGATGATGTGCTACCTGGGTTTCGGTTCGACGTGCTTATGCTACCCGGTCCTGACATGCCATATGGAACAGTTGTCTCGTATCGGGCCGAGGAGCACATTGATTTTTCTGTACCAATTTCACCGAAAATAAATTACTTCATTTCAGATAAATTATCTGTTATTCCCATTCCCGTGAAAAATTTTATGTAAACCAGAATAAAGGACAGAAGCTGTGGTTAATTTTACAGAATAATTTTTAATGTGAAACGAAACAAAAATGTTTCCGCACGCGTAAGGATCCTCAGCTTGTCTTCATAAATGGATATTAATTACGCCTCGACGCGATACTAGGTTGATTCGATTAGAATCAATACGAGAGCTACGTTGATTCGGTCAACTCAATGTGATTCGGGCCGGGGTTGGACGTGATCTAAAAGTTGATCAAGATGAGAATGACCATAGGGCTGTGTTCAATCTGGGATAGAGTTAAATCCAAGCGTTACGGCCATTTTTAACTCCCGAATGCGGAATACGAGTGACCCAATTATGGTTGTTCCTACATTTATTTCTTGACATAAGTATTCGTACAGTTGCTGTAAGCTGCGTAATTATACGCGAACGTACTATACGAGGTTCAAAGTACAAGTACGAACAACTAAAATTATCCTATGAAATACGTGCAGCGGAAATTGTGTGTTCGAAAGTGATTAATCGAATGATTTAAATCGAAGTCGAGCGCTATTAGTTGCAACCAACATAAATTTACGTCAACACTAGAACTAGCAGAGGGATTGAAATGTAAGAATTTATAAAAGATACTGATTCGCTTGTGTGCACGATGAACGGTGGAATAGAAGTTAATGAAGATCCGAGGAAATGAATTTTTATAATTCTTAGCAAAAAGTATTTAAAAAAGAACGCAACGTCTGCCGATCTTTCGTTGTGCGAAACAATTTGTTTACAACTATAGACATTGCACGTGCTGTCCCGACGTCAGTACACGACAGTACACTAATCTCCCAGTGCACTGTTAACAACAATTTAATTCTAAAATTCGTATGAAGAAAGATCGAACGAATTAACAGTGGAACTACTAGAGGGGTTGAAACGACCCACTTCGGATTTCTAGTTCTACTGACAGCAAACGTGTTGTTGTAGAAAATTGTAAAATCTACTCGTCCATTCTCGTGCACAGTGGCAATAAAAAAGTTCAATTTCATAATTCACAACATAAAATCGACCACGGTCGTTTTGCTCGCTCGGTAGTTCCACCGTTCCTGCTAGATTGTTACTTGTAAATGATTGCCGTTCGGGTTACGTACAAATCAACTCGAATTAACGCTGGAACCACGAGAAGGGTTGAAATGACCCACTTCGGTGGTTCTTCTCTGCAGAAAATGTGTAAAACATGTTCGTTCGTGTGCGGAGTGCAGTTAAAATTGAAAATATGGAAAAGTTCAATTTCATAATTCGCGTGCTAAAATCGAATTCGGTAGTGCCAGCGTTCGACGATCAACCCTTCGCACTCGAGTGGTGACTCCGAAGCACCGCTGGAAAAATTCTAGTGGCATTATTTCAAAGAGATTACAAAAACTGTTACGATGTATTTGTTGCATTACAAAATTCGTATACAACAGATCACTGAACATATTATACGGAAATCGGAAGTATATGGAGACATATAAAGAAAAAGAAATATATGGAGATATATGATATATAAAGATATGGAAATCGGATCAGTTTCGTACGAACAAAATGAAAATATTGTAAGACGGAAGAAAAATTGGGTTGCGAAGAGTGCGAAGGGGTTAATTGCAAACGATTTCGATGCGGGTTACGTGTAAAATGGATCGACAATATTACCAACCATGGTGCTTGGACGCTTTGAGCCCCAGACCGTTGATTCTCTTGGTTAACTCGGCGCTGGCTCTTTCGACGACCCCCTGCGCTGATATCGAAGACATCTCTCAAGCGGTGGAGGCGCACTCCCTTTGTTCACCCTGGATTCGTAGTCAAGACGAGCACGGGTCCGCGTGGCCGTGGTTAAAGCGCCGCATATTCAAGCGGAAGAACGCACCGAGCCGAGGATCGTTTTCCCGTTTCTTTCCCTCGGGCCGTGTGTCAGGGCATGCATCGATCCGATAATATCCGAGCGGCAGAAATCACAACAGCCCTTGCTGGTGGTAGTGGTGGTGCTGCTGGTGGTGGTGGTGGTGTCGACCCGCGCGCGACGCGACGTCCCGATACCGCGCACAAACGTGTTCAAACCCGGGGCCCAGGTTATTCCGCGAAGAGGCGCGTTCGATCGCTAATTTTCCACGGGGATGTCGGGGGAACCTTCTAAATTTATCGCGCGCATCGCCGGGACGCGGACGAGACGTACGACAAACGCAACCCTCCGGCGCGGTCGGCTCTCTACGACGCGAATCGATGATGGAACGTTTCACTGGAGAGATCTATTTTAATCGCTGGCATGACTCTCGAACGATTAAACGGCGGGCCACGGGCGGCGAGTGAATGAAGGACGCGACGCGGTGTACACGGGTGGTGTGTGCGAGAGCAACGGTGCTCGGGGGGGAAAAACAGGGGTTGCGTGAACCCTCCCCCTCTCGCGCGACGAATTCCAGAATGATCCGGCCTCGCACCGGGTCCCGGCTTTATGGAACGGAAACTTGACCACCTCACTGCGATACGTACCGAACGACGGAACGCCTCCGCGGGGGAAAATAGTACGCGCGCTTAATCGATAAGCGACCGATGATCGCCGCTAACGAGGGTTCAGGACGAGCTTCGATCGGCTTTCGACGCGCCTCCTTTTCGCTCGGCTCTACGCGGGGCAACGTTTTGCACGGGACGCGACGCGTTTTCCCGTGGACCAGGTCGCCGCGGTGTCCCTCTCTGTTTATGTGTCAGTCATGACACCGAACGGAAAACAAAGCTAAAAGGTGGAGCTGCTGCAACGGGCTCGGCACATGGGGGTGGTTTGCGCGAGACTGAATCGATAGCAGCGCTGAACTTGTCCGGCTGCCATAAGCCCCCTCCCTCCACACCCCCAGGCCACGCGATCGTGTGCCGTGCCGTGTGGTTTCCATGTAGGCACGAGCGAATCTCTTTACGCCTGTCGACAGGTGACCCGCCGCACCGTGGTCCGGATCGGAAAAATTCGCGAGATTTAGCCGAAAAACGAACCTCCTCGTATCGATATCTGATCGACGAACATCATTCCTTAAATGTCCATGGACCTCGAAAATTAGTACATTTTAATCAATATTACGGTTGTAATAAACATTGAAAGTTGCACATAGAAGTGCTTGAATTCCACGGCACGTGCATCGTCAATTGTTGGCCTGCTTCTAACGCTTATATTTCTAAATATCTGCGTAATCTCGTCAGCTCATGACCAGCCCGCATTAGATTGAACCTTCCTCTTTCGAATGAGTCCTTTACCAGCGACAAAATATTCTTTTTTCAGAACGAAAACTTGATCCCCGTAAAACCATATCTTGTCGGTAACGTAGTCACTCTACTGTTGGCATGATTTCATTTCTCTCGATTTTGTTTTTAAATTGAAGAGCAGACTTTTGCGATGAAAAGTCTTGTTTTTCAATAGCAATTCATGCACCCATTCTATTAAAGAAATAATGTTGAATATAGTAGGAAAAATTTGCGAAATTTTCTACATTAATAGAGCATACTTTTTGAATTACACAGAATTCCGCTTTAAACCAATTACAATATTCACAGTACATCTTCTTTTATAGAATCACACAAGAATTAGTTCCCTCCTCGTCCCACTTCACAAATTATTGATATCTAATGTTGTCAATGTTCGGTCCGTCCATATATAGTTTTATGTATACTCTTGTGTTCGAATCCATCGGCCTTCTCTGCAATACTTTCTATGCAATGTTTATGTTACGCTACACATACGACTGTCACAATATATTCGACGTGTTTTTAGCATTCAGTTCAAAGAGAATCGTCTAAGCGTGTATAGTGAGATATTAGGAGCAATTTTTTATATTTACAGCAATTAGATATAAAAATACCAGAAAATGTTTTGGAACTTTAGCAAATGAAGATACACTGCTTAGACTACTCCTAACGTCTGATTCTTATATATCTAATATAAGGATAAAATCACGTACAAAGAAAATTAGATATTTAGATGAAGAAGCGAAATTTTCTGATCCGGACCACTGTGCGCCGTACGCGACGCGACGCCCAACGATATGCAACCCTCTCAACTGAGAGGCATCGCCCGTGCCATAATCCTGGACGTTGAATTCTCCGAATTTATTTGTTGCACAGTCGAAATTGCATCTGTTCGGGAACCAGCATCTTTTCTGTGAAGGTTTTCGGGTTCCCGGAGGAATCATGTTCCCAACGTTTCGATAGCAGTGTCTTTGACCCCCTGACGAAGCTATAGCTACATTGCTGGCGAAACGTTAGGAACAGAATTCCTCTAGGACTCGGCTTGCACCCGAAAGCCTTAACAGCGAGAACCGTGTGAACCCGCAATCAGAGAGGATATCCTCTCTGCCTCAATCTGTGATTAGGACATCTTTCTTTCACAAGAAATTACTTGAGCACGACGAAGCTAGAGAATCGGTATAACGATCGAAAGGGAGATAGACCTAGTGCCTTGAGCCTCGGCGGCTGAAAAAAAAACTAAACTTGTAATGAAGGAAATTTCATTTTCAGTCATTGTAGCCTTATCTTTACAATCGTAGTGGTGCCAATGAATAGACGAAATTCTTATGATTAAAACAAGTCCTAACACGGTGTTAATTGGATTATTTTTATCGGTTTATGTACATAATTAAGACGTAGATTGCCCCATCTTAAATCGGTAAAGTTAAATCGGTTAAGTCCGGTTGTTTGGACTTGAAAGAATCTACGTCTACACCTCTGGAGCAGTGGGCACTTGTAAAAGAAACTTGCGACAAAGTTGTTTATAGCAAAGAAAATCATTGTCAAAAATTATTTTACGTCAACCGTTTCTACTCATCGGAAAAAGAAAAAGTTTGAGAGGAACCATAATATGTTGGAAATGAGGACAATTGACACTGATCTGAAATTTGCTCGAATAAAATGATAATGTTTTTCTTGGAACAATTTAAATTTTGACTTCAGTATGAATGATTGAGTATTTAATAATAAGTAAATTTGCACCAGGGTTCGCAGTCCATTTGTCATTTTTCTTACACTGACGGTAGTCTGATAAATGTATTCCACATTTTGAATGTAGATCGAATTGCTATTTCTTCACTCAGAAGTAATCTACAATTTTCTTCACAGGAGAATACCACGGGACATAATGAGAAATTGTATATTTTTTTCAGTTTTAACATTTATACATCTTTGTGTTTGATGTAATATCTTCATTCATCTTTAGGATATAAAAAAAATTGTTCTTATGCTATCTTGAGCCCAGCAATGGAATTCTCGAGGAGCTAGAGGGTAGAAGAAAGATAAAGAGAAATTAATTGTAAAATTTTCCAGTGTGAAAAATGGTCACTCTGTACGTTCTCGAAACTTACCTTAAGATCCCACACTACCAACTGACCGTCTAAACCGCTTGTACTAAATTCGTTATCCGATACTTTTCGTACGCAATTAATTGTATTTTGGTGTATGCTATCCAAGGCATTATCGTTCGTATCTGTTCTCGCTTGCCGATCCAACGATTGAAATTTCCGCATGGCAGATAAGCCAGCAGCCTCTTTTTTCTGTGTGTTGTCTAACTTTGATACAAAATACAGTTGACCGTTGTCGTCAATGGAATACAACATGGGCATGCAACTATGACCCTAAGCAATAAATAAAATTATCTCTTATAAATAACTGGTTATTACATAAATTAAAATCTTATTGTATTTAGCAATTAAGAACTTTAATATTAATACCGCTGCAACAATGGAATTGGACCCCATCCAAACACAACTTAAAAATGGTAAATGTTCTGTGAACAATCGTACGACTGCATTTCCTTTAGTCGCATCAGCGATACATATAGATGAATTGTGTGCCACCCAACATATTTTATTACCACATGGACTAAATGCGACAGAATGTATCCAACCCCCTGTATACAAGGAACAAACCAAGTAACAGACAAAAAAAAATAATATTTAGACCAATAAGAAGAATATAATGAGATCTACCTCCGTTAGGAGTATTTTGGAATTCAGCAAGTAATGTTCCTAAAGTATTGCTTTGACCCCAAGAACTAGAGCCTGGTGCATCTTCCATATCATTGATAAATGCGCTGAAGACACGAACTTTGTAATCGGTAGATCCAGCAACGAGAACTTTGTTGTTTGGGTGCCAATCGACAGTAGTTACAGTGGACCTCAATGGACGCTTTATATGCTTACATTGCCACCAATTATTCTCAGAGACAAAGTAACACACAGCTATTATTCTACCTCCTGATCCAACAGCAAATTTATTTTCTACAAGACAAAATACAGCTAATCAGCAAATTGATTTAAAGATAATTTCACTGTACGATTAATTTAAATTAGAATAAATATAAAATATACCTAATGGAGACCATTTTACACACGTTGCAGCTCGGTTTATTCTTAAAACAACCCATGTAGGATTCCATTTTCCATCTTCTTCTTGCGTCCAAACGTACGCATTCTTGTCTGCCGAACAAGTTACTATTCGATTAGCATTTGGTGCCCAATCAATGCCCATGACATGCATATGATGCTCTTGGAAGTTCTGCAGCAATTTCCAACCGCTTGAGGTACGCTTGTGAACTTGTATTTCATTATTATTTGGACAGATAGCCACTTCTATAAAGAACAGATTAAAGTTATTGATTCGCTTTTAAAGAAGCCCACTACTGAATAAACGAATGTCATACCTTTTCTGTCTTTATTCCAAGCGTGACAGCTGATAGCATCAACACCTAAGTTATGTACTTCTGTCATCTTGTCACTGATTTTCACGAACGGTTCAACGAATTTACATACGATATCGTTCGAATGGGTGTTCGATCAACCGTGAATTATCTCTGTATATGAATCACCGCACGTTACCGTTCAAAAACGGGTGCGGTCGCACATTAAAAGTAATTCACTTATTTAAAAATTACCAAGGAAGTTTGCTTATGTACGTAGATTTTTGGAAATTCGTGGACTCTGGTCAGTCGACACGAATTTCCCAGATATCTGACGAACGGCACGGCACGAAATGCTCTGTCTAAATGCACCGGAATTGACAGTTCATCCGCCGACAGCGGGTTATCAAGGCACCCTTTAAGGTTATGTTGTTCCAGATGGTAATATCAGGGAGGAAATTTCCTCTCTGGTAATGTATTCTAAAATGCCACTACTTTTATCGTAGCGCCCTCTATTATAACTCGGTACCACCTTTTTAGGGGAATAATTATGTAAATACAGAGACTCCAAGAATCCCTTTTCATGGCCCAGAGGCTGGAAAAACAAACTTATTATTATTATTATTATATTTAAAATATTATAGTTGGAAATATTTGTATGAGGAAATAACTAAGAAAAATAGATAAAAGAAAATTCTTACCAAGTCTCGTTGTATGTTTTAAAACAGCCTAAAATTATAAATAAATAAATAAATATATATATATATATATATATATATTGTTTGTAATATCTTTCCAATGTAAGCTATAATAATTTATTTGTAACGTATTTGTTTGTAACTTATCTGTCATAAACATTTTTGTAATATATCCGTAATGGATATTCATAAAATATATTTTCTACAGTATGATCTTATTATAATTTTTCTTTTTCAACTTCACAAACATGTAAAATTAATATACATACTTCGAAAACAAATATTAATAAATACTACACTGTAAATTAACACGAATAATTTTGTAATTATTAGATATTGACATAAAATAAGAATGTTAAATCCAGTTGATTTAAATTTCCCGCGTGCCTATACAACCAATTTAAAGGGAGGTGTTCCAGTGTGTTTGCCAGTGTTCACGTAAATGAAAAAACTCTACAAAATTCTTGTTACATGTCGATGTGGTGTTGTTAACCTGCCAATAGTGATCTCGTAGTGTTTTTGTTTCGCTGAAGATACTACGTGGGATTGTTATGAAAATATTCCGGACCTATATAATACATTAATGTAATAGTTACAAGTTACATTATGTATATTTTTGGTGAGTTTTGTATCATTTCTGTAAGGGAATTCCAGTTTTTCTAATAACGATATTCGAATGTTTCGTACGATACCTCCTACATACCATTTGTTTAACGATAATATGAATTCTCCAACCGTCATTTGTCGTTTACTTTGACGAGGATCGAAAGTTCTTTACTGTTTCAGCTACTGCAGTTTGCGTTTGCACGGTGTCAATGGTAAAATATTTGTTCGTCGAAATACGAACAATACAGTAAGGAGAGGAAATACAGTGTTGTGAGTATGATCAATCTTTGTTCCATGAAATGGTGTTTGTGTACTAATATTTATTGTAGTCTAATTTATTTTTTTCTCAGATGTATGATGTGTGAGAATTTCGTTGTCAGTTCTAAAGACCTAAGAGAGCATCTTTCTAGTGTTGGAAAAAAAGTTCAATTGGCAACGGAAACGATTCTTGGAACATTTAATGCCTTAGATTGTAACTTTCAGAGTAACTTAGTTGTACCTTCTGACAGAACAAACAAAAGCAGCAAAACATTTAAACGTGAAACAACTATGGAGGGGATGGACATAGAACAATTAAACTCAAACGAAATAGCCAATGATATAGATTCTAGTGATTCTGATGTAGACAATAATTATTATACAGACGAATGGGAATTATCTTCTGTTAAATCTCCAGAACCTGCACCTTTACTTGCTAGCATAGAATTTTGTGATAATATAACTATAAGTGACACTGATCATACTACACCACGTGCTGTAGTGGATATAGAAATAGAAGATAATAATAATAATGACCCAAACAATAATTTCTCTTCTATACAAGAGTATCATGAGCAAGAGAACGAAATTTTGGTGCTCCCTAACGAAATAGATAGGGCAGAGGTTGCGGAATGTGAAAGTGATCCGTTGCCGGGTTGCAGTAAAGATTTTAATAAGAAGGAATCTCAGTATTGTGATAATAAATTGCATGAAGAGGCTTCAAAAATCCATAGTCTATTACCTCAATTCAAATACAGACACGTATTTGCAGCTTTGCGGAAAAATCGCTTTGCAGAAAATCGGGTATTACTCGCTCTTTGGGATTTATTACCAAGTAAGAGACCAATGGCATTGCAACAGCTTGTACATAAGAAAACTATTAGAGATTGTAAATCAGTTCCTTCCAAATTCTCAACTGGTGACCGAACTGATACTTCTATCGAAAATAATGAAGTGATGTTGATTGAAAACAAAAATCAAAATAACGGAGCAATAGCAATGCAAGACATTACAGTTTTTCAAGTCCAAGATGAAGATGAAGATATTGTACTATTGAATGATGATGAAAATCTATTGGATGTTGGCAATTTTAAAAATACGGGAGCTATACCCAAAAGGAAAGACACTGCTACTGCAGCAGATACTGTATCAATACAAAGCAATACAGTTTCCCGAATTCAAAACGGAATATTGCATCCAGCAAAATTAAATCACAATATGATTTCAGGTGTGAAAGGAAGATATATAAAAAAATACGAAAGTAATGAATGTAAGAAAAAAAGGATACCTGTAGGAAAAAATGTATTTGGACGAAATTCAACAAAATATTGCAGACATGGCAAGTTGAATAGATATATGGATTACTTAGAATTTGTGAAACACATAAAGAAACAGAACACTGTAGAGTTTAGACATGTCAACTTTCCAGTACGGAACAGTATAAGACAACTTTTTTTACATTCAAAGTTCAGACATTCTAACATGAATATCTCACAATTTATTAAGAAAAACAATAGGTTAAAACTATTGAATATTGCTGATACAAAGAAGAATAAACAATCTAAAGACAAGAAGCAAGTGTGTGCTTTATTTAGATATGACTCTGAAGACTTCCAATATTCAAGTGATAATACATCCATTAATGGGTCATCTGAAAATTTAGAATTACTTTTTGGAAATAAACCTGACGAAACATCTATTAATACTCCAGATAATAATCCAAATAATTTGAATAAACCTAGTAGTTCAAGTCCAACAGAACAAGTATCTGGAGATGAGAAAAGAAAGGAGTCTATTCAAGAAAAAGAAAATGCTCTATTTCAATCCCTGGAACCAATATATAATAATTTAATATCCATGTTTCCTAGCATTGATCAGGAATTCATTAAAAATTTATGCTTGCAATATGTTAAGGGGGACGGTGATATAGCTAATGCAGGGAACGATGATAGCATGGCTCGAGACTTAATAGACTATTTACTTAAACATAGCAGAGAGTGTCCCATTAGAAAGGACCGTAAACGCGTTTGTAAAGAGCAAACTTCTAATATGAACCAACAGGCTGTTGCTTTGCTGAGCATATTTCCTGACGCAGATGAAACATACTTGAGGAAATCTGTGCGACGCATGAAAGGCAATCAAGATGCCATAAATGACTTTATACTAACCCAATGTAACAATCCTACGTATATTACAAACAAGGAGAATTTGCGAAGAATGGAAATTTCAAACTATCAAAAGCAATATTTTCCTAATTTTAATGTGGAAATGTTTCTAGAACTATTTCCAGATCCATTTCAGCATTTTGAAAATGTAAACAGACAGTGTAAATACAATAGTGAAGCCATTAAATTCTTGGAATCAAGATACAGTAATCTCACAGTAGGTTAAAAAAAGTCATAACTTGTCCGTAATGTATGAGTTCAGAATTTGATATGAATTTTTAAATTTGTAGGAGACGATTTTGAAGGCACATTATGAACAGCAGAAATATAATTTAAGTTTAACTGCACAAGTATTAGACAGAAATGGATCATCTGAAACAGTGAAACTTGATACAATATATGATATACCTTTATTACAAGAATGTGCATTTATATTACATAAAGTACAAATTAGGGATTGTATGAATAGGATAAAGGACAAGGAAAACGAAGAATTCGAGAAACTAAAGGTAATACATTTTTTAAAATAAAAAGTATGCAAGGTGTTTCATAACAGATTGTACATCTAAGTATCACTTTTACTTTTAATGACATGGAAAATGTTTTAAACCAGTTTGAATAGTTTCAACAGAGGAGATCCATAAATTCAAATTTCTTTTTAATGATGATCCTTCTGAAATCTTTTTTGTCATCAATATATTTCTGCCAGAGAGCATATTCTCTTATTGAATCTTGTGGCATATTCTGATTTACGATCTTAAAGTGACTTTGAGCATTAAAAAAAAAAATTAGAAATAATGTTGAGACGGTTATGACATGTCGTAAAAATTAACATTTGGCAAAAAAGAATTCTAAACAATGATCATAAGAGAATTTTCTATTTACGATACTTTTCTTCTAAGACCTACTTAAATTGTGTTTGCAACATTTACCATATAATAATAAAGTCTTAGGGGGAATCCTATTATATGTATACACGGATTAAAATAAATTTAATTTGTATATATACTCGATAGAAAAATAACGAACTATGGATATGCGAGAGTTGCTATGACAATGAATGCATGCCATCGAAATGCTTTAAATGTAACGATGGGCATATATTTTGTAAGACCTGTATTAATGTTGCCGTGAAAGTAGAATTGGAAAAGGGAAACGTGCACATAAAATGTTTCTCGTTGAAGTGTAACGAGACATTTAGCTGTTCGACTTTACAAAAAGCGTTACCACCAACACAGTTTAGTGTCCTTCTTAGAAAAAAACAAGAGACGGAGGTCATGGCTGCCGAATTGGAAGGTTTGGTTTCATGTCCTTTTTGTTCCTTTGCCAGTATTCCACCATCCGAAGACAAAATCTTTAGATGTTTAGATCCTGATTGTATGAAAGAATCATGTAGGTAAGTTCAGCATGAGGAATGTATTATTACTTCTCATTAATATAGGATCTTATATCTTTTACGTAACATTTTTTATCTTTGTGTCACTCATTATATCATTGTTTTTCGTTTTTGAACTATAGGTTTTGTAAAATGTTAAATCACGTGCCATTAAAATGCGAAGAGGTCACAAAGAAAAGCAAAGCACGATTGTTATTGGAAGAAAAAATGACAGAGGCTCTCGTACGGAAGTGTAATTTGTGCAAAAAACCTTATTTTAAAACTTCTGATTGTAATAAAATTTCTTGTACGTGTGGAGCGATAATGTGCTACATTTGCAATCAAGTAATCCAAGGATCTGGCCATTTTGATACTTCAGGGTACAACAAAATCATAAACATCACGAATTAGAGTTTCTTGTAAATAATGTTATATATAAATTTGTGATTATTATTTTTAGATGTCCATATGTTAGCAATAATGATGCATTGGACAATGATACGGTAAATGCAGTCGCCAATAAAACTTCAAAATACATTGCAGAAAAAGGTACACAAATAGAGGCATACCCTCTTGTGTCGCAAAGTGTACAGGCTACTCAAACTTTTACTCCTGAAGATTCGGTAAGATCTCATACAACTGTTCGTGTAATTCAAGGTATTATTTTCTTGATTCACAAATATGTTTTTTATTTTCTTTACAGAAACGGGTAGATCAAGTAGCAAAGTTCGACATGTAAAAAAAGTTTCCTAATGTACTTATATCGTCTTTCTTGTACGATATTACCTTCTGTTATTTCACTTACGAATTTTTCTAACAAGTTTAATTAAGTCTAAAGTTCGTCGAGAATATTATGTTCGTTTTGTTATATTTATTTCTGTGTTATGTCGTTATTAAATTTTCTGTACGTCCGATCTGCTCCGTATATGTAGATGTAATACATATAACGGATTCGTATAGAGGGTACATAGTCCGCATAGTGATTTTAAATTGATTTATAATATACTTGTCTGAAATACGCGATCGGAGTTTCTGTATGCGTGTAACGAGACTGAAGGCTATAGAAATTAAAGAAATACTTTAATTATGATTTAGTATATAAAGAAATATATACTCCATATTTGTACATTTAATTTTATTCGTTTGCAGTTCGAATTGGTTCATTATAAAAACAAAAACTGAAGTACAAACGATTTATAATAAGAAAAGTTTAAGAACAGAAGATTGGCTATTGTTTTTTTTCTCCTTGATTCTTATCGGCTACCTCGTACATTTTCTAAGAATGTTCGCTTATAATCCGTGCCCTAATCTAACGTCAATGAGACCTTCACCATGGTGATTAAGGGAAGATTCGTCGGGATTAGACTCAGGAGATGTGTTCACGTTACGATCCTGTTCACCGTTGTTGAAATTTCCATCATTAGGATGATTATTTCCATTAATATTGGTTTCTTGGTTCGGATTTGTCCCGGCTTCAGACGGTGTCCCATTAATGCCAATAATAATCATCTGCAAATGATGAACAATATAAATTCGTGAAATATAAAAGTTTAAAGCTGTATCATATTGGCACGCTTTGTTTTCCATTCAACATAAAACCGTGAAAGAAACTTGCAACTTTATGGAGGTCATTGTGAAAGGGAGACATTGTTAAGAAGTCGACAATTTTAGTTTTTTCACTAGGTTTTGTAAGAAAAGGCTCGTTGGTTTCGTTCAATTGTGACTGAGGTAATTTTGTGGGGTAACGCAATCATACCATGTCTCCTGTTGCTGGGTTCCGGCAAACCCATTCAGCCTTGCCGGCGCCGGCTGAGTTAGGATTGCCGTTTTCTTGAAATTGTGTTTGCTGATTCCAATTCGGGAAAGCTTGATTGCCTGGTCCAAAACCAGGTGGTGAGAATGGTGATTGCCCGGCAGGTGGGAATTGTGGTTGTGCCGGTGGTGAACACGTTTGTACTTGTCCTGGCGGACATACTTGTGCTCCAAACCGACCTGGATGTAAATGTCCTGGAGGCGTCCCCCAATGTCTCCAGAAATGTGTGCCTTCCGCTACCGACAGCAGCAGAAATACAGCGACGAGTCCCTTCATCTTCTGGCAAACAAAAATTCGAGAAATTGAAACTTTATACAAAGACTCCTATACACTCTGTAACAAACTATCAGGTGAGAACAACAGTACCAAGAACTACCTATGATACACTAACCAGTCTTCTGACCGCACGTTTTGTCGTAGAATGTCTCGGCTGCGGGTACTGTATTAAAACTGCGGCGTGTCGAACGAGGAAAAAAGAAACATTGGTTCTATTGCGTTTCTGATGTAGGACTTGCTCGCAATCCGAGAAATCGCGCGCACGAAAACAACCGCTGTTGAACTCTGACTTATTATTAGAAAATGCTAGACAGCATTTATACTACGACCGCATCTAATTTCTCTGGTTCTTGAGTTCACAATCGACTCGTTAAGGAAGTTCCATTTCGGCTTAAACGGACTCGAAGAAAATTCAAAGAAAAATCCTAGCTTTACAACACCAATTTCTATCATTGTCTAAATATCATTAGACCACGGATTTTTACGTGAATTCCAGTTTTCATGGATTATAAAAATCAGAACGAGATGAATTCAGAAAGATCGGTGATCCTACAGATTTCCGTTTAATCTTGTTAACATGTTCTTTTGCAGTTCGAATCTTTGGAAAGTAATGTCCTAGAGATCGGCGAGAAAGATTCTTCCCGACCGATTGAAATAGAATCGAGTGTGTTCGAGGGACTTCGTACATTTCAAGGAGCCGTCGTCGTGTCAAGGAGCAATACCGTCACGTCGATGGACGCTTGATGATCAAGGCCAATGATGTAATAATGTAATTCACTTACCGTTGAAGAAGCGCCAAAGGGCAAGGCTCTGTCGTCAACGGTACCGATCAAGATGGGAGCTGCTGGATCCTGACGAAACGTCGGTGTCTTTTTTTGGCGGAGGCTTTGTGTACTCGAGTACTAAAAGCAATTTCGGTCAGTAAATACTGTGGAGTGCCTTCGGTATTGCTTTTAATTTCTATTTTTGGTGAAATAAGTTCTTTTTTTCAGGATAGGAAGTATACATACCTGGTCGGAGAGCTGCGATCGATGTAACTTCGGCGTCGGCTCGACGAATGCTTATGAAGCGAAGCTTCACGTAACGAAGGAAATAAATTGATTATCGCGCCTACTCAGCGTGATTTATTGTAATTTATGCCGGAAACCGTGGCTCGTCGAATGTTTGTCTCGCGAAAGGTCCGTGCAGGTCAGCAAACTTTTGAATTTTGAAAAACGAAGGAATTGGGTAAAAACCGAATGTTCTTTAAGTAACAACACGCATTTAATTAATATATGCTTGACCAACATGCTCAAAGGTCGAAGCTAAATGATCGACGGTTTTTTAATAAATTGTTCAATAGCCACAGAAATTTCATCGTTGAATTATTATTTGATTATTATTTTCAGGTACGGCGCAGCCATTGGCGAGCCAATTAACAGGTTTCCGGTAGTCGAAGCGTTAAAATCGTTATCGGTGGATCTCTCCAGGATTGAAGGCATAATGATCGCGGTTAGTATATAGTGTTTATTTCTTCCCACAAGTATAAAATACAATGAAAAAGATATAAATCGTCGATAAAGTAATATTTCACAGTTGTTCCAGTTATATCACAAACATTGCTAAAGTAAAGAGTGACGGAAGAGTACACAAAGAGTGTGCGTGACTGAAATTTATACGGGCTACGTGTACACGGGAACAATAGACAATTAACATGCTTGTTCCGTCGTATAAAATACTGTGGATTAAATTCGAAATATCTGCTTTACATTCCTGCGCTATAGAATGTAAGCAGATTTTTCGAAGGTGGAGCAAATCGCACGATGACTTAACGGTAGAAAATAAGTTTATTGAGAATGGAGAATAATTTATTTTTTCGATAGTCCCGTATTTGTGTGAAGCTGCCCTCTCCCCGTGTCTTCGACGTTCAAGCAATCTTTGCGGGACTGTTCGTCCGATGAAAATGGTTGCAAGACGTCCATCGCGACGTCGAACAACGGCGATTCCATTAGACCGGTGGCAGCATCGATCGGCAATTCAGCGAACAGAAACATTGCTTTTCTCGCGAACGTTTTTAAAAATTCGAAAGCCGCAGCCTTGAGGGCCTTCGGCAGGGTCAGCGTTAAATCGATGACGGCGTTCACGATTCGGCTGTCGATGACTTCGATCTTCCCCAGGATGCCGAGGATCGCCGTAGCGATGGGGGTCGCAGCCTCGACCGCCGCTTTTTTCAGTATAACGGGCTCTGTCGGATCATGATCGTGGACCGCCGTGCGCACGTCATTGGGAAGTTTCTCGTTGACGGTGAGGTCGTTCGGTTGCCTCATGCTGTAGCCACGCGACGACGCCGTTCTCAGGATGACCTAGGAAAAATCTTTGTCACACACACTTCCTTATTCTCGGTGTCATTGTTTTCACCTATGTTTTCATTGTCTCGGTACAACGAGTCTGTATCGTTCGGCGAAGCTAGTTGAAACTGTAGAAATATCTTTCGTACGGTTGCAAAAGATTATAAAGATCGAAAGAATCTTTTTAGAAAGAATGTTTAGTATTATAATGGAAACTTACGAGGACGAGGACTGTCGTTAATAACCGCATGCTCGCTGGACAGTCTCTTTCGAATGACCGGGACGGAATAATATTCGGATATCGGCCATCTCCTTATATATTTCAAGCAGCACAGATAACAAAGGTATTTTCCCGAATTTTCCAGACAGTTTGGAAATCCTTCAACGCGTAAACTTTCACCTTGCAGACTTTCGCCTTTTATCGCTGCATCTCTCATTGCCCCTGTTCCTCCGTCGCATTCTGCTGTACAGTTACGTGGAAATTGAATTTTCGAAAATAGAAAATATAGTCTAGACACGGTACTTCCTCGAGGTCCCTAGAAGCATGACTACATACAATAGAAATATACTGTTCGAAAGAGTACAAATTTATTTTTTCATTGAAGAGTGCTTCAGACAAGAATCCTATCACTCTCTTTGTTGTACAAACTGCTCTGTACAGTAACAATAAATTTTAATATTAACTTTATAGGTTTTATAAAGTTGACTTTTTCCTTTGCTCTTCCCGATTCACGTTTCGAGAAAAAGATGTGTGACGAAACAGTTTTAAAAAGTATTCTTGGCGATCAATTGCAGAACGCCGGTTCTTCCGGTTCCCAGGAAAAATCCGAGAATTCCGGAACTCTGCAGTTGTCCCCGTCGTCGTTCCGCGTGTTGATTTGGTGCTGCATTTTTTCGGTGTCGTTATGCACTAAACAAGTGTCCCCGAGCAGGAACGTAGTGGTCATCAATACGGACACGCCGGCGAAGATCACCCACATCAGCAATTCCAACGTGACCTGTTCCCACAAATTACAACATCGTTCGATGAATTGTACACCGCAAGCGGCACGAATCTTCGCAATCGCGTAACGCCGATTGAACTTTGTTATCGGGAGGCTCACCTCCACGATGGCGCGGAAGATGATTTTCACGCGATCGTTTGCGGAGGCGCATTGCCAGAATATGTACGGGGTGATGATGATCAAAAGTAAAATGTCCAGCGCGTTCAGCAGACACACGGACAACGAGTTCATCAGCGTCAATATTTTACTGGGTCTGCGCAGAAAATCTGGTGCTTATTATACCTAAGCTGCGGACTTCAATCTGGAATATAACTTTCTAGCAGGGGTGGGCGAGAACCAGGTCGGGTCGGGTTGCCGAAAAATTCGAGATTCCCGAAAATTTCGACCCGATATCTCTCGGGTTCTCGCACACCCCTACTTTCTAGGTATAATTTACGAACACTACAACGATTAACGATTTAGACGCATCGGATCTCTAATTCTAATTCGAAGTAGTTGATTACCTCTTGGTGTCCTCGCAAACCTGATTTGTGTCGATCAGTTTTGTGAAACTGGTACTGTCTATTCGCTTCCTAATGGTTAGGGTTGAAGACATTTTGTTCGCGTTGTACTTTTCGCATTAAAGTAGCAAAAAAAAAATAACAGGAAATTTTCAGGATGACGAAAAATTATTAACACCGGATAATCGAGGGTTATCGATGAGTATTACAACATGATAAATTTCAAGTACGAGACTCGATGACGTATCTTGGGTCGAAAAATCGGGAGATCATGTTCCTCACCTGTTTTTGTTTTATTATACACTGCATTTAGTAGCTGAAATTGATTTTTATAATTGACTGTATTTCGTTGGAAAAAAGAATTGTTTATCGGCCACGACTCTTATGGTATTTTTATAAGAGCGTGTTTACAAAAATATTTGGGTACGGGTTCAAAGAATCTTTTGCTTCATGTAGCCATTTTGTTCGACTAAACATGTGTTTCACGTTACAGTTTATTGTTTGTCATACTAGCGCATATACAGGGCAACAACAAGAACGTACAAACACACATACAAGAACTCGTTCTTCTAAAATACTTTTTGGTATCAATCGTCGAGATTAATATTTAATCCACCATTCTCGCAATCTTCGCAGCATTTCCATTCTCATCTGAATACACGTAAAACTATATAAACCGAAATGTATCACGCTACTGATTATTTTAACCCTCTCTACGCTCATGAACTTTAGACGGATCGTTTCATTAAATATTTTCGCATGAAGATCAATTTTTCAACTGTCGGTTCAAACATTGCCACCCACATACGGATGAAACGACGCCCAGAGCACCAGAAAGAATGATCTTTTTATGGCACAAGAGAAACGGCGGTTCAATCGGCTAAAAGCACGAATGTTTATGCATTTGTGTGTCGGCTTAATCTTCAGAGAAACGAAACGGCGGTTCTTAAAACCTAATTCAACACAAAATTGGGCCTTCCCCGGTTTAATTGTACCAATAAAATATTCGACAATTCCTTCGATAAACATGTTCTCATATTTATGATTGAAAAAGGAAAAAATGCCAGAGAACAATGTGCTTAGATTGCCAGCCTTGAATTCGAGAGGCGGCACGCTTGATGGTTCATTTCAATGTCCGTGAAATCCGTTGTCGCTAATAGAATTTTTTATCGATTCGTTTCCTCCGAGATGCGGTCGGCTGTAGCGAGAATTCGCATAAACATTCGCGGTTTAATTGTCGCGGCGATCGATTCGATGCTTCGTTACGACTCGAAAAGAAATTCTCGCGCCGTTAAATCGTTCCCCGTCGACGTCTACGGGATTTTCGACGATTCTTGCGGACAGTTAAAGACGCACACGTCATCGGGTGAAAGGATTTCAGTAAGCCTGGTAGTAAGGTTGATGGTAATAGTTAGGCCTGTACGTTCGATAGCCGTAAGCGTAATTGCCACGGTGCTGCCTCTTCGCCAACTGTTGCCTGTAGGCGAACAAAGGTCTGAACACCTTCGCGTCCTGGGCCTCCAAGTCTCCGGAATCTTTCCTCGAATCTTCCGCCGCTTCCGATTTCGCTGTCGCGTCGATGGATCTCGCTATTCTCGATTCCGAGACTTGTCTTGTCTGATGTCCGACCGCGACGGGAGATTCTTGCACCCTCTCGATCTCTCCGTTGGTCGCGAGATGATCCTTAGACTTCCCATAGGCCTCGATCTACGATGAAAAATTATTCTTTGCTTAGGCCACTGAAACCTCCCACACGCTTCAAGAATACAGGGCGTCCGAAAAATGTGCATCCTTTTACGGGTGATGCCTGAGGTCATTTTAGGGGGGGATGATAAATGACAGGTTCGATAAAGAGTCAAAAAACCTTAAGGACGCATTAACTCACCGCTCTGACAACTCTCGGCGCAGAGTCGACCTCTCTGTCGGCGTTCTTTTCCACCGGAACGCGGCCATTGTTCTCCAGATGCTTCTTCAACATCCCGTACACTTGGGGCCCAACAAAGTCCTCGTCGGCGTTGATACGGATCTTCTCCACTTTCCCGTCGAAGTTAGTCTGATTCGCGATGTACACTCTCATGGTGCGGCTGTTCGGGCTGAATTTCCTCGGAAGCCGCGCCGGAGCATGATCCACGTCCTCCAATATCGGATCCGTGGGATCCAACTGTCGACTTCTCGCGGTTCCGCTGTCGAACGACGAGATCAGGAACAATAGCTGAAAATTAATTGAAAAATTTTATTTGGGTCGACAACGATCGCCGACGCTCGTTCAGATGCGACCTTGAGGACTGCGCGGATTTCGGTGTCGAGATACCAGTAATCGCTGTCGAAGAACGATTATAACAAGCTTCCCGTTCCATTTGTTTGAGAAGAATAATACTTTTGAACGTTCTGCTACACTATCTCAAGCGCTTATTTGAGAAACTTTGATGACGTATCACACGTTTAAAGAGACAACCCTGTAGAAGTAAATTAAAGCGCGTTGAAAATCACATGGAAATGAATGAAACGCGTTAAAAATAAACTTTAACTAAAACCGTGTTAACAGTTTATCTACCGGAAGCCTATTAATAGGCTTCTCAATGATTGTGATGTTCCAAATGGAAGCTTAAAAATCTTCTTTTATACAATAATCCAGGAAAGAAGATTATTAGATTTTTTTATCGAGGGTGAGTTGTTGCCGTTAATGTTAAAGGATTCTTTTAAAAAATCCTGAGCCATGATCGCTGAGGTGAAAGTCGGACTTTCAACAATTATGGAATAATCACCGGCAGATAATGTGTTAAAAAGAATCTTGTACAAGCACCTGAACCGTGTAAAAATAAATGAAGCGTGTTAAAAAAAAATCATCTAGAAGTACACTAGAGGGGACCGAAGCGCGTCAAAAAGTTGATCCAGGTGGGCAAAACGTTTTTCGGTTAAATCGCGTAATTTCCACGCGATCATGGTAACGTCCAACGGGAATGAAATCGTTCCGGGTGAATATTCGGGCCCGCGAGGGATGAAAGAGAGTAGTTCCTCACCAAGAGCGCGGTCCACATGGTAGCCGATGATGGTTCTGTCAGCGTCGACGGTGGTATTTCCGTTCTGGTCGAGGCTTAGGTCGCGATTGGGAGAGCAGATTGGCCGAGCATCGGTTATATACGTGGCGCGTTTGCGATCCCGAGGAACGCGATTAAGCTGCGGCCGGTATGCAGATTTCCCATGTAGAGAGGGAATCCTGTGCCGCGATACATCCAGCTGAGAACCAAAGTGAGTCAGCCTCCGCGGACAGATCACGAAGAAAGGAAAGAAAGGACCGCACGGGCTCGTTTTCTTCTTCGTCACCGGCGGAAGCGTCTCTCGGCCCTCCTCCCCAGCGATTTTCGATCCCGACGGCGTCATCGTCCCTCCCACTTTTGATACCGCCTTCGTCCGATAGCGGTATCGCTTGTAGCTTTCACGATTTGTTTTCTTTTTTTTCTCTGTTTTTGTCCGAGCAAGAATGCGTGCCGTCACGTGTCCACATATCGCACCGAGCAAATTCTTCCGGGAATAGAGAACATGTTTTCCTCGAATGCGCGCCGTTGACGTTCCACGGCGACGGATTTTTCATTTGATCGTTCAGGGACGATTTTTTTGCTGCAAGAAATGAGAAGCGAGCTTGTTTGTACATAACTGCATACATTGTACCAGTACTGAGCTTGCGTTAGCTTGGTCCCATCACATTTTAAATAGAAATGGTGGTTCAAAGGCGTCAAACAAAATCGAATTCTCGTCTACGATTAATAGAACCATTACTAAAACTAGTTCCTCTATAAATAAAATAATCCAATTTTATCAGACTATGCAAAAATGTTTGCATTGATTAAAAAGCACAGGAGCGTAATAAAAATTCGTTTCGTCTCTTAATTATTTTATTAAGCTGAAACCGAGGTGTCTGCTTTAAATCGTGATTACCAATTTTTGTCCTAAAATCCGCATTGCACGAATAACTAGCCGAACGAAAACAGCAAAGTCACACTTCCGGAGCGTATTTTCAACGAGACGGTTCGTGAAAAACCGTAACCGGAGAAATACTCGGAATTTCTGGTGTTTCCGATAACGGAACGCTATCTCCGCAGCCCACGACCACGATCATCGGTGGCGAGTTCAAAGAATCTCGATCGCATTGTTGCGGAACAGATCACCGGACACGTCACAGGTGTTAAACGCCCATTCAGTGGCTGTTTAACGTCTCGCATGTCGTTCATGCGCGGCCGGATCATTCGCCGCGGCATCATCTGCCGAACAGACATTTTGATGAACAATGAATGGAGTGGATGAACGGGTGAATGACTAACCGATTCCGCGCCTCGGGGCGTTAACGACGCGGCGGTTAATCGGCGTGCACGGTGCCCGTCGGAATAGGTTCGCGGAATAACTGGTTTCGTGATCGTTCGTCGAACGCTTTCAACCAACGCAAACATCGTTAATCTCCGTGGATGTCCGACAATCGATCGATCGAAGCGACGATTATGTGGGTCTAGGTCGAGACGAGTTGTAATTTCGAAAAGTCTCTGCTCGTTAGAGCGCGTGTACCGGCGGTACCGGTCGGCCGAGGATTCCTTTTTCTTGGTCGTTGCATTCTGAAAATTCCTTCGCGGCGACATCAATCTCCCGGGCAAAAACAGGAATACACGCGCCCGCAGATCCACAGGAAACTCTTGAACCGCATTTCTTTTCCGATTAAGGTCGAACACATTAGCTATGATTTATTAGAAAAATAACAACGACGGAACGAGTAGTTTGTAATCGGTTACCGTGTGGCATGTTCCAGGAAATGTACGTTTTCAGGACTCCGTGCAGGAATGTCGGGAACCTTAGGCGTACCCCTACCTTTTAATAGTACAGCAGGACGTCGATTATCCGAATAAATACTAGCAATTCTAAATCTAAATAGAATCTATATAAATAGCCGAGCCGGTGGTTCTTGACCTCGGACGCGTGCACCCCTGGGCGGTGTCAGAGGTTTCTAAATTGTCGATGGAAAATTTATTTTCCAACAAATAAATTAGCTCGCAATATTCTCTGAGTGAAACACATTTTTCGAGGGGGTGCGAGAACTTATTTTTAGATTCGACAGGACAGTCATGTTTCCAATCGAGGTTCTACTGTGCACCGGAGAGAATTCGTATCTTCCTCGTCTAGATAACAATATCAGGGTAACATTTATTTTATATTTTCGAGAAGTGGAACCGGCGATCGCGAATGAAGAATAAATGACAGGGTACAGTTAAGAAATATTAGCAAAATTTAATGAACATTATCCGAATACAAAAGTTGCGTCGTTGTAACAAGGCCCAAAACCCTGGATCGCAGAACAAAAACCATTTCTCCTTCGCGGTAACGTCGCGCCTGCATTTGAATAAATACTAACGTAAGCAACAAAATTATTCTCTTCGAATCAGGGTTGGACCATGTTTCGCGCGTACATTAGAAAACTTCTGAAAAAGAAAGCGAAACTTCTACCATTCTCGTAGAACGTTAGTAATCGTCGTACTGGGATCTATAATAACTACGCCTGGGGTAGGAATCGTAATATCTTCGGTCGCTGTACCTAGATCTTCCCTGCGACTGTTGTCGGTATCGGAACAACGGTCGGAAGATGATATCCTCGGCGACGTCCATGTCTCCGGCGCGTTTCGGATATTCTTCGTGATCTTGGAACAATGGCGCGACGATCCCCCATCTTGGTATCGCGGCGGGTGCCAGATACAGGTCCTCGTCCACCATGTTCGTAGATCCTTCTGGCAACAGCGACACCGGCACTGTCTCCTGCGAGGACGACGGGACGATCGCGATCTGAAAATCAGTATAACTCTTTAAGGGCCCGGTCTTCGTGGATTCGCGATAAGGTAGAGTGACTACATTAACGTCAAAAAATGGTTTCACGTGCCTCAAGTTTTCGTCCTTCTATAAGCGTAACTGTGCTATTTTTTTAATTTTTGAAAACTAGACGAAAAGAATTGTGCAATGGTATCCACCGTTTTAAAAGATAAGAATGAATGAAGAATAAAAAAAAAATTGTGCCAACAACACGTGGTATTCCCAAGCGGTCACCCATCCAAGTACTAACCACGCTCAACACTGTTTAACTTCGATGATCGGACGAGAATCGGTTTTTTCAATGTGATATGGTCGTTGACTTTAGTAGAAAATTAAAAACTGAATAATATTCCGGTTAAGATTCCATGTTCGTAGATTCGCGATAAGGTAGAGTGACCACGTTACCGACAAAAATAAGCGAAAAATGGTTTCACGTGCTTCAACTTTTCGTCCTTATATAAGAATATTTTGTCGCTGGTAAAGGGCTCGTTCGAAAGAGGAAGGTTCAATCTAGTGCGCGCTGGTCATGAGCTGCCGAGATTATGCAGATATTTGGTAATATAAGCGTTAGAAGTAGGCCAAAAATTGACGACGTGCGTGCCGTGGAATCCAAGCATTTTTATGCCATTGGATGAGTTTTCTCGATGAAATCGAGAGCAGCGCGCAGCTAGAAAATATCTCCAGCTACAAATTGAGCTATATTTTGTCTTGATTCTCTGCGAAATAAAGCCGAAAACTTGAGGCACGTTTCTGGCGTCAGAATTCATGATATCGATAATACAGAGCAAAAAATTGTGACAAGTTTAGTCACAGACTTAAGACCAAGACGAATCTTTTGAGTCTGTGTCTGAAGGCTGCTAATGGAAATTATTAATCAAGAAGTCACGTGACTATCCCCGGCCCTTAAAGAGTCTATTCTCGCCTCCCCCGCGCGTCGCCTCGAGTTCTTCGTCGGATGGAGGATCGCGAAGAAAAATCAGTGGCTGCTTTGCTACTTGCACTTTATTCGAACCACCTTGCGTTTACAGCTTCGTCGTTTCTCGCTGAAGAAAGTAATTTCTATTTATATCGTAAGGATATCATGGGTGGCGTCCGAGACTCATTGTCGCAGCTTGAACGTCTACTACCATTCGATTGTTAAATTCCTTTCGATCGTTTCTAATCTCTATTCGATCTCTATCAGACTTCGAATCTTTGTGCCGAAAACGAAAAAAATATCCCAAATCAATTGTACGAAAATAAATATTTTCTTTTAATAACTTCGGTCTAAAATAGCTTAATGATTTATTGCTTTAACGTTTTCGTATTTTTCTACTTTACGTATTACTATGTAGAAAGCACAAAATACACACCTGGGTCCCCACGCACGAAGTGAAACTGGGTAAGTTAATTCTGTCAATGCCAAGAAAACATATATGTTAAACATTCTATGGTAAATGATAAACGCGTGTTCGATGAGATAGCCGCGGATCGAAGGAGAGTTATCTAAACGCGTGAAGAGCATTCGATAGAACTGACCCTAAATTAATACATAAACTGCGATAATGCCTTCGGTGCGCATTAATTTGCAAATAGGCGACGGAACATCCGTCGGCCGCGTATAAATCGAGTTATTGTTGATCGCGCGAAGGATGAGCGTGCGTGATCGTCAATATCGAACACGTTATCGGCGAATTACTCAACGATATAGGTCAGGAATTTGCCATACGCCATATGTGCACAGACGCTCGAAAATATTCCGTCGCTTCTTCGACGAAGAATCGATTCTATTCGAAAAACGAAGGCGAAATGTGACTAAATATTTTTGAACGATTATTGTTTGCACAAGGATGCAAAATTTCTAATTTTACACACGGTGTGGCTAGAAAATATAAGGGATTTTACAATTCTGTGGTTCTTGTAAACGGTATTTTATGGGTTTACCTCCGACGCAAGCGTTGAAGTCTTCCAGAAATCGGGATTAATGGTCATGGAGGATCGATCGATGTAGTTCTGTGCTTTCTCCTGGATCTTGTCGCTGTTGTCCGTCAGAAATTGGACCTGTTTGTTGACGGTGTCGCCGGTCAATGGATGCGGCAAAATGGCCACTATAGGAGTGTCCACCTTGGCCTTATCGGCTTTCGAAGGATCGATAACCGCCACTATGGGGACCGCCATCTTCTTCGGCTCGTCTTCCGGCAACGGTAAATGCTGATTAAGTTTCTCTTCCAAGACCTCGGACTTGATTTGATGATTCTCGTTCACCGGTATCTCCTCCATGATCGCTTCAGTGAACGATAACGAGCTCTGTCCTGGTGAATTTCCATTCTCCTGGTAGTCGAGGGTCGAGTCACTCTGGAAATCATAGTTAATCGCAATCTTTTTGGTAGTGGACATAATTTCACAAAACAGTGGCAAACAAATACTGATTAAAATTTAAAAAAAAAAGTTCGTTTAACAATCAAAGTACAGTGGAACACATTGAGAATGGCAACGGCTCAACATCTTGGCCATAATTTTCATGTACGTCATTGCATAATCCTCTCGTCACATTCTACCGCAGATAACGATCAGAATTGATCGGATCTGTTGAATTATTGTTTGTACCTGTGCCGCGTAGTCGTCCGTATTGCCTCCGAGCAACAATTGATTATCCATCGAGGAAGACTCGGTCGATTCCGCCTGCTTCGTTTCCGTGATATTCTTCCGAACATCTTCCAAATTCTCGGTTGGAACCACCAGAATATGTTCCCGTTTCGAAAGTATCTTGAAAAAAATAACATATATTTCTAGTAATATCAATATTATTTCTCATTCCATTCGGACGTCTAGATTCAATTTATAGCTAATTAAAATTTCGCGCACTGGAATTCTTAACGCTAGGTTCACGGAGCACTAAAAGCGACTATTTTGCATTACTTCATAAAAATAACAAGAACGTGCTACCCACATTTTTAGCAATATTTTTAAAAATAATATATACCCAAAGAAATAAATTTGCTAAATATTTTCTTCTGCACACATCCTTAGAATCTTAATAATATTATATGAAAAATATTATAACACAATCTCTAAAGAAACTCCCCAATTCGATTTGAAAATCGCCAATATAGGATAACAATTATAGATGCTGGTAAATAAATGAAATAAATTGCTGCTGGACAAGGTACTGCGAAATAGGAATTTTAAAAACCGGAAATGATTTTGCTAGTTTTCTTGACTGACCAGAATACTCGTCCGAGTAATAAATTCTCATCCATTTTCAGGTATAATTAGTCATTGCGAACGTTTGCAGGAGTATTCGCAGTCGGAGGTAGATGTACAAGGTGTACGTATATGCGTGTATAACGCGTGTATACGAACCTTGTTTGGATCATTAGCTGGTAAAATGTAAACCTTCCTTTTAACGACGAGTCCGTCCAGCGAGCTATTGCTGGCGGTTTGGTGTACAGCATCCTGGACAACTGGGTCCTGGACGAGCGCGGCAATCGTTTCGTTCTTGTCTCGAGGCGACGGCGGAAGCAGGCTCTCCACGTCTTCAGGATCCAGTGGTTTCGCCGCCGAGATGTTCCCGTGAAGTATTAAAATCGCGCAGATGGCGAGCTGGAACTTTCCGATCTGAAAAGACGCGACTCATTGGTAATCAGAAAGTTCTCGGACCGAATTTTATGCATTCACAAAAATATAGAAGGAAAACAGAAGGAACGCGAAAGTAAAAACATTAGAAAAACACAGAACTATTATGTCATTTTCAACATATTCAATTTTTGCTTTGTTCCAGTTCGCTGCTATCGAGGTAGAGCATTTTTAGTAATTATAATTACCAGCCAGAAGTTCTCGACTATAAAACTGATACAATAGTCATTGATGACACTGCGGACGTCTATGCAATTTTGATACGTCAATTTATGCAAAATATATGCAAAGTATATGCGAAAAATATGCAAAGTATATGCAAAAAATATGCAAAAGTATAAAAACAATTTAATGATAGTACACTTTAATACGACAGAACGCAATATTACAGATATAGAATAGTTGTATAGTATTTATCTCTGTTTGTAATTTTATATTTTCGACAGTCAATTGGCGCCTTGTATCAGATAAAAATGCTGAGAATGTCCTCCCGACATCACAAGACGTGATGGCGGCACATTTAATAATTTTGATAACAGATGAATCAGCACAGAGCATCTCAAAAATTATTCGACTTGTAGACAATAGCATAATTCATAGTTAAAAGTCATGATTAGTCGACGGACAACACCTTTTTGTTTTCCAGGACGCGACATTTTGAAACGTCTAAGAAGACCGACAGTTTGTTGAATGCAATTTGTCAATGGTTACAATTAAAAATGATCTATTCTAGAATTAATTAGCACGGTTAAGACAGAGAGAATAATATGTTGCAAGTATTTGAACGTTGTTGTGCAATGATGAGTCAGCCAAGTAAATGAGAAATGTTTGCTAAGTAAATTAAGGCGTCGCGCGAAAGGTCAAAATTATTCTTCAGGTAGTATTGTAGAACAATTAGCTTCCTTTTTGAGGGGTAATTTTTCTGAAGATATTTTGAGAATCTCCACGCTACTTCAATTTCTTGTCTGTTATGAACGAACGAAATATTCCTGTTTAGTATGTTATGATAGTAGCGCGACCGGTCGCACGATTTCTGACAACTATTGCGCAACAACGCTCGATATACCGTTTTCTGGTACCATTTCGTGCTCCATCCCTCCGGTGATCCCACAATCAGCTAGAACCTCGAATCTTCGTTTCGACTGAAACTCTTGGAACGTCTTTTCGAGTCTGGCCGGTGATAACGGTCCGTTCGTGTTTTATACCAGCTGCCGAAAGAATTATCGATGCCCTGCTAACAGACGTGAGTATCAGCCTTGCGGTACACAACTTTGGCCGGCTATACCTTGAACTTGCTGCTCGCGTTCTCTTCCGATTTCAGCCTCGAAATAGTCCTCAGTAACAAAACACCTCGAAATCTATTAACGCGTTCGCGCGACGAGCAATCAAGAGACAAGATTAATGAAAAATTCGCAGAAAATGCAGCTCCAATTGGAAGTACAAACTTCCGTTTCAGTTACCCTGAACTGGTTGATGACAAATAAAAATGTAACAAAACGGAAAATGTCTCTGCTCGTTTCCCCCGGTTGGTGTCTTCGTGTCTCGCAAGATTGGAACAGCTTCGAAAACAAAAGAGTGACCTTAATTACGGAGTCACGAGAGTGTCTAACATCGGATGGACTTGCGAGAGATGACGAAACGTTACGACACGTGGCGATTTCGTGAAGAGTGCGCAGGAGTTGGTCTAGGCCGTCGCGGATCATCCGAAACAGACGAGCCGCGTTAGTGCGTCGTTAACAATATCGCAATGTTTAGCGATCGATTTAGCGGCTGGTTCGATACGGTCTATAAAAGTGGGAGCCCAGCTTCCTGGTTTCTTAGTTCCGCCTAGATACCCGAATACCACGTGTCGTGACCGGCAGTTCGACCGAGCAGAATGGACTTTGTTCTTTCCCTTAGCTTGATCCTGCTGCTGAACTCCGCAGGACGCTTCGAATGCAGCTACCTCGACGATGAAACCGTTCCGACGACGGGGGTCGCGTCTTCGGGGCCGAGCACGGAGATCCCGAGCACGAAAGGAGCCATGAAGAAGCGTGAGGTCACTTCAGGGGGGTTCTCGAGCCCCGACATCCAGGCCACGAAAATCGGAGTTCCTCCTGCGGTCGATGAAAAGTCGAATCGAACAGTGGAAGAGGAGGGAAACGGTCGCAGACCGTTCATCATAGATCTAGGAAATCTGTCGAGCATCCGTGTCAGACGATCCGATTCGGACGAGTTTACAGATAGCATAATCGCCGACCAGGGTGGACCGGTCGAAGAGGACGAGTTTGCAGATAGCATGATCGCCGACCAGGGTGGACCGGCCGAAGAGGGCGAGTACATGAAGTTGGACCGGGATCCAGCGATTCAGGAGTCCGCGGAGGATCCGGAGAACGTTCGGGAGGAGAGGAAGCTGGAGTCCGACGAGATCCTCGAAGGAGTGGAGCAGGATCGCGGAGGGATGCTCGGTGGCTGGTACCGTCGTCGATCATTCGCAGAACAAAGGTACTCGTCGAGCGAGGAGAACCAACAGCGACCCCGGCGGCATTTCCTCCCAGCGCCCGTGTTCCCCGGGAAGTAGCGCTTGAACAAAATTGAACGACAATCGACGATTGTTTCTGAATAAAGGAATTGGCACAAAACGATTGAGAACGACTCGTGTTTATTACAAGAAATTTATTTGGCTGGTCGGCCGCTAAAAAATCGTATCACAAACTCGGTTTGTCTATGTTGTGTGGGAATCAACGGTAGCTACATTAAATAGGAATCACTACGTTAAATAGTTCAATTGCTTTGGTTGATAGCTCGTCGATCTTAAGATTAACAACTTAATCGGTAGCTTAACGACTATATGCGTAATTACGGTAACTCAGGCACGCTTCGCTCATTCATACATGCTCGGAACAATATCGGAGTCGCCGGCGTTTCTATACGTTAATTTGTCGTCCGGATGGGACGCTATTCTGTTCTCGTCTACTCGAGGTTTCGACGAATTAGCAGCTTGGCTATTTATGCTCGACCACTAACAAAGCACTAAGTGGCACAGCCTTCTTCTGTAACAATCTGTCCTTTCGAATGACGACTCTCTTCTCAATGTTTCGGGATTTTTCGTGTGCTCCTTTCCTCGAGCGGTTTCCTATTTAATTTGGGCCAACAGGACCCAGCGAGTCCCAGCTTCTTCGGGGAATTAAGAAATTTTCTTTAGCTAGTTCTTTAGAGGAGCCGCTCTTCACGCCTAATGACGGTCCTAATGGAAGATAATCGTCGCCGAGGAAATGCAAATATGCCGGGGCCCAGGGCCACGCGTGTTTCTTTGGTCTCCAAAATCACTGTCCTTTCTCGCGAGGTTGTCAACGCCGCTTGACAGCCGGTTGTCATCGGTGAATCAGAATCGGTTCGCTCGGCGGTTTGCCTCTCTGACGCGCTCCCTGTACGCCAGCTGTTGCCTGTAGACGAACAGAGGTCGAAGGGCGTACGTTCCAGCCGCGGTCTCAAGGTCGTCTTCGCCAGCGTCCTCCGTGGCGCTGCGTTTCTCGATCGGGCCGACGTCGACATTGTCCTCGGGCTCGCTCAATCGGCTCACCAGAAGCCCGTAGATCATCGGAGACGATTCCTCTCCCGGTTTTAGCCCAGTCGGATCTTGCATCAGAACCGGAACTCCGACCAGGGTTTCCTGGCCGCTCGGAGTTCCCACCGGAAGCGCGACGCTGCAGCCGGCGAGCGCCAAGAAAACTGCGATGGCAATCTAAACAAAAATTAATTGGTTTCGTTAGTTCAAACTGCCGGGCGATGCTTTCTCGATAATGCTTTGTCCCTCCTGTTCTGGTAACCCGAGAATTTTCATCGGTTTGCAAATTTGGGGGGAACTTGGATGCAAGGATCTTTACATTTGGCTACCTTTTAGTTTGTTTCATATGTATGCAGAATATTTTGATAATTATTCAACGTGCATCGATTTACATGAACTGTTGTTACATGCAATTGCAATTCAATTCGAGCTTCAGCATTTCTCAATTTCATTTCGAGGGTCCACCCGAGGGTTGAAGAAGACCGTAATTGTCGAGCAGCCATGATCTCTCGGAAATCGAAACGGTTTGAGCCATTGTCGAGGCGATCTTACCATTTTGCTGTGTAGTTCGAAGCGTTCTTCCTCCCGAGTCCAAAGAATGATGCTGCCTCAGACTCCAAGTCTTCGGATGCGGTGTCTCGCGACTATGGTTGTCGACCGGGTTGGTGCCGGATGGTAGAGCCGAAGTGTCTCGAGTCTCGATGAATTTTCCAAGCGCAAGACGATAGATCCGCGAGTGGTAGATCCGTTGGGGACGATCTGTGGCGAGTTTATGCCCCTGGGAAGCATTCTTCGAGCATTTATACGAAACAATGACGTCAAACGGGAGCACGCTAATCGTACAGTGACGTATCGGGCCAGGTGATAACCGACCTGGTAAACTAGACAGACCGATGCGGCACCCGGCAAACGTGCATCCTTCCTGCGTTGCACCGGCCGCTTGTTTTCACCGCGGCGAAGACGAGTCCCGGGGTCCGGCGTTAGGGGCTGACGCAGTTCGTAAACGACGCGTCAGCTCCGCTAATCGAACACGCGGAACATGGCGACGGTGTTCGGTTTTTGTGAAAACATGAAAACGTTTAATGCGCACTTCGCGTGCTGTACAGCATCCATAAATAGTTCACAGCAGCTCGTCAGAATTCCTTTTTAAACTGCCTGTTGAACTGCCGACGGTGAATTTTCAGGGTGCTTTGTCCAGGATCTGGATCCTTGAACATCTCTGTTCAGTGCAGGATGATCTATCGAGTCTAGATTAGGTTTAAGATGCAGTTCTTGTACCTACAAGGCAGACAAAATACCTGAGACCGTCATCCCAACAAAATCCCTTCGGTCAAAATGGCCACGGTGGATTTTTAGGGTGGTTCGCCCAGGATCTGGACCCTTGAACATCTCTGTTCAGTGCAGGATGATCTACCGAGTCTAGATTAGGTTTAAGATGCAGTTCTTGTACCTACAAGGCAGACAAAATACCTGAGACCGTCATCCCAACAAAATCCCTTCGGTCAAAATGGCCAGGGTGGATTTTTAGGGTGGTTGGTCAGGATCCGGACCCCTGAACGTCTCTGATTCAATGCAGGATGATGAGTCTGGATTAGGTTGCACTTTCGTCAAAATACTTCATCGATTAAGGGCAGTAGGTATTTTTTTCGGTACATAGAAAGTAAGCCAACTTCATGATCACTTTCCTCGGGATCCACTGCAGCTATCGACTCTAAATTTTTGGAGCATGTAGTAGCATAGTATACGCGCTTTCTAGCCAAAGAAATGAACGCCCGGATTAGAAGCATTCAGTTGAATCGAATTCGAGGAAATGCATTCGAGTTTCTTCGAACAGGATTGCTAGGAAACTACAAATTCGTCATAGGAGTAGATTAAGACGTGCTTCTTAAACGATGATTGAATCTAGTATTCCGTTCCGACCGCCGTCCCGCCCCGACTTCCGGTGTATCGGTAGCGGATGATTCACTTGGTCGAAGTACGCAGAATCGGGGGCAGTTACGCAACCGTTTCGAAATGCGCATCCGAACGACTTTTCCCTTGAAGCCTGTTTGTTTATGTGCTCCGGCAAGTCACGCGTACACGACCGTGTCGGAAAACACGTAGCTTCTAGAGGTCATTTTCCGATTGCTGTTACGGTTAGTGTGCGGCCTCCGATCGCAGAGCTGAAAGCACTCCTTCGCGCGCAGCTGCATCGCTGGATCGCTCGTTTCTCGCTGGTTGATCCTCGAAAAACCGATTTTTCATTCCTATAACTCGACCGGCTGGACGATCCGCTGAAAATCATACTTTCCGCCAAATATTGGAAAAAGACATTTGGGACAATTCCCATTTTCCTAATCGAGCCTTCCGAAGCGCCACTAAAATTGCCATAAAACGATTTTAAAGAGGAAAAATTACTATTTCTTTGAAAATAAGCCCCCTTACCCCGCGTGTTGCATGAGGAAATGTTTATAGAAGATTGATCGAGAAGGCGCTTTCGTGATCTTCGAATCTCGGAAACGAGATAATGCCAGAACGCAATTAGATTTTCACCGCACGAAATATTAGCACGACTTTCGTAATCAGCAAAAGAAATTTTGAAATTTGTTACGCCATTGCCGCAGGACGTCTACATCCGCGAATCGATGTATCAGCAATCCTCAGTAATTTAATTAACGAAATTTCAATTGCAGGGTGCAGAATTAGTTCAACGATCCCGACGCGATGTTCTTGTCGGCGTACAGGGTGAGTGAATAACAATTGTCTAGCGAAACAACTTGTTATTTATTGACTTCAAAAACGCTTTCCACGAAACACATTCCGCTCTTCGATTATGCTTTTCTAGTTGAAAAGTCGCTGTCAATTCTCGAGACCGAGACACAAACGTATGAAAATGCTTTCCTCGAAATTCCGTGTAACTCGAGCTCGAAAATAAAATTTCACTTTCCGCGAATCTGCTTTATTGCAACTAAATCTGCAGACAAATTACAAATATACTACCGGCCCATCCTGTATGTAGCTTTCACTATGGGGAATCGAACGATGCCGATTTTAGCTGGACAAACACTTGAGATCAGTTTTGAAATCACGAATATTCCACAGTCCACGAAGACAAATAGTTAACATATTAAACGCTGTGGCGGTTCCCAACGCTTTCTGCCGTATCTCTACGCCGTGAATTAAATAAAACCATTTCTTGATTCCAGATCGCGCAAAGTGGTTCGCGAGGATTGTGAACACTGTTCGAAAAAATGGACAGAGCCTGTTGGTTTTCGATAACAATAGCTTCCACGCCCCTGTAAAACGATTTCCGGTTGAAGTCGCGAAACAACGAGTCGCTCCGGCAAACAATTGTCACCGACCCTACGACCCCGGAAGACGAAAGGGATGAAGATCGAAGAGATCGGGGAAAGGATCGCCTCGCGAATGAACGTCTCGCTGGTCGCCGTAGGACCGTCGAATATGAAACCTCGTTGTACCAAACAAATCGATTTATTTCCTCCAGTTATGCATGTTCATTGGTGTCTTGAATAAATAGCTTCGTTAGCTTGTGTAAAAACCTCTCGAAAATAATGAACGGCCTCCGGCCGCTGTCAATTGTATTTTTTGTTCAAGATTCAAGTGTGTCGGTGTGCGTGGGCGTGTACGTGTCTGTGTGTGTGAGAGAGATATGCTGTCCACGTGTTTGTCTGTCTTTGTTTTTCTTTTCTAGGGCACTTAAATCGCGATCTCGGTTCGTTCTTAGGGTATTTAGATCGCAGGCTCGGCCTCCTCGTGCACGGAATCGCTGGTTTCGGTAGTATCGCTTTTAGATCTGAAAGAAATCACCAGATTGAGGGCATTTCGAGGCTGCAGGGAAGACAAGTACGAGTAATTAACAAAAGCGCAAGACAGACGTTAGTTCGGTAGGTGAGAAAACTGTTAGGAGACAGTGTACACTCGAGTGTTAGTATCGCAAGGCAGCTATGGCAACCACGGAACTTCTTTCGTCAACCATTTTCAGATCTCGACGGACGTGTCAAGCCATTTTTCATTCTCGGCGGAAGCAATTAGGGCTTCTGAAAACTTCTCTGAAAATTTTATACCGTTTCCAATGCGAATAAGAAATCCCCGAAAAATCCAATTAAAATATTATTAGAATTTCTCTGAAAACAGTTCTTCTAAAGTTAATTTAAACTTGAAAATTCCCTAAGATTCAAGCTAAGATTCTGATAATATTTTAATTTTTCTGCGACTTTCCTGCTGGAAATTATTACACGATGGACCGGTAAATTCTCATGTTAACAATTCTACCGGAAAAGTAGGAGAAAACTGTTCCAAGAGATCATGTCATGGTTGCCATAGTTGCCTTTCTCGGGAGCGGATCGTTGGTCGAACTCATACCGATCTTCCCGGAGGGGATTGTTAGGTGAAAATAGGGGTTCGGTGCTGACCGACGAGCTTCGGGCTTGCAATCGATACAGAAGAAACGGAGCGCAGCAATCGTCGCACAGGTCGAACGAGATAACATTTCCATAATTATTCGCCGACGTAAGTCCGAATAAACTGTACATTAACAACAAAACGATTCTCGAATTTGTCGACGAAGTGTTGCGCGCGAAGGGACCGGACACCGAGGTCAAGGGGTCAAGACACCGAGAACGAGACTTTCCAACGAGCGAAAACTATAATTCAGACATCGATAAGAAAAGTGACATAACCGGAAATATTTACAAAAACAAATTATGATAATAAACATACAAATCGTTGGTGTACCCTGTAACAACAAATTATTTTACATTTCCAAGTAGGTTATATACAATAAAAAGAATTGGAAATTTCAGGGTAATTTTCGAATAGCTCTCCTGTAAAATTTCCTCTTTTCCTTTTGACTTATGTCACCTTCTTTACGAACGAACGATATATTCAACAATCTTCTTCGCCCGCAACAATTTCGCACGGTTTCTCATTGTTTCACATTCCGAAACCCGTCGCTCGGTCGCGGTTAACAAGAAGGCGGGGGGTTGGTGGTGGAATAAAAAAAGTTGGAAAGTACGAAAAAATCCTTTCCTGTATTGATCAATCTAATATGCAATTGGGGGACCTCGTCTACGAGTCTCTCTCTCTCTTTCTCTCTCTCTCTCTCTCTCGCTACATGGGAGTAAAAAAAGAATACGCGTCGTGAGAGGCGCCATGACGGTTCTTTTTGTCGCCGCTCGTTACTTATTATTTCGTTTTGTTCTAGTTTCTCGTGTTTTTTTTCGGTTTTCTTTTCTTTCTTTTTTTCTCATCGTCGACGCGAACAACAATTTATTGCATGCAATACCTCCGTCATGCGGTCCAAGTAACTCGTTTGCTCGACTCTAATCCGTACTGGACGGGCGCGTGTAAAGAAGCGAAGTGACGTGTGGATCAATTTTCATTCTGCTGCAAATTTTGTTACTTTTCCAAGGGGGTTTCCTATTATTGTTTCTTTTTTTTTTCGTATAGTTCGTTTTCTGGTGTTTGTCTATTGTCTATCGTGCTCTGTCGTCGAGCAACGTTTTTTTTTTTAGAGTCTCGGATTTTGTTCGGCAGAAGATTCTTCGTTCCCGGTGAGCAATTTCGCTTCTCATTTCACTTCTTTCGCCCCTCCTCTATAGTTCTATATCGTTATACTCAAATCTCTCTCTCTCTCTTTCTCTCCCTCTCTCTCGCTCGTTCGTGTCACTTTTACATTAAAATACCACTCAATTATAGTTCTACAACGATACATCGTAAATATAGTTAACGTCGAGTCGCAGGATGCAACAGGCATCAGGGAGAAGTAACTTCCTACCGTTGTCCATTTTCTTGGTCTCGAGGACCAAGTCGATCGAGCAAAACGCCCTCGATCCTCCTAATTTAATAGTCTCGCCGTACTTTCCCTTCCCCTTTCTCTCATTTCCACGAGCGCAACTCGATCCTTAAGTTTAATCTGACCGCCAAGCCGTCGGTCGAACCGCGAGGGATCGATTCTATCCGAGGATCGCTCCTTCTCGATCCTGTTCGACGTTCGTTCCTACCGCGGAGTTCACGGTTGGTTGCGAAATATAGATTTCGAAACTGCAGGTAGAAACTTAACGCTTTATCGACCGGAAGCCTGTTCCATAGGCTTTCCAATGACTGTGCTGCACCGAATGGAAGCTAAGAAATTCTCTTTCACGAAATAATCTGAAACGAAATCATTCGATTACATTATCGGGGGTAAATTTTTTTAATTCGATAGAAGATCCTCAGCCGTGGGACTTCCAACAATTATGGAACAATCGCCGGTAACCCTAGGTAAAATTTTGTGAACCTCTCATCGGAAGAAATTTGGTAAACCGTTTTATTTGGTAATTATTCAGTTTTAAATTTCTACCTCAGTCCGCGAGCTACCTTTTTTGTACACCTTAATTCGCTATCGATAATACCCTCGAATTTCTCCCTTCCTACGCATAGTAGAACTTAATTTTTTTTTCTTTTCAAGAAACTCCCTAAATATTCGTCGTATCAAAATTAATTATTATTTAAATTCGTGTCAACGAAACGTGTCGTCAAGCGTGCTCCTAAATTCTCGGTGGCCTCGCCATCAGTCTTATCGTTCTACTAAACTACAATGTCCGTTTAGCGTCTTAAAAAGAGTAGTCTCACTTCCGTGATAATAGTTCGGCCGATCTCCGGTCGGCCTTGTTAAGGGGCGGAGCGAACGGCCGCCATCGTCACCGGAAACCGCGTGCGAATCCCTGTTGCACACCTCGTGGTCCGATCCGGTCTTGGCAATCAGGCGATAATAGATTTACTGGAACGATTATCTATTTATATATTGTCGGATAATAAAGGATTCACTTGCTCGGTGTGTGTCTACGCTCTTCCACAAGGTCAAGGGGTTGCGTATAGTTATATAGTTACAGTATAGTAATCGTTTAATGCTACTAACGGTCGTATTTTTTCACTGCGGTTCCCTTTTCTTCCCTTTCTCTCTCTCTCTCTCTTTCTTTTTCTCTATTTCTTCCGTTTTGCTTTCGTACGTGTAGGCACTTAACTATGTTTCTGCGGTTCCATGTGATTAGAACGTTAATGTCTATTGACACGACGGTCAGATTATCGGGTGCGGAATAAAAAGAGAACATAAAATGCGTACAAAAGCCTCCCCCTCTTCGTCGTATGATTTTTGGTTCCTCGAGCACGATCGTCCGATTTCGAACGAGTTTTCAACATTTCGATTTCCCGAAATCTTACGATCGATGCTGTTAGCACTTTTTCATCTCCTTCTTCTTCTTCTTCCTCCTCCTCCTCCTCCCCTTCCTCTTCGCCCTTCACTCTCGCATCCCTTTCGCGTTCATTCTCTACTTTCACGCACGCTCCCTTTCTCTCCCTCTCTGTCTTTACGCCTCCCTGCGCGTGCACGTGCTTTTCAGAATATTTTTAAGAATTTCTCAATAGCATTTCGGGTCAAAGCTGTGACAAAAATGATTTTCTCGCTAATGCGAGATCGCACCTCCCAACTGCGACTGCGGTGGTCTGTTCGCAATTCGTTGCAAAAATGGGACAGTTGATCCGACGTCTACTGGGCATCGTCATCGATCTTTAATGAGCAAGCATACGAGTCCTAGCACGTGTAGTATACCTTCAGAAATTATTGTGAATCTTAGATACGTCGATAATTCAGATTGCTTCGCTCGCTTGTCCCTTCGAAACGTTTAAATGCCCGTTTCCGTCTCTCCGGCACGTGCACGCGCTCCCGAGAGCATTATATCGGATTCTTTTTTTGGAACTTTCAATTAGCACCGTGTCTTTCGTGGATTCTTTCGTTTCTCGCACTCTGTCGTCCTGTCTCTCCCTCTCATTCGCACTGTTCCGGAAGCTTCCCGCGATCAACGACTACAGGAGGATCAGGGTGAACGTTCAGGGAGACGTTCAACCTGTTTCGTTCTGAACAGTCGCGCGAACAACAACGAAGACCCCGCCTCCGAATTCTGTCGGCTAATTGGCTCGACGCACAGCAGTTCGGACAATCATAGCGACAGGTATTCGATTAAATCGAACGCTCGGTTCTCTAATTATGCACTCGGAAAATTGCTGGATCCCGATTTTTCCGAGATAGACCAGCGAAACAAAACTCGGGCGAAGTTGCGATCAATTTCGGCGACGAAACCCGTTCAAGATGACCGAACGAGTATTTCTGAATTCTATTTGCATCTGTACAAGGTAGTAACGCCAGAACCGATAAGGCAACAACAAACAGTGCATAACAACGGCACGAATCGAATTCACGTTTCGAACCACTGTGCGACGATCGGTGTTCCCCGGTTGCCGGCATCAGAAGCTTCTGGATGCGAGCGATCTCTTTTTGGAAAGCAAACCGTTCTCCGATCGTTATTGGAAAACGCTGAATTTGCCGATTTCTCTGAAATCGTGGCAGATTGTATGTTCGGTGTTACGTAGCATGCGAACTATAATACTGTGTAAACTGTTTTCGATAGAGAAGTCTATGGAAAACCTTGCCGGGTCGTCGACTCTTCAGAAATGATGCTTTGGCTCCGTCGAGAAGAAGCGGGAGCAACGAGGCCACGCCCACACAGAGGGGAACGAGACCAGTCTCGTCAGATCAAGACTTGTTCCCCCACTCTAACTTCCCCTTCTACGTATCCCCCACGCTTCCGGTCACGTGACGCATTCCGTGTCTGTCGCGCATACTCCGGTACCGGCAGGGAGAGGGTAACTTTTTCCCCTCGATTCCTGCTCCCTCCCCTCATCCGGCGGCAGCGGGCCCAGAGAAGAGAACCGCGAACAAAGGCTCAAAGTGGAGCCAAGGTTCAGGCAACCTTGGCTACAGCCCGACCCAAGGTCCTGGAAGAACATGGCCGGGCCGAGGACCAGATTGCGCGCCAACGGAAGGAGTCTTCGAAGACCGTATGCACGTGATGCACGAGCGACTAGAAAGACTTGCGAAGACCCTCGAGCACGTCGACATGGACTTTTTAAGCTCCTCGAGAAAGAGACGGGCCACTGCAAGAGGAATACCGTAATAGCTGCGAAGACATACTGATCTTCCTCAGAAGTCTCAAAATGCTCTAATATTGAACACGATAATACTGACGTGATTTGCCCAAAAGTCTGAAAATGTACCAATCTTTGAAGCAGTTGTAATTAACGTTGATCCTGGCATTTTAAAATGATTTCGAAATGTGGTTCGTCACGAATACTCGCTGCACAGCGATGAACCAATTTAGACGCAGAAGGGTGGATCAGAAATTTTCCGGAAAGACGCAGCTCGCGTACAGAAGCTTCCGATTTTGGGGTGCGCCCTTTGAAACGGAGGCTCGCACGCGTTGTCCCCCGTCTCGTTGATTGTTCGATGTACCGTGTCGGTTCAAGTTTGCAAAACGCGGCTGCTCCGATCGCACACGTCGAATTGTCTGAACACGCTCTAGGCAGAAAATCAGGTAACGAGATAACGGTGCACACACAACGACAGAATACTGTATTAACTTCGAACATACGTAACATCGCTTTCGGCGGGACATCGGCGTGTCCCTGAGGCAGGCACAGGCAGAGATTGCCCCGTGAAACGACGCCTCGGCACCGTCGAGAAGCGGGAGCAACGAGGCCACGCCCACGCAGAGGTGGACGAGACCAGTGTCGCCAGATCAGGACTTGTGCCCCCACTCTAACTTCCCCCGCGCTATTCCAACACGTCGTCGCGCTTTACTGGCAGAAAGGGGGTAACTTTTTCCCCCTCGATTCGTGCTCCCTCCCCTAATCCGGCGACACCGAACAAGGCAGATACCGTGGACAGATAAGAAGACGGCAAAGAATATTTTTGCGCTATTCTACCAGCGATCCCCTCGTCCGTGTCTTCCTCGCCGTCGTTATTCGCCCCGCTGCTCCCTGGGGCAATCCGGAGCGCTCGCTGCCCCATGCCTGCTTCGAAGTATGATCGGTGAATCGCGCCGCGAATGATCGACGCGGCCGTGAATGCCAGCTTACCCGAGAATCTCGTTTCTCTTCTCTCACTTTTCGCTTTTCTGTTTTTCGTTTTTTTCTGTGTTTGTTTTTAGCAAAGATCGTATTCCAACCTAGAGCTAGCAACGTACAAAAGTACAAAATACACTTGCGGTTCGTGCCGCGGCGTCTCCGCGCGAACCGCATCCCCCCTTTTACCCTTCCCTCGAGGTTTTGTTCCGTTGGTAACACGACCCGACGAGAATCTACTACCTGCGAGCTTAGTAATCGCGACTCACAGAACAGCTCAGCTTAATAATACAGGCTTAACACGATACTTGCTTTTCTTTTTTTTTTCTTCCTTAACCTGATCGCCTCTAAAAGCAATTAGACGTATTCAGTCTTTCTGCGATGCCCAATGACTTTGTATTCCCATTGAGCAAATCGGTCGGAAATAGTACTTTAGAAGAATGTTTCTTTTCGTCTCATCATACAACCGCTTCCACCCTCCCCCCCCCTATTTATCTCTACCTAGCGCGAAGGTGAGGTTTTCCAAGTTGTTTGTGTAGAAAAATGCCTTTAAAAATGTGTTAAAAGTGTATAAAATTAAGCTCACTAATCGCGATCATGAAACAGATACTGTCAACTTGTTTTCCTGACTCAATTAGCCCCTGGTATTAACTGTTTGCACCCATCTACAGAGTATCCAGACGGCACCGGGCTCTGTCGAAACAATTGTCGAAGAGCTTTGTAATTTTATGTCTGCGAGGAAGTTCCTACGAATCGTCACAATAACCAGTTTTTGTAATTTAGTTGGATTGCACGGTTGTTGTACTTCGATTCGACCGGATGTCGTTCCGATATCTATTACCGTATCGATACAGAACAGTCCCAGAAACTGATTAAGATCAACGGAGGCGTTCAACTGTTTTGCATGCCTACTCATGCGCTGTACAAAATGTGTTTGTTAGCTTTCTAACATGTTTGGCACCCACTGCGTTACAACATTAAAAACGTAAGCGACACGCGCGGATCGCGCATGAATTGCGTGACGAGCACCTTGCGAGCCCATTAGTTGGAACATTTTCGTCTCCTCGGTCGACGCTAATTACTGTAATGAAATTCGCGACTAATGTCTCCTCTGTATATACCAGGAATGCGTTCTAGGGTTCTCTTTCCATCATATTCATGATCTCATGAGCTTCTTTGTGAAATTCTGCGAAACGTTACCAAGTACACAATCGAAGGCACAAGTTGCCAGTTAACAGAATACCTCGGTGGCCGGCGTTCCTTCAAGGAAGAGAGAAAGTCAAAAGTGTACCTCTTTACTCACAGCCCCAGGAACAAGTGTTGAATGAAAGTCGCGATAATTTGAAAGAAAACAGCGTATTCCACGTAGAGAATGGGCCATGGTATGTCATAGGTACGGCTTATGCTAATTCTAGTATAATATCTGTTCTTTGCGAATATTCTAATAGAAGAATGGATTCTACTTTGTCGGGCAAGTTACTTAAAACATTCATCGTGTGTACTATAGTTAGAATCGTTAACATTTCTCTACGTCTATCACGAATATATTCATTAGAATCTAGCGAAGTAATCGGGTGCTTGTAAACTCTAAGCGAATGATTCTGGTACCCTGGACAATTACTGACAATAGATCTAATTTATTTGGAAACCGTTGAGAAATCAAAGAGACTCCGCTCGTTTGCCTTCAAACTGGATCGTTAAGACTTCGAATAATTGTTTGCGAAGCGATTAATTAAATAATGGGAACTAAATCTATGCTTGATAAAGTAATACTTGTTTACGTCTCTGTATTAGAAAGTAAATAATTATGTTTGCCGATTGAAACGTCGTGCACCCACTTCGTATAATATGTATGTCATATATATATATATGAAAGCCTACGGTTATTACGACGTACGAGTAAGAAGGCATTGACTCATCGCTTCTTTTAGACCCTTACGAAGATTTTTCTTTTTCCTCTTAAAGCACCAGGTGCAAATGATAGACTTATTCACGATTTACAATACCGAACGAAATGTTTGACTCAATGCACCTCCTATTCCTCCATCATAATTGGAAAACACGAGCACGAAATAGTCTACTCACTTCAAGAACTTCAACTTTCAAGGGAACCTAATTAAAAGAATCTTTAAAAGAATGTATACCGTCTAATATTCTACGTACTCGTCGAGTAAATCACAATATAAAAATACAAATTGAAGATCTCCCCCTTCTCCTTTTGTCATCAACCTTTCAATATCTTTTTCTCGTTAGCATCTTAGACGTGCAACAACATCCTTTACAAACGCACTTCCTTAGAATAAGTTACTTCTTTCCCAACTTTTCAAACTTTTGCTCGGATATACCGTTCTCTCTCCGGATCTGTTACTCGGATGAATTTACTGTCTGTTACCGGCTGTAACACGTTCTCGGACTATTCTTTTGGTGCTTTCAATTATGTAATACCGAATGCTTCTCCCTGATTGATTCCTTTCTCACGACGACAAGCAATGACATGTGCAATTTATAATGCTGTTTAAATATCTCGTGGTGAAAGTAACTATTCTTGAATGTGCGAATCTCCTAGTATCACTTACAGCTCAAAGATCTATGTACACGCGCGACACGGAAACAATTCGATCCTAACCACGCATGTACAAGTAGCCACAGATTGCTAGAATACCCCCACCAACAATTGCGGCACCTATGCCTATTGAAAGGGGCTTAAATAATGACCTCTTGAGCTTTTGCCATTCTTCTGTCTCCTTTTGTCGACGCTTGATCTCCCGTACGTATGCTGCCAAACGTTCCTTCTTTTCTTTGTGACGCAGACGACGCTGACGTACTTCGTTTTTCCTATTGAAACCAAATAAACGGATCGTTAAGAAATTCGCCGTGTCAACGCACAACGTATTATCCCTCCATCTGCATACTGGGTCGTTTTCACTTCATGCTGTTTTTGTTTTCACTGGATTTTCTGCCGGTTCGTATTCGACCAAGGCCGTGATTGGTTTGAATGTACCTTATTTTTCGACTTTCGTGGATCACAAACAATTCGGATGGAAAACAACGTCAGTAATAAAACTGCAGGAGGAGGATTAAAAATCATTCGCAGCAACTTACGTATCTGGACTGGACGGAGGACTACTTGTCTGTAAAGAGTTTTCACCGTCGCTGGTAGTTTCATTAGGCACTGCAACACCATCGGAATTGTTCTCGTGTACGTTATTCGTGATTACTGTCGAATTTGCAGACGACACAGTTGTAGATGTTTCCGTTTGAATTGGTGGCTCGCTGGGCAATGGTTTATCGGGAGGTCCACCTAATTCATCTACCGTTACATGTGGAAGAAGTTACTTCTTGTTATACGCTTTGCGTTTATTATTAAGGAGCTATTCCCATTTGGAAGAGTCAACAAACGCCATCTCTGTATTAAAGTGAAACCAATGTCTGTGACACGTTTTCGCATCATTTAAAGAAAGTTGAAATTTTTACTTCGTTACAGTCCGCACGATAACTGGCACTTGAATAGCCATGTTTCTCAACTCATGGGTCGTGCATTCTTGAAAATGTTCGTGTTCTTAGGTCTATTAATTCTTGATTTAATCTTAATCTAAAAAGTTACCGAAAACTGACTTTTCCAAATGAGAACGCTCCCTTAATTAATTGTTCTTACCGTTCCTTGTCGTTGCGTTTGAAGTCATGTCCGGCATCATGCTACGTGTTAACGATTCACCTCTTGGAGGAGGCAAAGGAGGCGGCTCGTCATCTTCTTCTTCTTCTTCGGTCGAAGAATGACTAATATTATTAACTACGTCGTAATGATTCGTGACTACCTCGTTATCAACATTCTGTAAACATTGTATGTGTTAGTGTAAGTCAAAATTGCGTCATGACACAGTAGTACAGTTTTATCAGAATTCATATAAAATCAACAATTAATTTGTTGAAGATGTAACAACATCTTTTCCACAACATGTGTGTATTTCGAAATCAATGGAAAAGATCTTGTAGGTATTTCAATTGAAACACTCGAGAACACCAATAACACTGCACCACTGTGAATTGGTATTAGTTACCACGTTATTCGATGGCAATTGTTTTGCTCCTTCGATGATAGCAGCATATGAAAATCTTAATTGGTCTGGCATTTGAATTAAACCCATTCGGGATCTTCGCATTTCGATCAACACATCTCTAACATTTACAGAATTCAATCCTTTTTCTTCGATCTGCAATCCAATTAAAAGTAAGACCTATCTTCCTAGATTTTAATGTACGCTTTATTACCATTTCTATGTACTCTTTAATAATACTTACCAAGACAAGGCATGTGTCAACTAAACAAAATGTTCCCGACCTTCCAATACCAGCAGAACAATGCACAACCGGGGGCCCAACATTTTGATCTAATGCTCCCGACTGCCTGACATTGGTCAAAAAACGAAGAAAGGCTGTTGGACTCTGTGGCACGCCAAAATCTGGCCAAGTGGTATAGTGAAAGTGTAGTATTTCCCTAGTTTCTTTTGATTCCAAATCTGTTAATCTATACAAAAGACCGGTGTTAAATTCCTTTATACTACGGACTAAAGATATCACAATTCAACAAATTCAATTTCTCGTACTTTAATATTCTAGTTGTGTAATCCGATGATTCTGTTTTACTGACATATTCTACTTTTATACCGACATCAGTAAATGTCATAGCATCGTCCGATGAATCACCAAGAGGCCAATACTGATAACACTTAACTTGATTCTTCTCGATTGTTTTATTTAACATTAACACCGCCTTAGAGGCTTGTTCCCATACCATTAACCAGAAATGACCGGCCGTGTTCTCCAATGGTCCTTGAGTAAGAATATATTGTCTATGGGCATCGTTAACCTGTAATAACAACATCTCGCTTGTTTATTCCATTCTTCAAAATTAGAATTCTATTCAATGTCATAATATTTACCTGGATAAGGTTGGCATTGATGTAATCGCATACCCCCTTCTTGAGGACAATTCTGCTATGATCGTACGGAGCAACGTCTCTATAACGGTTCAGATTTTTGTTCTGCGGTTTCTTCGATTCGTTGCACGTGTACGTAAAATTACAGCAGTTACGTATGTGCTGTAAAAAAATACAAAAAATAAAAATTTGACTTCTCCAACTGCCTCTGGAAGTATTTTCCAGACGAATAACTCTCGTGCTTAGCGTACAGCAAACAAACGGTGTATACGCTTACGTGTATACACATATACACGTTGAACGAGAATAGATCTACTAAACGTGTACCTGGAATTTATATCGCGAACCACAACATTCATCCTTGACAATAGCAACACAATACACAGTCTATGCGGCACTTAACGTTTTCCTGCGAACGCGACGTTCCCCGTACACGAAACGATACCCACGATTTAAAACAATCCAGGCATTGTAATAAATATATCCAGGAAAGGAAGAGCGCGCGCGCGGCCGCGCTTCGGTGCGATAAAGAAATAAACACGACCGTTGAATTCCGGCTGGCTCGTTATCTATCGAATCGAATTGCATGGTAGTGCGTTAAATCAAATCCGTTCGCAGAACATAAATTGATTGAATAGGCTGCCGGTGTCGGGAGTCACAAAGGAAATAGAACTGGTAAACGGCGGTCGGTCGCATCCGATGTGAATCGAATCCGCGACAAGTAAACATTTCGCGCGTTACACCCATTTTCCAAGTGCGGGGAATAATCGTCGAAGAATCGGTCGACGGGAAACATTCGATTCGGCGAACAGTAGTCGAAATATATTTTTTTCGTTGGGCACGTACGGCGGGCCGACTGGCGAGCCGTGTGTCAGCGAAAAGCAATTCGACGTAGTCGCGTGTTCTCGCGTGAAACAGGCTGACACATCGGCGACAGAGAGAACGATTCGGTTTCTTTCTCGCGGTAACCGGAAGGAACGACAGAAAAAGCGGAAGGGGAGAGAGGAGGGGAGGACGGATGATCTCTTTACCTGATAGAGAATCGGCCAGGCTGCTTTAGAGTTGACCTCGAGGTACTCGGTCTCGACGTTGCTGATCCCTTGGTCGCGCGTCCCTTGGCTGGTCATTCTGTCGGCTCGTTCGCGGCACGGTCCCTTCGGTGGTCGAAAACTGCAAAACGAGGCGAGACACGCGAAGAGGCTGGGCCCCGGTCGCGCACGATCTCGCGCTCACTCTCTTCTCTCTCTCTCTCCCTCTGTCTCCGGGAAAAAGGCGTCTCAGGCACCGAGCGGTGCCATGCGTGACGCGGATTCTCGCGAAGGACAGCCTCCGCGGAACAAGAGACGAAAACGCGCAACCACCGCGGCTCTCCCGTGCGTAAGTACGTGTACGTGTTACACCTCCCGTTCTCCGCCGTGTACACTGCACCCACTCGCGGATTCTACCGAAACCACCACCGATCCCGTTCACCGCCGCTGCCACCGCGAAACACGAGTCAACGTGCTGACATCTTCGGGTAACCAGAGTTTCTTTCCCTCCCTTCTTTCTCTTTCTTCGTCCCGTTTGCCGCCGAGTGAGATCCGGCCGACGATCGCCGCCATACTGTATAGGTGTTTCTACGCAACGCGCACGCGCGCCCCGAAGCGCCAAACGAGACGCTGTCCCACGTATTTTGAAACGACTTACGGACATCGTACTTTGATCAACTTTTATCGCAAAATTTAGTGGCGACTGCACTTCCAACATCGACAATCAACGGTCGAGAACTTCTCGATAAATCTCGATCTCGTTGACAATCCCACAAATTTTTGAAGTTTGTACGTATAGCGTGATAGCTTCTTGCGAGATTGTTATTTAGAAAAAAATCGAGTTTCTTTTACAAAAACCGATTATTAGACTTCCGTACGGTTAAATGAGTCTTCTAATTTGAACGTTACCGAAGCTATTTTCGTTTACAGAGAAGGTTCGATGTCACGGTTATTTACGCGTATTTTCCAAAGCAATAAAGTAACAATGATTCACGCTTCAAATAATGCGTCGAGCGGCATTTTATGAAATTCCTTCGTAGTATAGACATTGTAACTGTGTATATGAATAGGCGGTTATATGATTAATACCTTCGAGAGAACAAAGAAAGTGAGTCATAAGGTGCATGGGAGATCACAAACGCGTACTTTTTTTTATTATAATACTGATGGTTACATTGTAAAGCTACTTCTACAGCGTAGAATTATATAAAAATATACAAAATATATAATAATTTAAATATGGAATTATTAATACAATCGACATAGAGCGAGTATTGACATTTACGTGAAGGTGTGAGAATTACTTTTTCATCTTTTTCGAAGACCTTTCAACGTTTTTTTCTGTATTTTCACTGCTATGGTCAACGTCGGTATTTGTGTTTTTTCTTTTAGCTGACTCTGCAGTCCCCTTTCTCAGCCATGAAGCCATAAATGTGTTAGGGTTACTTTTTTTCTCTTCTCTGTGCGTAATAGAATTAGTAAATCAATAGTCTGGTATGTCACTTCACAGGATTAACAGTTTATAATTCCATCAGTGAAGCATTAATTGCACAGTATTATAAAAGCATATACATACCCAACCTTTATCTCTTTTCTACAATCTTTATTTTTATTTGTCACATTGTTTACAAGAGTTGATACTGTATGCCAACTTAAGTCACCTTCTGATATTGTTAATTTGCGTAATTTGCCAACAGCTTCAGCTAATGATAGCTCCTCGTTCAACCAAACCTGAAAACATCAAATAGATTGTAGAAATGTTTTATGTAATTAATCTTCATGCAGGAATACTGTTTACTCTAAAAAGAGTCTCTTAAAATACAGACATATCACATTCATGATAACTGACTCAATTGCTTACACGCATATCATCTTCTGTCTTTAAAAACACAGGTATACGATGGTGTAACCACGAAAAGACATCATTAGACTCTGTTGTAACTATTGTACAACTGTATATTGTTTTACCCTAAAACACAATATTGTCAATTTCTATATCAGGCCATGCGAACCGAATAATTTTAAGAAGCAACATCTACCTCCCCAGTTTTGAATTTACCAAATATTCCTGCCATTTTCAAAACATTGACTCCCTCCCAACCATCTATCTCTGACCACTGGTCCTTCCATGTTGTGGGATCATCTACTTTAATTCCGTCTCTCTGAGCAGCATAAATGTAGTATGGCTGCTTAGGCTTGTTCTTTGTCTTTTCTCCTTTCCATTCATAATAACCTTCGCAAACTACAATGCATCTTTGTCCTCGACTGAGCGACGGTGCATACAATTTAGAATTTTGAAGGTTCTCCAGGCGAGCATTATGCGTTGATAAGGAATGCTTCCTGTAATCACCCTGACAAATTTACATGTAACGATTAAAATATCTTTCTTGTTTACAAATTAACAAGTATTATAAAAAGACAGGCTATATAACGCATTGTTATCTCGTGTTGCGATATGATAACCGTTCTATGTGTTCACGTCTGTCGAACGCTTTTTGCGTCAATGCGTTTGTTTACGGTTTAAACGAAACCACGTGAGCGCGCCACCACCGGGCATGCGTTTAGCCTAACCTTGTTTGTATACACTGACCTCGTGCCAGGGCGGAATCATGCTCCACATCATAGCGCAAAGTACCATTTCGTCTTTTTGTCCGAAATGTGATCCTGCGACGAGACACGGCAAAACGTCCTTCGGTCCGATATTATACGATGGTACGTATTCGACGTCACTCTTGGTCCAGGATGTGACACGTCGTTTGCCGGTGCCATCCTTATAGTCACAAGCTCGGCCCACATTATCCGGATCCAGAGAACTATAAAACGATTGTTAAATTTTCATTGCCGCTTGTAAAGTTCGCGTGTCATTACTTAGTTACTGAAATTACGTGACATAATTACTCACCAAGCTGCTCGACCACACATGTTTCTCGCGCCACGGAAACGCTCCAATAAAACAGCTCCACCTACGTTGCGTCTGACATGGCGGGAATTTATGAATACAAACTTGAGGGGGCCGGCATGCATTTGACCTTGACTGTCACGCTATGTTACGCTGTGCCTCTGTTTCTAGACATTTTACGTCTTAAATAAGTATTCAATTAAAAATGCATACCACCGTGTTTGTACATGTCTTAGCTACGTCTGTATAGAGCCTTTTTTTCGATACGAACACTAAATCTCTCGAAATTAAGAGAATCAGCGGCAGCCATCTTGTGACGTCGTACTTGCTTCAGAATTCGAATCTTCTGCCGAATATTACAAATTACTCCACGATGAGGTAGAAATTCGCAATTTGTGCTCCATACAGATGTAGATTGGACTTTTAGGAAACACAATTGACCACTTCTAAACTGCTCATTGTAATATTGAACCGGCAGTTTGTGTAGATTTTGACCCTTGCATACGTGTATGGATTTCAAACCATGCCGGGTGCATCCTCAAATGCAACCAATGGAAAGCGTCTTCAGGAGTGATCAATGAGAAAGAGCGGCCGCGGCTTTAAGAATTAAATTCCATCTGCTTCCGTGGAACATAACTCGGGTCGCGCATGAGCACTGAAAAATTGCTTCTGAAAATACATCGGAGTTTCGCATCTGGTCAAATAATCTATACGTAGTTCGTATAATGATAATAATAAGTTTTAGTAAAAGCAAAGTACATACATATATACAAGTCGTTAGCTCTATCTGTCAAGTTGACAGTGAAAGTATGTTGTACTCGTGTTCTTTAAAATATTAGGACCGATATGTCTTTCAACATATTTGAAAGTGGCAATAATGTCTGTTGAAGAAATATGATGCTTGCATATCGCTTATCCCATTGCAAATCTTATTTCGAAGTTGTTCAAGTTTCTTCTAGCTGTAATCGTTAACCATAAATTTACATTTTAACCCAGTGTCTTCCATCATGACTTCGTAGTAAGTGTTTTCGTAAAATAATTGTTATCTAGAAAAAAAAAATGTTTGACACTTTGGTATCGTGGTGCCTGTAATTTATGCGACACATAATCGCTTATCGCGCGTATCGTAGATGACTCGCGCCTACCTACGCATTTAAACGACTATGTGACTGCATTATGTGTTTGTTCACTTCCATATTTTTCAGAAGTAAAAATATCTATTAAAAACTAATCGAAATATACATGTAATCATTAGTAACAGGAACGTACCAGGTGTATCAGGAAACGGTTTCAATTGCTGGACACAAAGGACCAATATGCACGACGATTCTGCCATCACGAAAATGCAACACCAGTTTTGGGTGACAAAGCAGACGCTGTCCCGAAAGTTAGGGAAGAAGGAAGATGACTGCATAGTGGCGTCTGACGCAGAGCTAGATGCTAAGTTGGAATTGTTTCGTAGTATACAAGAATCTTGCTCTTATTTGCAAAGAGTCATTGACAAATATCAAGAAAGATTATGCAGTGAGTATAAATAAAAAACAGACATGATACTTATGAGATATGTATACTGGATACAGACAGTATGTTAATTTGTATTATTTTTCATAGATCTTGCACAAGAAGAGAACGCGATGGGAAGGTTCCTCAAAGATGCTGGTAAACAAGATAAAACGAGAGCTGGCAAAATGATGTCAGCAGTTGGAAAATCATTGTCTTATTCGAGTCAACAAAGACTTGCTCTAAGAGCTCCATTAGGTCGATTGTATCAAGAAGTAGAAACTTTTAGACAGAGAGCTATCGAAGACACATTGCAGAACGTTCAAGCAATGGAAAAAGCTCGTACAGAGTACAGAGCAGCACTGTTGTGGATGAAAAATGTTTCTCAGGAATTAGATCCAGATACAACAAAACAATTGGAAAAGTTTCGCAAAGTACAAACACGTGTCAGATTGTATGTACTATGTACTATTTATATTGATTTTACTATACATTTAAATACAATTATATTTACTACACTTGTCTGAATACAGGGGCAAGGTGGCATTTGATAACTTAGCCTTAGATTGTCTTCAAAAAGTAGATCTTCTAGCAGCTGCAAGATGCAATATGTTCAGTCATGCTTTAGTTTTATACCAAAGCACACTTTTAAATTTTACCAAAAAATCGGCGCAAGCATACTCAACGATTGCAACCAGTTTCAAAGGATATCAGCGATATGATTTTATGGTTGTAAGAGAACTTGCTGAAACATCTACCAAATTAGCTCAAGAAACTGGTGGAGATGATGACCCTGATGACAAAGACAAGTAAGTTGTAAATAGAGGCGTGGAGAACCCGAAAATCACGTCCTGATCCCGAATAAAATTCTTGACCTGTCTCGAATCGCCATTTTTGGATTCTCGCACAGCTCTAGTTGTAAGTTTAGAAAATGAAGAATATTAATAACTGGCTCATAACATTTGTTTTACCATAGATTACCGTTCTTTGATATGGATTATCACGATAGCATAGAAGAAGCGGAAGAAGTAAAACCAGCCACAGACAATACAAATGACAACAATAAACAAGATGAGAAACTATTGGACATTGAGTGTGATACAAAAGACATACTCAAATTAGATGGATTAGATACGAGTCCCAGTTCTTCGAAAAATGGAATTGTTGAGTTGGATTCTAATACAGAGCATAAAGAGGATCTCCACGAACTTTTCGACAGTTTGATTTTAGACAACAACGTGTCACGTAAAAATGAACAATCAGCCGATAATACAGAAGAAGAAAATGATTTGAAACTACAAAAAAGTTTGGAGGAACAAAATCTGGGATTGGACATATTTGATAAATCTGATATGAATTTCAGTACGAATCTGAGTACTTTGTCCTCTTTAGAATCACAAGACCAGGGAGAACAATCGTTGCAGTCTCTTACATCTGAGAATTTGGCTCTCTTGAAGGATATACTCGGTGACAAACCAAACGTTGGTAACGAATGGGATGCAATAGCCACCGACACATTTTTACCGCCCAATATTTTAAAGCAAAGCTTAGGTGATGCAGCGATGGGCATAGGACAAAACACCATGCCTACTAACAACACAGATGACAAAGTAAGTAAAGATTAATGGTATGTCTTATTAAATAATGATTTTGTCTCGTTTTATTATAATCTTAACATTTAGAAGAACAATATTTTATTTTACAAAACAATTGGTTTTGTGTAAAAACAATTTGTATTATTTCCTTTTGTTGCAGAAGAAAAATAAGACTGGAAAACAAAAAGGAAATTCCTGGTTGGATTTGTTCGCTGAACTGGATCCATTGGCTAATAATCCAATGGAAAAGCTTTCGAGTGATAGTAACGCATCTGCTTAATTTTTTTAAAAAAGCGCTTACATTCTATTACCATGATACATGAATAGTTGCATTCTGCAGCAACAATCGGAAGAGACGATGATTTTATTTTTATCAAACAAGATGATAATACTAGGAGCATTATATCACTCCGTACATTTACATTAATATTTCGTACTTATTATTTGAAACTTAACATTCCTGGTGTGTTAGATTTAATGGGGATAGTAAGAAAGAAAAAGTACGTTGTTAAGAATCAAAAGTATTTCAATTTCATCAGTATGTTTTCAAGCTGTGTACCAAAGATGTAAAATCTGATAGTCTGTAAAAGTGTTCTAGTCAAATACTTCTTTTAAATACATTACAAATATTGTTTCACAATAAGAAATAGAGTTATCAACTTTCCTACTTATATTTATAATAAAATATAGTCGTTGAAGTTAAAAGTATATATCTTACAAATATTCGTAATTTGTTATTACTTCACGATTCGAATCTTTTGTCGTACAATCACTTTTAATATCATTGTCATTATCGGACGACTCATGTTTTAAAACTTTGTGAAGCAATTAATTATATGTGCTACATACATTTTTGTTCTTTTTAAATATGTATACAGAAACGTTCACTTTCTTGTTTTAAATTAAAATGAAAACAATACATACAATATAAACAGATTACATCGTCGAAAGATTATCGTTTTTGTATTGTTTTTTTCTATATAAATATAAAATGCTTATGCATTAACAAAGTACAGGATCACAGAGTTAACACCAAAATATAATTGTATTCAAGTATAAAAGAACTCTAAATCAAAACCTAATTTGCGTCGGTAACGTGTTTTTTTGCAGTTTAGGCATCATAGAATTGTGCCATGCAAGTTCTGACCCTGAAACGAAAACAATCAGAAATCGTTAAATTGTAACGAGACCTATCGAAACAATCAATCTGCAATCATATTTGAACACCTTTTAATAAATGAAAGAAAAAAACAAATTGAAAACTGAATGATTGTTTTTTAGTCTTACTTATCAAATAATTGAAGTTCCTTGGTATGCCGCAATTGTTGTAAAATACGATAAAAGCCTAATTCCCTTAAACGTGCTTGCCGCTGCGCAGCTCCAGGTTCCTCTTTCCAGACTAGGTTGCACACACACAGCACAGCTGCGACTTGCAGCTTTATATTGTTATGCATCTAAACATTAACATCAAAATAACTATAAACTGCTACTGTTGTTTCGATTGACCAGCATTCAATTAAAATTTTGTAAGAAAGTATTTTAAATATGAAGTTTTGAATACGAGTATTTTGAATTGGGGTATCAAACTCGGAAACATAAAATATCTCTACCGATTGCTCTCGATACATGGAGATCGAAACAAATAACAAACAATTGCTTTGTTATCCATTAGTTGTCTATCTCAATAGTTCACGAACGTGGTTATTTTCATTAACTATTTAATATTTGTTTGTGAATATGTAATAAAGTAAATGATTACATCAATTTTATATCAACATCTGACCGTATTTCAATTATGTAATTAATTAGTACTTGAATAAAATATATATCAATCATAATAAAAGATGTGTATCATTTTTAGTACTGTGCTCGATTCAGATTTGGTTAAAACATAAGTGAACGTGTATAAAAAAGTTCGATAGTAAAAGGTTTTCTAGACTAAAATACAGATTAATGAAAATCCCAGAAATTACGAAAACAATGTTAATGATTGGAAATAAAAGCTTAAAAATGGTAAAAAAGAAAAGGTTTTCAGCGCACCATATAATCCATAAGTTTTTTAAGCACATCTTCATTGGCCATAATGTGATCCTTTGCACGGTTACCGTCAGCCACATTCGCCAAAATACAGAGCGCTTGTTCTTTTACATCCGGTGGATGTCTCGGGTCTTCCAGGACCAATATAACAGCTTGCATTACATGCGCAGCATGTTCACCCATTATACGGTCAATGTGAGCGCTTGTGGAAAGTAAATTTCGTAACAGACCCAGTGTTTTCATTAAAATTGGTATGTCTTGGTCAGCCAAAAGGCAAAAGATTTGATCAGTACCCAAGCATGACAAGATTTGTAACTTTACTTGTTGTTCAGCTTGGAAAGCCACATTCATCAATGCCCAAATTCCATTTAATCGTAAAGCTGGCGTACACCGTTTCGTTAGTGAGCATAGTAATTCTATCCCGCCGGATTCGAGAATTGGTTCTTTGCTTGGACTAAATTCCAATAATAAGTTACATAATGTACTCGAGGCAACGGTTAACAAGTCAATTTCACTTTCGCCTCTACCTGTACGATACGATTACGTTAATTATTAATTGTACAGTATACGGTTGTGTTAATGAATCATTAGAATGTGAAAATTATTTAATCGTAATCTGAAAATTGTATATCTCATGCCTCATTAAAAATACAAAAACTAGAGGTGTGTGAGACGGGTTCTCGAAAATCTCTGGACTCAACCCGTCCCAATCATCGCATACCTGACATTTTCGGGCTCTCGCGCACCTCTGACAAAAGCATATGTGATATACAGTTTTTGTTTCGGGATAATTAATGAAGGCAGTGTCATATTTTACCCTCCAATCCCTTGTCTGCTCCGTGTAGCAACTGCATAAGCGGTCTCCAGACTGCATGGTCTTGGAAACTTGTTCGTAACTGTTGAACACTTCTAGACAGTGAATGGAGGCATCTAACCGCTGCTAAACGTACATGACCTCCAGGATCTTGAAGACCTGACACTACTTGTTCCATAAGATTCTCCTTCTCTATGATACGCTTTCGAATATCCTCGTCATTTGCACTAAGGGACGCGAATGCCCTGAAAGCAGCTTGTCTCATGTCTTGCGTCAAGGTTGCATCCTGTACCTAAAAATGTAAACAACGTCGAAGGCATAATAGCGATACATTCATAACGTATTGGACTTACATGAGGATGAGGTCGTAACAGCTCAGCAAGCGTGGGAATTAAATGGTTACTAATAGAAGCTAAACGTTGTAACTCCGTATTGACTTCAGTCAGGAAAGCTAATGTCTCTGCAGCAGCTACCCTTTCGCGTGGTGGACGATCTCGGTAGCAAAGTCTCACCAAACAGGGTAAAGCACGATAAATAATTCTGGGATCTTTGTACAATAGAACTCCTGTTCTATGCATGTACGTGACGCATCTTGCAGCTTCGAGCTGAATCAACGAACTTTTCTCGCGGCCCATTAATTGTCCTAGCGCTACAGGCACGTGTCTACCTTGTATCGTGTTACTGGTAGACGCGGAGGCAACCATAACGCACACCCTGTAATTTTTGTAACACATGTTTGCTAGGCATGCCAAAGCTGATAATTGCACATCAGGTAACGGGGAATCCAATTGCATTGCTAATATTCCTACTGCTCCCCCTTCTGACAACGCGTTTTGTTCTTCTGTTGTCTGAGTAAAAAGAATACGAATTATTATTCGAAATTGTTAGACAATTTTGGATTGTTTACCTTGTTGCTACCTCTTTACCTTGCATGCTGTTGTTAAAATTGTTGCTACGCAAATTTGAGAAGTTACAGATCTATTCGCTAACAAGACTAATCTGGGCACCAATGCAGGATCTTGATATATCGAATGAACCGGTGCTGCTGGATGTTGAAATACTGTACGTAAACATCGTAAACACGCTTCGAGTAACAGGTCTGTTACTTTCGGCTTTCCTTCTGGAGGTGTTTCTGACGCAGGTGTAGATAATAGCACCTGAAAAAGCAATGGCACTACACCAAGATCTATAAGTGCCAATACGTGCTGATCCGTTCCTTTGGCCAAAGAACCCAACGTCACTGCGGATTCGAGTCTTATACGATCTTCAATGGTGCCCGATGAATCTCCGAGTAGTTGCAATAATCTAGGTACTACTCCTTGAGCAATCACAGAACCCTTTTGTCTATTGCTACCAATGACAGAGTTTTTGAGACATCTGTAAAATACACAAACACAAATAAAACTAAGCATACACAGGGAACGCAGATAACAAATGTTATAATTGAAGACGCCAGTTATAACTGAAAGTAATGATATTAATACTGGATGTAGATAAGAGTAATGTCTATTGTTTAAAAGCAAAACGTATATATGTGTATGTTTTAAAAAATGGATACAACGGCAAGATTTGATGACGAACAATGAAATATATTATATCTAACGTATCCGTGTAATATTACACCCACATTTCACTTATTATATGCGTATAATGCAGTGTTTTTTTACGAATAAAGTTCTCGAAGATAGAAACAATTTAAAACGGTGTCAATAGTTTCACTGCTTTGAAGGGCTACAGTCAATTGCCTAAAAAAAGAGAAAATATTGTACAAAATAAGAGAAAGTACATCAGTCGAGGTTGGGCCGATCGTATATATTTAGAATATGTATTCTAATAAAAGAATAGCCATTACTTTTATACATATCAACGAAATCAAAGCTTCTATCAGACAAGCGTAGAGGTTAAGTAGAATTTCAACTCACATAATAGCTTCCAAACATTTCTGAGGATCTGGCGAATACAGTTCATCGATGTAACTTCTGGAGCTCTCCACATCCTGTCACACAATCAGACAGTCACTTATCTTTTAGAATTTCATAACAGAAACGAGAAAACCAGTTTAGAGTGTCAAAAGCAGAAGGAAACCGGCAACACCTACGCTTCCCCGATGTCATACGCTTACCATGAACGGCTGCATCACCGAGACCATACTTTCTTCCTTTCGCTTTTACATAAAGGAATCACAACGTTCACTCACAAAAACCTGAACCAATTCACCGATCACCACGAGGAATCGTCGAAACGAGTTCGTTTGTTACGTGAACGCTCACTGTTTCATCTGGCACAATTCACGTTCCGAAAAAAGTTTTCACCAACCTTAGGGTTGCCACCATCGTGCAACTATCAAACTACATTGGACTTAGGGTTAAATTATTTCAAGAGTGATTTTAAAATATGAACGTATACAAATGTACGCAACATACTGTACTGTTTATTTGAGAAAGTTATGCGTACGCAGTTAATTTGTGTTTCGACTTTTGCAACTACAAGTTTTTCGAACTTGCGCGTCATAGTAACCTTTGTGCAACTATTGGCGACATTGAATACTGTAAATGGCGCGCAGTTGTTGAAGAATAAGGTTCGGAAGACCGGTAAAACTATAATTACGGTTGATAAACTTTATACTTCGCATAGAATTCTGTAGACTTAAGAATCAATCAAATGATCATGGAATCGCTGGACGAATATTTAGAAACTGTAGCTGGATATATATTCGATAATGACAAGCTGGTAAACTCGTTTTCTTAATGTTTATTTTGTTTGTATATTTCGCTCATAAATTGCTATAATTATTTTCCATTAACTTGTCCTTTGGTTCTCTTTATAATAAGAAATTTCAAATGCATCAGGATTTCATTTTAATTTTCACACTTCAGGTAACGTACAAATGGTTGAGTAAAGAGCTAGAAGTTCACGTGAACATTGCCAAGCTGATTTTATGGGAATTCTGGCAACGAAAGAAGAATGAGAAGACTTTCGACTGTACTTACTTATTGATGGGTATTTTGAAGGAGGACGGGTTGGGTATACGCGTTGAAGTTGTAAAGGAGAAAGATTTAGAATCAGCGAAAGACAAGTTCGCTACAATTATATCTGAACATATTTATAGTCTTCAGAGAGTGCTTCCCGATATACAGACACTGGGACTTGCTGAGAATGGAGATGTTAAATACAGTGGAATTAAGTGTCTTGAAAACAATGAACGCAGCGCCGAAGAAATGCACGCTATACGTTGGGGTGCTGCTGCAACAGAAATATCAGTACCTCACGAAGGAACGTCTGCAGCTAAGTCCATTAAAGAGAAAGAAGAAAAAAGTCCAGAGGAAAAGTCGGATGACATAAAGAAAAGCGATCAACAGAAAGGTTTTAGTAGTCTCTTTGGAAAAGCCATTAATAAGCAGAAGAGCCCACCCTCAACGTCGTTTTCAAGCTCGGAGAAAGCTAGTTCTTCCAAGCAGACAAAACAATCACCTAAAAAAGAAACGTCCAAGTCATCAAAAAAGAGCACACAGAAAGGTGGACTCAGTAGTTTTCTACAGCAAGGTAAAAACCAAGTAAAACCTACAAATTCAGCATCCTCAGAAACTGAGAAAGCTACAAGTTCTGCAGTAAAAGAAACTGAGAAAGCTACAAGATCTGTAGAAAAAGAAACTGAGAAAGCTACAAGTTCTGCAGTAAAAGAAACTGAGAAAGCTACAAATTCTGCAGTAAAAGAAACTCTGAAGGAGAAAGTTACCTCTGAAGCTAAAAGTAACCAAAACAAAAATACACGTGGGAAAAAGCGCAACAGGAGTAAGGAAATCAGTACTGCTGTTAAAAGACGGAAACGTATTGCCGTACAAAGTGATTCCAGCGAATCTGGATCATCTGGTGAGGAGGAAGAAATTCCACCTTCTCCTTCCCCGGAAAAAGTTTCACCTGTAAGGATACGTTCTCCATCCCCTCCTAAAGTCAAACACGAGGGTGGAAAACGTAAGGTTTTAAAAATGGTAGATAAAACATTCGAGGAGGATGGATTCCTTGTTACGAAAAAGGTGCATGTTTATGAAAGTTGTTCAGAGGAAGAACCAGAAGTAACAGAACCAAAGAAATCAGTGGCACCTGAATCTCATCCTGAACCTAAAGCGAAGAAGAACACAAAACAAACAACTCTAATGAACTTTTTTAAGAAATCATGAGAAATATATTATCATTTTATATAGCTCCAAGCAGAAATATCATCACAGTTATTTTTTACAGTACTCTTAGGCAAAATGTGTACAATATAAATAAAGTTTGTGATTTCAGTAATGAGCTACATATAATTATCTTGAGTTTGAGATTATCAATCGAATCTAAAAAGTAGATACCACGAAATAGATACAGAATCATTCATCCAATACAATTATCAGATATGTTATCATAAGTAAAAGTAAACGCATGCTACACCCTCTACAGTATGAGTAATAGCAATCGTACTGTGATACCTGAAGTATAAAGTACCTCTGTTGTGAATTCAGTTGAAATTAGTACAATGGCTATTAATTTATATTTAACTAGTTTTTATTTTTTATTTATAATATCCAGCTGTATGGGTAATATATGTTCGACATGTTCATGTTCGACTACATGTAAGTAAAATGATTTTGTTATTACAATTACAATCATTTCAGTAGATATACATGTGAAATCTAATTTTGATATATTGCAATAGATGACGGATTAATAGTCAACTGTACAGGGAAATTTTTAGAAAACAAGAGTGTTCTTTATTCTTACCTGTTGATGTTAGATGAAGCCACAACATTTGACAAACTTATTCTGTCAAGCAACAATATAGTTAACTTATCGGCAGACCTGTTGGAAGCATTGAATTTTCTGAAGAGTTTGGATTTATCTGAAAATGGGATAGAAAAGATACATACAAGAAGTTTTAACAATTTCCATACGCTTGCAAATTTAAGTTTCTCTAAAAATCATTTAACTACATTTGATACTTCGTTATTAAAAGTTATTCCGACATTATTAACGTTAGATCTTAGTTATAATCGTATTAATTTGATAGAACATACAATAGCTGGAACTGTAACGAAAGTTATTTCCTTGAACCTTTCTCATAATAATATATCTAATATACCTGACAACTTATTCAATTCTCTATCAAATCTACAATACTTGGATCTGTCATTTAATGAAATTCATTCATTGCAAAAAATTAATTTAACACATCTGCTTTCTTTGAAAGTTGTCCATTTGAATAATAATTTTCTTACATCATTGGATATTCGAATATTTCCAAAATCTGTAACGGAACTGTCTGCTGGATATAATTTACTAAAAGATATAGATTACAAACCATGTCAAATTGAAGTACTAAATATAGAGTTCAATCATATTTCTGAGATACAGTCAAATATAACAGAATTAAAAAATTTACACAAATTGAACATCAGTGGGAATGAGATATCAAATTTTCCGAACATTTTATTTCAGAATTTAAGAACTTTAGATCTAACTTGCAATAAGTTAGCTTATATTCCTGAAACATTGTCCACGACAAATTTACCATCACTTGTTGAACTTAATGTTAGTAACAATCCTATTCATAACTTGAGATTTCCCTCTGTTTTAAAATTGCATTCATTTGTTGCAAGTAATATAAGTACGTTATATACTATTGACGAAAATACATTTGCCAACTTGTATTCTTCATCAGTTGAATGTATCACTCTCACTATATCCAACAACGAAAACTTGTCTTCTATTCATGAAAATGCTTTGGACCATCTACATTTATGTTCAGTAAGTTTTATGAACTACTTGTAGATTTTGATCCGATAGCTAATTAATTACATTTACTTTATTATTATCAGTTGGATTTAAGTAATAATCAGATTGGTTACATTGCACCAAAATTGGTTCTACGTAATAATAGTTTAACCACACGTACAGTGGACCTGCAAGGAAACCCGTTCAAGTGCAATTGTTCGTTGCAATGGTTACTAAAGGATGTAGTACCAAAACTATATGTTACAGATCCTAATCTTCTAGACAATTTGAGGTATACATTTCAATGAATTACTGTTTTGTTATATTTTAATCTATTTCTTTTAAATTTTGTTATAGATGTGATTGGCCTCCGCAATTATCAAAGATGAGAATGTTACATTGGTATAGATGGGATAATCAAGTTTTTTGTAGCGATATGTCAGACTTTAGTAATAAATTCTCAATGAATGTGCTTGCTGTGTCAACCCGTAATCAAATGGTAACATTTGACTCTAGTCCTGGTCTGCTTGTTGTTTTAGGATTATGCATAGGTTTATTATCAATATTGATGATTGCGGGTCTTATCTGGTCGCGAAAATTAAGTCTGAAAAGGAGAAGAATCAATAGAAAACATTGATATTTATTATTGTATACTACACAAATTTATTTATATTTTATGTTCACTATATGTTTTTCGTAATTGAAAGAATGCGATATATTGTAAGAACGTATCTTTCTTCGTTTAAAAAACCGATTATTTATACACATATATATACATATATCATTATTTATAATGCTGTTTGAGTTTCTTTTAGTATAATCGAACAAGCTACACTTGTAGCAAATAATATTATAATTAAAATTATGCATTTGTTTTAATTTAATTTATACATAAAAATCACTCATACTATATAGTTATAATAAAATATATTTTAGTAATGGCACAGTTTATTTAGTTTTACATAATTCATTTGCTATTTTCTTACTATGTAATGTAAAATTACAAAAGCTATATTTTCTCAATTAATTGCACCGTGCAACAAGTGTAAACATTACATGGTTATTTGAAGAGTTATTAAAGTTATTGTTTTAGAAAAATTTACAAGTACCAAATGTTCTTTACAATGAAGACCTCAAAGAAATTTCAACTATGACAGGTAATTTCATGTGGAAATACTGATTACATTTGATTGTTATTAGAATATTAAGAAAAACTAAAAAGTGTTTACTTTTAATACTCAATGTACTATAAATATGTACATATATACAGATATTTTTATTTTATAAAAAAAAACAAAAACAAATAAATACATGCACATACATGCATATATAATCCTAAATCGTCACATATAAATACATTAGCACTCATGTTAAATATGTATAAATTCAAATATAAAAACAGCCGATATTCGATGTATGAAATAGTAAAATTTAAATTATTGGCGTAGCTACACTATCAAATTCATATAGACAAAGATCTAACTATTGGAAGGACTCGAGTCTCATTGGACCATTTGCGATCTTTAGTCAAGATGAATATTTTTACTACATTTAACTTAGAATAATTCGATGATTCCTGGCATTATACCCTCTGTGATATTACTAACTACTGTTCGTTATCCGAACTTACGTGAAAAAAAGATTGATCCCAGTCAATTATGAGACGAATTGTAATTGCAATAGAATTAATGATCACAATAGAAATTGTTGAATGTATTCGATAGGACTAAACTCTATTCCTTAAAATACATATTAACGTAGTATTGAACAACATATAAAATATAGTTATCGCTTTGGACGAAAAATGAGCATGGTATGGATTTTTTTTTTATTATATATCGTCGATTTGCCAATGAGTAGATGTTACTTGAGCAGGAGGGTTCTCCCTGAGCTCGTTCAAGAAAGTGCATATGTTTTGGTAGTATCCTGGTTGACACCAAGTCTCATTATGTGTGCCACCTGTGACCTGAAGAATTTTCTTACATGAGCTTCTGCAATTTTTGTATAGATCTTGCATCATACGTGGTGGTACTAATGTATCTGCCAATCCAGAAATAAATAACGTAGGTACTGTGACTGACCGCACTTTAAGGATGGACAGATACTGTAAACATAATTTCATTAATCAATAAACATGTCCATATAATTTAATTCGATAATACCGGGAATGAAACGTTTGTTAAAAGTCATTGAGGTTACGCAAAACAATTTACCTTATTCTTATATAGGAAAAGTGGAAGATATTGTACAAATTTTAATCCAAACAATAACGCAGCCATATCGGGAATACTGGTAAAGGTGTTTTCTAGAATAAGGCACCAAATTTTTTGTGAATTTTCCGGTTTTGTAGCTAAATTGATAGCAACTGCTCCACCTACAAAGACAAAAGTAATTTATGTAATACATTGAAGGCATAAATTACAATCTTTAATACAAGTCATTTGCTTTAAGTATGTACTACCTAATGATCTTCCAAATACAATGATCTCATTAGTGTTTATGTCTGTACGATTACACAAATATTCAATTCCAGCACAAGCATCCATATATAATCCTTCTTCGGAAGGTGAGCCCTGTGATAATCCATATCCTCTGTACTCTAACATTAAAATATTACACTGGACAGTGTAATATAATTCAACTGCATTTTGCAGCCTAAAATTATTATTATTTACGCTTTACATTATCCCATAAAATATACCACTAAAAGTTCCTTACCATATCCTTACCTATGTCCCATATTACCAGCATTGCCGTGAAGAAACAATAAGGTAGGTACCTTTTTTGCTTTGTCCTCTGGTTTAGAAATAAAGAACATATGCAGTACCGTACCATCTCCCGATCTAGTGTATATACTTTGGTAAGGTAAATTGAATATCGATGGTGCTGGAACGTATATCCGAGAATTGGCTGGCCATTCTGGACGATATACAAGCTGATCTTCTCTGTGATATAGTATGCCTGTAGAAATAAATCAGGGTATGTATCGAGCATCGTTAAAGATCAATTAAATACAAGATAATTGAATGTACCTGTTGTAGCAAAACAAAGAAGGAAAAAAGCTGATATTCCACCATACATCCAGTATAAAAGAAAACAGGCGAATATGTAAGATCCACAAAATGCCCAACATTTCATAGTTATACTTCCTAAGACACGGATGGGTTTACTGCGAGCAAGGCGAACACAGAATGACATGATTTCTCTGCAATACTTTTAATTAATTGACTGATACATTTAGTGTGTATTTGCATTTGCATGTGTACTGCGATGCATTGTTAACACGATCTCGATAATCCGTGCAACCAAATGTTTCAGTAATCATTAGAAAATTTTATAACCTTCAATTTTCTTAAAAACTACTAAACAGGGTTCTTGTGCGTGCAAGAACACGCGTAAGTGGTGGTAAGTGGCAACAGCAGGCAACAGCCCGATACGCAGCGACACGTATGGACACTACCGCCTTTTGGCATAGGTATATAAAACAAATATAGACAGTATCTATATAGCTGTGCCCTTCGTATATTGGTATACGTATATTGGTGTTCATGAATCCACAGGCTAAGGTACAGGAGTAGACCAATCACCATACGGACACGGACCAAAAAGAAGAATAGATATCACACCTTATAGGTTTTCGTGTCCCGAGTCAGACTGCCTTATCGACTTTACACACGGCCACAAACGAGATATATAGGAGTAGATCAATTACCATATGGGGTTTCGTGTCTCACAATCTGAAATACCGACATGTATTACCGACATGTAGAACTGGCCTATCAGCGGACATACAAAGAGTGAACATAATACTGATAACAAATGACAGACAATATGCCTCCCAGACATATTCAGGTACTAACATTACCATCATATCACAATATAGGCGGGAAGCTTATCGACTAAGATAATTCCTATTACATCAAATATTCCGCAGTCAAAACATATTGACCCGAGACTAATTATTTATAAAATTGGAAATGTATACCCTGACAACGCCATATGATTAATAATTCCATTAAACCAGTCAGGGGATAAATATTCAAACAGCTATTAACAACAGTTATCTGTACAACTTAGAGTTAAGATAACACTTTTGCCATTGCAACACGCCTATGTCCACTTCTACATCTAATCAAATCAATCATATAACATAATGCCTATGTAAATCTGCATACACCCATGTTGTGACGACACTTTAGCTCCCCCCTTGTGGGGGCGTCGGTCCGTCCCTCCCCATACTTTTAAATTCTTCTAATGTTTTTACTGTCTTAATCGACACCTGCTCATCTCTATCAGAAATGCGAAAAATCCGCTGTCTAATTATGACCGTATGGAATTTCATAAAATGCTGATTCACGACTTGCGAATACTTCAGCATTTGCTGACTGGCTGTTCGCGACGCTTCCGCTAATTTGTTTGCGACAGTCGATGACCAGTAACCATTTAATTCGTTCCAACACCCACCATGATTATCCACAGTCATCGAAGTTTTCTTATTTGCAGTGAATTAGTGGTTCTCGTCGCGTTAATTCCCGTTTCAGGGAGGTTTACCTGTTGGAACTTCGAGGCGGTGGATCTTCCAGAAGACGTTTTCGTTTCGAGATTTTCCATTTGGCGAAATCGCGCTTTCTTAGCTGCTCCGAGGTATAGAACTTCATTTTTTTAATGTAATACAATTTCTTGTAACACGAAGAGTGGATAAACCAGACGGAAAGTAACAATACGTTGTGACACAAAGATGGCGGAGGAATGGAACCACGGAAGGGACGGGGACATTGTTCGAAGCAGTTTGGCCGGAGGCGAGTTTCCCTTCTGTCAAAACCAGAAAAGTATTCTCGTCTGGTCTGCACGATAAGTCAATGACCTGTATACGATCGACCGTCGATGTAAACGTCGATGTTCGGGGTCGTTTATGGGCCCTGGAAGTGCCGGATAAGAATTATTGTTTTGCCAGGATCGTTCTGTACAATCTGAGGAGGAATAATCAATTGGTATGAAAAATGTGCAGATACCTGCAGTGTAACAATTAATATTTTTCTTACTACACATTCTAATCCACATTTAAATTAAATTTACTAACCGGAAAGATATCATCCACCGAATTGACGAACGTTCCAACGAATAACTTGCGAGCGTTCGTGATCGATGAATCTGGATCCAGAGCATACATCGGGGACGCTGGCGAAGAATCGATCATAGTATTCATGCCAGGTAATTGAATAAAAATTCTGAATGAAATAATCATAGAACAGGAATACTCGGGGAAATATAATCGAAAAAACAATCTCTGATTTGTTTTAGAGAAAGAGAAATGGTGGACGGTAAAGATGATCCACGTACCGGAAGTGCCTCGAGTGTCCAGCACCGAACTCGCCATTTCCAGGAAAAATTCGGTGCTGTATTTGACTGGTTCCTCCAGTCTTAATTTATTTAGCATAAACTTGGAAGAATTATGGAACGAAGAGAACAAATTATTTAACAGCGTGAGCCTGAACAATGAATATCCTAATTGCTTTTAAGAAAAATTCTTTTAAGGAAATATAGGGCGGAAGGTGTTCACTGATAATTATTAATCGATTAGAAATCGCTTAATGTCACGGTGACATGGCACGGTACCAAAATGGCCGCCTCGTCGGGACTCTTCTGCGACGTCAAGGATGGCCTTCATTATTTCATGCCCACGGAAAGAGCCAGCGTTCGCTGGGACACGAGACTTCCTCTCGAAGTAATTTACCTTTCGTCTTGACTCGCAAACACCGCAAATATTCCTGCGAAATTGCTTTTCTCTATTTCCAGGCGGAAAGTCACTCGGTTCTTGTGCAGAACGAGGATTGTCCGTGCATAACCGATTACGCCACGGACAGCCAGAAGAACTTGTGGGGCTTGATAAACCCGGAATGCCCATTCCAGAGCGACGATTCGCCAAAATTGCCTCTCAAATCCAGGACCGTCAAAATCGGGAAATATCCAACATGAGTTCTTTTCCTATCAACATTCGAACCACTACAAAATGATCGTCCCGTAACTATTTAAATTTTGTACCACTTAAAGGAATAAATTAATTTATTAGCTGCTGAGAAAAGTACGCTTTCAAAGGTACGTTTAATTTCCAACCGTATTCATTCCTAAAAGCTGATTGAGCGGAAAGGACAGATCTGTATCATTCTCCAGGAGGTGTATAATTTTCTAAACGGTGACATCATGTCGTTTCTGGCGCCGTTAATTGAATTTTTACGTTTACGTTGATAACACTTAGTCACCGCGCTAAGTAATTTACTGGCTAACCTGTTCCGATGGCGATCGAAAGGCGCGTACGATCAATCAGCGTTACATCGAATATGTTATACAACAATTATTACAGCGGACGGTGGGTGCCACTATCGAGAACGATCCGATATCGCAAATCGCGTGAATCTGAGCCGTAACATAATTAAATTCATTTTCGCCTCGTAAAACGAGAAACGCTAATTACATAAAAATCGGCTTCGAATTATCCAAGTGAAACTTTCAACTTGTTAATTTAAAAATTGACTTCGGTTGCGGAATATCTTCAAATGGAATTAATAGGAAATCAACGGTCACCGACGAAGTTTACCAGTTACTTTTTTTTTCCATTGCTGCCAATAGACGGTTCAGTCACATAACTCAATGTCTAATTAAACTGTTATCAATCCCCGATTCGGCGAGCAACAAAACTCCCCAGCGTTTATCGTCAACTTTCACTTATACCGACACGTTTTTGTGATCAATGCTCCCCGTCCGCACACAAGGATAATCGCACAAGCGTGCAAAAATCGTTAATGACTGTATCTATGATAATGATCGTTTTGCTGTTTACGAAACAAGGAATTGTTTGCTGACGCGATAAGATGCGTTGTTCTCTGGGTAGTAGAAGGACGGTGAGAAAGAGGCTGGATTATTATTAACAATTTTATGTATTTACGGGTTCCAGATTCTGTCTGTACAGCGAGAGCGTGCTCTCGATTGGATCGACGACTGGAACGTCGTCGAAGTTTTGCAACTAACACTGGTTGACATTTGTCCGGATGGTAAAGATGGCGGCCGATCAACCTTTCGAGCGCCGCACTCGCTTCGTAAGATTTTTATAATTCACTTTAAAAACTTATTTTCACTGTAGGAGGAAATCGACTCGTTTGCGTGTAAATTTTCGGCATTGATTATCGTTTCTCAAAGCATGAAATTCTGAATTCGCTTGGATACGTTAGGCGTTAGAATTGTAATGTCCGATTGTTCTGTGCAGCGCTCAAAATTGATCGATTTCGATTGGGACTTCAGTACTGATCGTCGCAAGTGTTCAGCAAGGGATGAAGGCAAACCGAGGCACCGGAACAGCTGACAGCGTTGTCGATGTAATCCTGGAAGTTGCTCTCGATCAGCCACATAAGCCTCTTGTAGCCGGGGACAACCTGAGTCGGTAGTTTGCAGTCGTTGCCCTTTTGCACTAACAGGAAGTTGTCCTGCACGAACGGAGTCTCCGTGTTCCACATGTACACGTTCGGGTCGCCTGAAATTGATTATACAATCAGCTGCAGGATTAACACATCACCTGCCGGCGCGGCACGTTATTTAATAGTTCTTCCATTCTTCTTCCATTTAAGATTTTCCAATAGCAACAGCAATTTTACCAGTGAATCGTCAGTGATTCCCGGCAATAGAATTTGAGGATTACGAATTAGAAAAAAATATTTAATTTCCCTTTAGATAACATCTTCCGGAAGATAGAATATTAATTTCCGTTTAGTCATCGACTTCCACGAAAAATATTTTTCCAACGATAATCAATATCCTTTACATAATTGCTAGCTAAATAACGACGCAGAAATAACAACAGGATCTACCGAGAATCCGGTAAAACAGCCATCGGTCATCAAGATTGGAGAGCTTGTAAAGTTTCCACAGAAAATATTTCCATTGTTTTTCCTACCTTTCAATCTGAAGAAAATGGCGGATCCATTGTCAGTACCAAGGATGACTATCTTATTCTTCTTCAGTCCAACCTCCACGATCGATCCGTTAGCGTTTCCGGCCCTCAGGTTGGCGGCCCTGATGGCGAAGATTCTGTTCGAGCCCAAGTAGGTGAAATAGAGGACATGGGTGCCACAGCTTCTCCTGACCAGCGCCAAGTAGAGCGCGTCCTTCTTTTCTGCGCCGGAAGTCACTGCTCTAGGAAGAACCACGCGGTAACCGTTGTCAGCGGTTACGTTGTAGACAATGATCGCTCTGGTTCCAGCGTCGGACACGTAAACGTACACCTGGCCGTCCGACGCGTAGTCGACAGCCATGTACTGCAGACGCGACGAGATGTCAACCAGTGGGCTCAGGTCGATCAGTTTCACCACCTGGAAGTTTCATTTCGCGGTCATCTTTTGCTTCGAGATTGCTAAACTGTTTCTTTATCAGTGTGTCGAGATTATTCGGCTGTTTTTCTATCATTTATCGAATACAACACTCGGTGACAATGATCGAAAACTCTCGGAAAGCAAGAAGAAGCGGAATACATTTTTTCCGATGATATTTTGCAACTTGAACAAAATGGGGGAAAATGGTAATTCATAGCGGACGCGTGGAATGCCGTGTGCGTTCTCAGCGTGCTTAGCACAAGTACCGTTTATTTCATTCGTAACACCGATTAGTCTGACCAGCAGTAATTGTTGATTACACAATTAATGCGGCTTTCACTGCGCACTGTAATTAGAATAATTATAATCTTACAGAAAATATATTCGATAGATTAAATCTCATGGCAGCCGCTTTGCAGCCGTTCCATAGTGCCGATCGCTGGTGACCGTTAAGGCATTCAACGCGATTAACTTGCAAATTTTTGTATTGACATTTATGGACTACCAAAATCAAGATGGCGGGACTGCAAGCTTACAGTGGAATTTCCTTTCCAAGTTTTAAAATAGATATGGAAATGGATGTTTCTGAGATTTTAGAATAATTGTGCATACAATTTACTTCACGCTTCAAATCAACGAATTGCTTTTCACACGTGGGATACTTAATTTACCAAACTAAATGAACTATATTAATGTCGATTTACCTTTCCGCTCTTCACGTCGATTCCGACCACCTTGGGGGGACACCTGCGCACAGGTTGCTCCAAGGTGTTGACGATGCCGACGTCGAGGACCCAGAGGATGTCCTGCATGTCGAGGACAATGTCGACAACGCTCTGCAGAGCCTGGCAGTTCCCTTCCTCCTGGATCTCCCAGCAAGGGAACGGGGTCACTTTCGGCGTGCAGTCTTTCGCACCCACCGAGACAACGCCTAATGTGAACGGCACACCCGATTTGTAGCGAGGCATCGCCAGGATAGCTTGGTCCTTGTACATCTGCGTCCTGGTCGCGATCACGTTCTTCGCGATGTAACGACCGCTGGTCTCGTAGATGTTCTTCGTGCTCTGACAGGGCCACTGCAGGGTCTGGCCTGACAGCGTCAACTGCAGGTCCTTCAGCATCAGCTCTGCACCGGCTAGCGACAGGACTGCTAGGACGCTCACGATTAGGAACCTCATTGTGCCAGCCTGTTGCAAACAAAGTTTGTAAAAGATTCGAATTTACAAGTTTCGTGCCGAGTAACGGGTTCTATAATTTTCAACCCTTAACTAGAAGTCTCCCGTGATCTGACAATCGTAAACATCAAGTTCCTTGAACTTTTCTAGAACATTTGGATCGTTCAGTCTTAAATTACATAGCTTAAAGTACCTGAGAAATTTTATAAACAATTTTAGAACAGACGTATTTACGAGGAGTTCGTTCTTTGATCTTCGTAAAGCAACGTGAAATGGTAATTTTTAATCTGAGACAATGGTGGATCTAATTTCGAAGAACTGAAAATGTTGGCGACTTACTCGATTTTCAGTGGATGTGGACGACGATGAATATGCGCTGATTATAATCGACATAATCCTTATATACACACGTGGACGGGTAGGTCCATCGTTCCTCGA